>OX424574.1:111994513-112589103 GCA_949152435.1 Gastracanthus pulcherrimus
GTACAAAAATTAAATTTTTGACAGTTTTTGCTTCCGCACACAGGAAGCTTTGTAATGTTAAAGAAAGTTATGTTAAAATCATTATAGAAACATGTTTTGAGGACTTATTTGTGTTTGTAGCATCACTATATGTATGAATGTTTGTAGGAATCAAAATACACTATATTTAGAAAATGTCCGTATGAATGTGTGTGCTGCCACGCGTATGTATTTCAGAGCTCATTTTTTTGTTATGAAGGTGGCTCAAAAATAATTATTTTTCGATTTGTTTTTGTTTTTTTATCGGTTTTTCGATTTTTGGGTTTTAGAATTTCGGGTTTTTTAGTATGTTAGATATAATATTATCGTTACAATGAAAATGCATTTATAAGAGCATACAATTATTTATCATTTCAGACCCGAAATTTTGAATAAGCTATTTCCCTTATTTTATTATACACGCAAACGTCATTTTTTTGTTTAAACGATGTAACTTTGTTGTTTTTTGTTTTATCAGTGTAATATGAGATGGAATTTTTTTTTATATTTAAGGTGATTAGGATTATGGAGAAGAATATTCAGTAAATCGTTTGAGTATTGACCTTTTACTTCTGAGGAGAAAAAGATCATTTAGTAAAAAAATCGATTTTCCTTCTCTCAAAACTTTTTTCTATTTTACGATATTCTAAAATGGATAACGTAAATAATAGGATTAGTATGTTAGAAATACTATGATCGATTTAGTGTAAGCGCATTTGAAAGAGCATAAAAATACTTATCTTTTCAGAACTGTCAGTTTGCATTTACAAACTGGTAATTGCAAATATCAGCATTTCAAGTGTGATATTTATAACACTTATATTTCTGATTTTTTCAACATTGCCATATTTGTGTTCCCATATGGTCCTAATCGACAACGGGGGTCTGCGGTGTGTTTGTAAACAAAGCACGTGCAATTTTTGCAGAGGTGCTTGTAACAATCGGCAGACTAGGAATCGAACCCGGGTCACCGACGGGGGAATGGGAATACGACACTCTATCGACTGGTCCATCGTAGGCCCTTATTATATTTATAATATTTGCTCTTATTAACAGTTATTAATTATACTATTAATCAATAGTTATTTATAATAATAATTTTACAGTATATTCTCCTCTATATTCTTAATCTCTTCAAAATTTGTATTGTATAAGATTTTCCATCTTATATTTCCCATATATCATCGACCAGTGCAACCTTAGACCATGTAGGCCAGTCAAATAGAGCAGAGAAAATAGGAAAATTTGCATTAATTGATACCTGGACTTTGACCTTTGACATGACAAATTTATGCAAAACAAGCATCTAAAGATAATGTATATGTTTTAAACCATTCATTTGTTTACTGGAGCCCGTGAAAAATCAAAAGACGGATGGAAAAACTAGTTTTGATGATTTTTGATGCCTAATAGTACTCGAATAATAGAATCATAAAAAATAAAAAAATATAGTTATAGGTATTCAAAATACATACAATATGACCGCGGTAAAGTTAAAAATGATTAACTTGTTATTTCACAAAAAATAAAAAACTGTCAAAAAACGCCTTCTTTCAATTGTTAATTACTCGTGTAGATTAGAAGCTTAAGGTCTAAAACTATGATAGAATATACCTTTCGTTATGATAATAATGTATACCAACTATTTTGCAACTAAAAAAGCGCTTCCGTATAACTTAATTTCTGCATAATTTTAGCGGTGAAAAGCGACGTTTGAGGTCTCATTCTTTTCTTAAAGAGTACTACTATCATGCTCAACTTGAAAATTATTGATTTTATAACTTTAATATCTTTAAAAATGGAGTCCAAAGAATGTCGGTATAAACAAATGCAATAACTTTTGCAATAAAACTATAATTCAATTTGTGTTTGAATGTTTGAAAATGTAGTATTTTTGTGGTAATTGCCAAGTGAAAATTATTTAGTTACATATCAGTAGGTCGAAAATAATTTTTATTTTTTTGAAAAATTATTGTGGCTTTTATTTGCAATATTAAGGGTTGAAAATTGCATCATATACCTAGATAGTTAGTGTATACGTAAAAAATGAGATTATATGAAGTTTTGTATTTTTGTGTAAAAAATGAATGAAGTAGATGTACGCGCGCGAGCCTCGAGCCTAGCGAGGCAGCGCAGTGGGGAAACGAAAGCAGAGGCGCGGCAGCGCGTTGACTCGCGCGGGAGAAAACTGCTTTTCAGGCTTGAAATCTGTTCAACCTTTATTATCTCGACTCTAGAATAACGAAAATGTATGATTATTTTAATATAGGGTACTGCGTCGACATGATCATGAATGTGCCATCTGTATTTAAAAAAGCATTATTAGACCATACAGAAAGTTTTTTTTCATTTTTTTCTCTGGTTTCTTGCGCATTTTTTTAATTTTGAGCTATTTTTTTCTCTTTCCGTGGGTCCATAAATTTCTATATGCAATACGGGAATAAAGTCGACTTTATTCCCATGTTAGTTACATTATGTACTATTTTAATAAGTAACCGATAAATAATAGAACAAAGGGATTAAAAAACTCTCAGGTGTACGGGAATCTTGGGTCTTTGTGTTTGCAGTAGAAAAAACGTAGGTGCATGTGTATATCCAAAGCTATTCATATGGAGCAATAAAAAGATAAACAACAAGAAGCTGAGTCAGATGTACATAACATTGAAAGAAAAAGCGAAAACACTTATGTTAACATTAAGAGGCGAAAATTGAATGCATAAAAATACAATCTTATATGATACATTTATTTTCATTGTACCTTCATTATCTTTAATTTTATAATACCTTAGTTTTCTCATTTAATCAACATAACTTTTGACATTATACATTTATGATACATGAAATTAAATATTTATCTTTAACTTATATTAAAAATCAAATAATAAATGGATATAACTATTGTGACGTGTGAAAAGTCACACAATAAAATTTTTTTTAATAGTTAATAACTAGATTAGAGAAGGATAGATGCATACGAATGACAGATAGGGTTAGTTTAGATAGGTAAATGGTACAGTGATTAGGGAATAACCATTACAGTAGATAAGCTAGGCGGGTTCTCGGCCACCATACAGGTAAAATTGGTTACGCTAGCAGCACTATGAGAATTTATCGGCCACCTATATACGTATACTTGGATAGGCTAGCAGCACTGTGAGAATTTGCCGGTCACCTATATAGGTATACTTGGGTACGCCAGCAGTACAGTGAGAATTTGTCGGCCACCTATATAGGCTACTTCAGTAGGCCGGCAGCATAGACCAGCGTACCGCCTCTTCGGCTGCTGCAATACCATCGCATGATTTGTACGCAGGCTACTGCGCATATCGAAATCTTCGCGCTTACTCCTTCCTCCAACCTCTCTCTCTCACCTTTCAGCCAGTGCGCTCCCATTGGCTCAGAGCAGCTCTGCCGGCTAACATAAAGGCTGGCGCTATCGAGCTGTAGAGTTCATTCCAATCTCAGATTCGCAGCGCAGCAGATCTACACCGAGCCTCCGATGGACGAGCAAAGTATGACGAGCAGCAGATGGTGAGCTAGTTAGTTGTAAAATATTGAAACTCCTACAACCGCTGTTCTCACAGCGACATAACGTAGGAACTTGGGAGTTTAATATTTTATGATTAACTTGCTTGCTTCGCTTGCATCTTCCTTCAACCTTTCTCTCTCTCCCTCGCTCTGACCAATACGAAACAGCTCGATCCTATGCAGTCTGGCTACAAGCAAAATAATTCAACTCAAACTGCTCTACTGAAACTGACAGAAGACGTAAGGACAGGAATTAACAAAAGATTACTAACACTACTTTTACTGTTCGACTACAGCAAGGCTTTCGACACTATCTCGATAGGCAAGTTTTTAGCAAAGCTGCGAGCTCTGGGGTTCTACGGGCATGCTTTATTTTGGATAAGATCATATATATTAGGTAGGAAACAAGCCGTTGTAACGTGCTGGGACACTAAGCCATCTTGGTTGTCAACTAACCTTGGAGTACCCCAGGGGTCTGTGTTCGGACCCTTGCTGTTCTGTCTTTACATAAACGACATCAAAGAGCTTTTCGACGATCTGAATAAAGACCTAGACAATGACGATTCAAGATGCATCAAACGTCTACTATACGCAGACGACCTACAGATTTATATTCAAATACAACCCAAAAACATCGCGGAGGGTGTGGAGATTTTATCCCGTGCTGCACGATCACCGTCTATAAAATAATTAAAAACAAAGAACCAGTTTACTTGAGATCTCTTTTTAAGAAGAACGAGTCTAAGCGCCCTGTAAGGGGCGAGGTAAAAGAACTCTCTGTTACACACATGCGCACTGAGACAGGATGAAGATCTCTCCAAGTACAAGGTGCGCATTTGTGGAACTCACTCCCTTTTGCCATTCGAACTTTACCATCATTAATGGCTTTTAAGGCGGCGGTTAAAAAATACTTCGCAAACTTGGATTAATGTTGTTGTCAGTATTATTTATTTACTTTATTTATTTAATTTATTTGTTTATCTTAACCTATTTATTCATTGATTTATGTAATTTATTTAGGTCTTGTTCGTCTATCTTTTATTTATTTCTCTGTTAATTAATTATTTATTTATTTATTTATTTATTTATGTATTTATTTATGTATTTATTTATTTATTTATTTATTATTTAATTATTTATTTATCTATTTACCTATTTATTTATTATTTATTTATTTATTTATCTATTTATTTATTATTTATTTATCTATCTATTTATTATTTATTTATTTATCTATTTATTTATTATTTATTTATCTATCTATTTATTATTTATTTATTTATCTATATAGTTATTTGTTTCACTGATCGACAAGTACAACAGCAGCACGGGATAAAATCTCCACACCCTCCGCGATGTTTTCGGGTTCTATTTGAATATAAATCTGTAGGTCGTCTGCGTATAGTAGATGTTTGATGCGTCTTGAATCGTCATTGTCTAGGTTTTTATTCAGATCGACGAAAAGCTCTTTGATGTCGTTTAGGTAAAGACAGAACAGCAAGGGTTCCAACACAGACCCCTGGGGCACTCCAAGATTAGTTGAGAGAGAGTGCGAGAGAGAGAGAGAGAGATAATTGTTACACAGCTGCAGCGTCTTTCTCTCCCGTATCAAACTCATCCACTTCGGTTTGACTCTGGCTCTTATCGATTTGGACAAAAACTAACTCGCGTTTGAGGTTATGTAAATAAGCTTATGCTCAAAAAAGTAAACATTACGCTGGACTTTCCCAAATAAATGCAGTTTCACCTCAGATAAATTACTTATCTTATATATGTGGGGGGAAAGGCATTTTGTCAAGCTGCAGTTTAAGGAAAGTACTCACCAACGGCTATTTTGGCTATAACTTATGATTGTCTTATGGACCGTGTAAGAGAGAGAGAGAGAGAGAGAGAGAGAGAGAGAGAGAGAGAGAGAGAGAGAGAGAGAGAGAGAGAGAGAGGTTGAACTCCCAAGTTCCTACGTTATGTCGCTGTGAAAACAGCGATTGTACGAGTTTCAATATTTGACAACTAACTAGCTGACCGTCATCCTCTGCTCGTCATCCTCTGTTCGTCCACCGGAGGCTCGGATGTAGATCTGCTGCGCTGTGAAGCTGAGATTGGAATGAGCTCCCCAGTAATGGGAGCGCGCTGGCTGAAAGGTGAGAGGGAGGTTGGAGGAAGGGGCAAGCGCGAAGATTTCGATATACGCCGTAGCCTGCGCACAAATCATGCGCTGGTATTGCAGCAGCTGAAGCGGCGGTGCGCTGGTCTATGCTACCGGCCTACTGAAGTAGCCTATATAGGTAGCCGACAAATTCTCACAGTGCTGCTGGCCTACCCAAGTATACTTATATACGTGGCCGAGAACCCGCCTAGCTTATCTACTGTAATGGTTATTCCCTAATTATTAAATTAGGATTAAAAGGAAAGAGCACTAAATTCTAAAAATTTATAAAAAATATTAGACTGGTTGCTGAACGTGAGAGTATCAGATTACACAGTATAGCCTGCCACTAGATTCGTACACACATGTTTTGAATTTTCAAAATTGGATTGTACAGGACATAAAAATTAATTGTTCGTTTCACTCTAAAATATCATTTTATACTCAAGCATACTCATTTAAGACTCTAAAAATCACTTATAGCTTACAATATATGTTTTTTCAAAATTCTACGTATCGGCCTATTCGTACCCAAATGTCAAAGCTCAGGAACTATAAGAGCTAGAGTCCTAAAAATTTGGTATGAAAGTTTCATTTATCTTAGGAAATCAAGAAAAAGTTGGTTTCTAAGACTTCGACAGGCACTTTCTTTGATTTATAGAGTAAAGGATTACAATGACATATTACCATAGGTATAGTATATCAGGTTGGGTTATTCATTGTAATAATTGTTATTAATTGTCTGTTTTACTAAAAAAAGGCATTTGATACTCAAGCGTACTCATTTAAAACTCTGGGCATCACTTTTAGATTATAATATCAGATTTTTCAAAATTCAGTGTATTGGTCGATTTTTACCTAAACCTCAGCTTTTTCTTTGGATCTGTTGAGAAGAGGTTTTCAGTGAAATATTATGCATAGCTATTGTATATCAGGTTGTGCGTTATACACTGTAATAATTGTTATAAATTGTTTATGCCACTCAAATATATAATTTTATTCTTGATGCTCTCATTGAAACTTCCAAAATCAATTTTAGCATAAAATATAAATCTTTCTAGTTTGTTCGGTATTGCTAATGTGTCGTATCCAAATCTTACAGTTCTAAAAGTAAAATCTCAACTTTGATACTTGAGTACACTGATGTATAAAACCTAATCTAGAATTGAGTGTAAAAGTTGCATAGCTGTATAGTATATCAGAGTATGTTATAGAGTTTTCCATTTCACACAAACACATCATTTTATACTTAAGAGCACTCATTAAAAGCACTTTCACTAGGACATAGTCTGGGGCTAATACCTCCTGGAAGAAAAAACAAACAAAAAACACTTTCAGCCCATTGAAGTGTCTTTTTGATTCGTAATGCATGAATATTAATGCTTTAAGTCGCATTTATTATTTGATCGAGAGCACATTTGTTTCCACTGACAAATATATATGCGTGCTTCCACGACAAGTGAGCAAGTAAAAAATTTTAATCTCTGAAAGTTTAAGACAATGATGTATTTCATACCCAAAATATGTAAAAAAAAATGTCATACCCTTACCGCTATTGGTTCAGGATTTATGCCAAGCTGAAAAACATGCTTATTTGCATTTTTTTTCAGTTTTCTCAAAATGTATGTATTTTTATCTTGATAACTATAAAAGATAAAATACTTTAGTCCGTTTGTTTTGGAAAGAGAATTTGATGCGAAATATGATAGTATTTTTTGCATCACCAAATTTGATAATTTTATTGGTCCAAATTTCTGCCAAAACACCGATGAAATTTTCAGCTGAGCGCCACAAGCAAATTTGTTGTGAAAAATACAATGATAGTTTTACATGTATATTTTAAGATGAAACAAGATTTAGAATGGTGCGATAACTCAGTTACGAGAAAAAAATAAAAGCATTTGGTTTATTTTATCACAAACAGATTTACGTGTTAAATCCCATAAGAGTGTAACTTTGGTAAAATAAAACAATTTATTTTATTTTGTTCTTGCAACTGAGTTATAGTGCCATTCTAAATCTTGTTTTATCTGAAAATGTACATCTAAAACTATCATTGAAACTTTTTTCAACAAAATTGCTTGTGGCGATCAACTGAAAATTTCATCGGTGTCTTAGCAGAAATTTGGACCAATCAAAATTATCAATTTTGTTGATGCAAAAAATGAAAGTATCTACCCGCACGCCTTCCGTGTAAAATTCCGTGTAAGATAATTAAAAGATACTTCAAATATACACTTTTCCGTTATCTTTCGTAAAACCATAAGCAAAAGATAACTTTCCGTTATCTTCCGTGCGTGATAGTATAGAGATTGACATCCGTATTAATTCGTAAAGGATTCCGTACAAGTCCGTAAGCATTCAGTAATGACTCCGTAAAAGTTCATGTGCCGTGAGTCCGGATGCCATACGTACTCTTACTGAATCCATACGAACTCTTACGGACTCTTTACGGACTCTTACGGAAGCCATACGAACTCTTACGGAATCCTTACGGACTTTTACGGAAGCCATACGAATTCTTTCGGAAGCTTTACGGAATCTTACGGACTTTTACTGAAGCCATACGAGCTCATGCGGAACCCTTACGGATTACTACAGTAGCCCTACGGACTCTTACGGACTCTTTACGGACTCCTACGGAAGCCATTCGAGTTTTTACGGACTCTTTACGGACTCGTATGGATACTTTACGGACTTTTATGGAATCCAAACGAATTCTTACAGAAGCCATACCAGTTCTTACGGACTCTTTACGGACTCTTGCGGAAACCTTACGGACTCTTACGGAAGTCATACGAACTCTTACGGATTAATACGGATGTCAATTTCTATACTGTCACGCACGGAAGATAATGGAAAATTATCTTTTACTTACGGTTCGTATGAAGATAACGGAAAAGTATATTTTTGGAGTATCTTTTAAGTATTTTACACGGCATTTTACACGAAAAGCGTGCGTATAGACACTTTCGCCCATAACCCAGCACGGAGGAGTCTTTCCGACAGTGCACGAATGCTCCCAAGGGTACTACAACCTTCTTCCGTTAGTCTTCCTTTTATTTGTTCCTCGCTTAGGGCCCTTATGCCCCTCAATCGGAACCGTAGTTCCCGGTCTGCCGTTATATCCCTCATTCGGGTGTTGTAGTCATGCATTTGGTTTAATTTATTTTACTACTTCCGACGCAACAATTATTTATACGACTCCGACTAGCAACCTGGCAATACGTGCAAATTTCCGACGCTTAGTAGGTGCGCACACACACCGAGTTTAAATATGTAATATATATATATATATATATATATATATATATATATATATATATATATATATATATATGTCTTTAACAGTGATATTGAAGCAAATAAAATCTTTTTAACCACGACTTAGTACTTAATTTCATTAAAAAACTCACAAAAACCTACTTTTTTTCGCGGTTTATTAGTTTACAGACGGGTTCTTATCATTAGAGGTTCAAATAAGTTTTACTATAAAATAGTAGAATTATAAACCTATAATTTCTGTTTTTATAAAATTTTCAAAGTGGTTTCAGTTACCGAGAGATGAAATCCTTGATGTCCAACACAGACTATTTTGTTTCCTTGATTAATAAAATTCCTTACTTTAAGGCCTGTTACACGCAAAAAAGAACAGCTAAAAGGGACAGTTACAGGAACAGATACAAGAAGATAACATTGGTTAGTATATCTATATATGTGAGGAACAGCGCGTTGTTCCTTGTATATGTAGCTGTTCCTCACATATATAGATGTACTAACCAATGTTATCTTCTTGTATCTGTTCTTTTTCGCTGTTCTTTTTTGCGTGTAACGGACCTAATGCTTTGGTTTCAAAGCATCGATTGGAGACTAATTGACAATTAATAAAATTCCTTGCATTTAATGCTTTGAGGTTAGTATCAAAGTTTTGATTCTAGACTAATAGATAATTAGTACTCGTAATTGTAGTTTATAGATAGAATACATGTATAATACATGTGTATTTCTGCTGTGACTGTAATAAGTCTGCGAAAAACATTCAATGAAAAATATTATTACTAAGAATTTTGGAGCACTATATTATTGAAGTAAGTAAAACAATATATGTGTAAAAAATAAGTTGTTTAGAAAAAAAATTTTTGTTTAAATCATTGGGATACGATGTTTAGGTTAGATTAACCTATATTAATAAACTATAAATAAGAATAATAGCGAGTAATTAAAGTCATTTGTTTACATTTAAAATTATTATTGAAAAAAATAAATTTATTTAAATTGCAAAAACATTGCAGCACTCTTAAAATAGATTAAGTATACGTCAGACGATCTTAGTTTAGAGACTACACAAATATAGGTAAAATAATAACTTGAATAACATTCTACTCATAGGTCATAGTTAATTGCATAATACGCAGAAAGTCTTGTACTTTTCATAAAAATTTCATTCCCGCTTAAAGAAGTTTATATTTGATGCTTGGTACTAGAGACATCTCGACAATTGAAATGTTTTGCAGATATTGAAAAATTATTTAAAAACATGCTGATAGGTCAGTTTTAACTTAAATGTCTCTATTAACATTGACCAGTCCAGGCCTATGGGAAATTGTGCGTTCGTCGAATTATATTGCTAATATCAATTGTTACTATTAGATCCTCTGTACCAGTTTTACTGTACCAATTTCTACCATGGTGTAAATTTAAGGAAAATTCTTTCCAAACGGTAAAAGTTCTTAAACTAGGAAATAATTTTTTTAATAAAAAAAATACATTAATTTGCTAATTTTAAGAAACATTTATTAATTTTAAGAACCAAGGCAGAAACGTAAGCAAACTGGTAGCATTTCGTTAGCAAAAATTGATAAAATGAAGTTAATTATGTATTATTTAATGACCAAGTAGATCAGCATAATCTTATTCGATATGAATAATCTACTGTGAATGAAAAATAATATTTTTATGGTCATTGAAATTTTTATACATATCCAGAGTAAAAGGAATTTTAAGGTTAAAACTTTGTGTAACTATAGAGTGGTGTGAGTGGCATTGTTACGATAGACATCTAAAATTTTGTGAAAAATTTTAATATATTATCAAGATCAAGAAATATGTAATCTCGACAGTTTTGACTTAACTGTTTATATTTGTATTTTTCTATTAAGACATGTTTCAATTTTATATTTGGCGTGTGTAATTTATTATAAGAATTGTTATTGAAGAACAACTAACTGTAGCCCATTATATTTCAGGGTTTCAGTGTATTTTATCTGCATACATTAGTGAGAATATTTATTTTTAAGAGTTATAAGAGATTTTGCCAACGATGCCTGTCTTCCAATTCTTGATTTTGCTCTCCTTCAAATACTAATAGAGCTAGAGATTTGATTTTTTGCACGTATATTTTTTTTGTGATTGTAAATCAATATACAATATGTTGAGTGACTTTAACTAAAATACTTTCCATTTCGACTCCTACTCTGGTTGAAAAAATCCTATTTAAAATAGGCAGTAAGTCAGAAAATGGGCATTTTAAATGTTGACATGTTTCATGTACACAAAGTGACCATATTATGTACATTTTAAATAGGAAAAATACTCGTGTTATATTCCATAAAAAAATGACCAGTTATTCCTAATTATAAGTGGTTTAAAGTTAGGATTCTCTCTAGTAGACAAATAAGCTGAAGAATTAGCTTATTATAGGTTAATTTTATAATAAAAGAACATAACCTTTGATTTGATTTATAATCATCTTCATATTATTAATTTTATTGTGTATAACTTTCAGTAATCATTAAAAAGCACAATTTAAAGAGGAATAATATCTTTGTGTTCGTTACAGTTAGTAGTCTAAAGTCAGTGTGAGAACCAATCTTGGATGATGTTTTATAGAACTGTCATTATAATACCATTTCTACTGCAGTGAAGTCACACATCTGAAATTTTGGGCAGCTGCTTGTTACATCAGTCGACAATATGCTACGAATATAGTTGTTACTTCACTGTCTCTATTAGAATCTTTTTATCAAAATTTATGTTAATTTTTACATTGGCGCAGTTAAATTTCTATAAAAGTTGCTATAGAAAATAAGATAAGTAATTATAGTCAATTATATATCTGGATTATAATATATTTATATTTGAAGAAAATTATAACAATTTGGCCTTTCGCTTAATGCATAACTAAGAATTTTTATTTTTAAAAGTTATAAAAGGTTTCAAATGTAGTTTTCCAATTTTTGTTCTTGTTAGAAACCTAGCACAACTGAAGAGCTGATGTTTTATGTATATATTTCTTCTGTAATTGTGAAACAATATTTAGAATATATACATAAAATTTGTACACATAACATCAGCTCTTCAGGTGTGTTGGGTTTCGAAAAAGAAAAAAAATTGGAAAACTGTATTCGAAACCTTTTATAACTTTTAAAAGTAAAAATTCTTAGTAATGCATTAAGCGAAATGTCAAATTGTTATAATTTTCTTCAAGTATGAATATATTATAATCCGGATATGTAATTGACTATAATTACTTAGATCTTCTATAGCAACTTTTATAAAAAATTGACTGCGCCAATGTAAAAATTAACATAAATTTTGATAACAAGATTTCAATAGAGACAGTTAAGTAAAAACTGAATTCATAGCATATTCCTGACTGATGTAACAAATATCTACACAAAATTCACATGTGTAACTTCACTTCAGTAGAAATGGCATTATAATGATAGTTCTACAAAACATCACCCAAGATTGGCTCTTACACTGACTTTAGACTACTGAACTGTAATGTACTTTTTAATTTGTTATGTTAATAATATTTATGTCTAAATAATAAATTATTTCGTTAAAAATAATAATTTACAGCTCATTAATTATAGGTACTTTTTGACCATTTTTGATAGATAACCTATTTCATTTTTTCCCCATTTATTTGAGATATTTAATATACAGTAAATGGTCAGTAATAAGTGAGTCCAAAAACTGGGACTGAAATAGATTAAAAAGCGTTTAATTGTGCTCAGAAAATAGCAATTAAAACTTCCCACTTTCTGGTCTCACTGGTCAAAAAATGGCCACTTCATAGATTCAGTTCTTACCAGGAATATACCCATGAAATAATTTAACGCAAAAGCATATTATTCATATGCATGTCAGAGTCGAAATGAAAAGTATTTCAGTTAAAGTCAATTTAACATTGTATATTTTTTTATAATCAAAAAAGTAATATACCATGTCAAAAATGAGCTCTCTAGTTCCATTAGTATTCGAATAAGAACAAAATCAAGTATTGGAAAACAGGCATCGTTTTTAAAATCTGTTATATATCTTAAAAATTCTCATTAGGGAAACCTAACTACCTTACATTTTTACTAATTTTTACAAATAATTACTTAAACAATTGTATAACATTAGGAACACTTTAAAAATCTTAAAAAAATTTTTATATGTACCACATGTTAGATACATATCTTCGAATGCCAAAATTCACTATTTTCATTATTTCACCTATCGCAGACTTAATTAAGATTTGGGCTTTCCAGGGCACTTTTACTCCGATAAATCTATTTTTAATACATATGATCGTGGATCAAGTCTAGGAATTAAGAAATAAATTAAATTTAAAAAATTTAATTAACAATTTAATAAAATAAATTAAAAATTTTAAAGCTGATAAATTTTGTTTTTTATTTGTTTCTGATAAAGAAAATTTATTATTAATCAAAAGTTTTTTGTTAAAAATATGCGATATAACATAACAATAAGAACCAAAAATTTACTTTTAATAAGAAGTATATGTCAAAGATCAGAAGGCGAGTTGCTCATTGTATGAATTATTGTGTGGATAAAAAGCAATTCTGCAATTTAAAATTTTTAATTTCAGTAAGCCAATTCCTGTTTTTAAGAATTTTTTTTTATTTCATGAAATATTTTTAATTTAAGAAAACTGGTATAATTTTTTAAAACAAGAAAATTTAAATTTAAGAACACTGCACATTTCAGAAATTTTTTTACCGTTTAAGCAATATGTAACGTGGAATATTTTATGTATGCTTTTGTAAAAAACAATCATTTAAAAGTCATTTCATTGTCCTCTGATGCTCAATTTTAACTACATGATTATTTGTTTTACAGGCCGTCTATACCAGTGAGACTTTAACAAATACATTCTGAAACCTAGCTAGTATTCATGGGAGTCTTACAATGACTTCCGCTCAAAAGGATTTACAACTTTCCGATATAACAAATAACGTGATTTCTGAATTTAATAAAATATATTTACCATCCAAATGAAATGTTCTTCGAAGACTACTGTATGAAACTCAAAAGAACAATTCCAAATTAGTAGATGCTGTTAACATTGTAATAAGGGAAGTTATAAGTACAATAAAAACTAAAAGAATTGATCATTGTAATGACAAATTACGAAAACTGTACAAGTCCTTTGCAGAAGTAAGAAGATTTCAGGACAGAATGTCTAAAAAGTTACTGATTGTCTTGAAGAATTGCCTGATGTATTTGACATTTCCCAAGACACTGTAATCAAATTACTTAGTTCAATTGATGTTAAGGTACAAAAAGTTTTTCTGAAAAAACCTGTTAATTATATAAAAAGCAAAATACCTATTATTGAATCTAGAAATCTTTCAGGTAAATAATGCTTTTATAATATGTAACAATTTGAATATTATTCTATTGGGTCTTTTTTAACTTTCATGTTCAATTACAGATGAAGACGTTTTATCCCAGCAAGATATTGCAATGATTAATCAATGTGTACCTCCAAAACTAGTTGAGCCAGATGTGGAACTCAGTCAGAAATTAAGCCGAAATACATTATTTGACGAAGCTGGATCTATTGAGGATGCAAATATTCTCTCAAAGGCAGATATTATGAAAAGTAAAAATAGTTTCGATGCAGTAGGCGTAAAATTCAATTTTTCGCCCTGTTTTTTGGGCGTAAAATAAAATTTTATGCTCTCACCAAAGAAGGGCAGGGTACGCCGGCCCTCGGGTGTTGTCATTGCTTACAGGCCTAAAATTGTGTTTTACGCCGTTGATACGTAAAGCACTATTTTCACATTTATGTGAAAACTTTATCAATATGTCGAAAATTTTCGCTTTTATTTTAGACAAATATAAAAATATTTCTATTTTTTCTAGATATAAATCGAACGATATATATGTTTTTAGGATCAGAAGCTCAATTATTACTTAACTCGCAACAACCATCCAGTGAAGAAACATATTTAAGGGGTTATATCCCCCCAATTTTGTTGTTTTTTTCCATTCTTTTTATTGGCTTAAATCTTGCCAAAATAATCCTAGAATCAAAATCTATAACACCCATGTACCGATTTAAACTCAAAATTTTTTTAATTCAATTTTTTCCAAACAGCTTTGATGCTCCAAAATCACAATTTTTGCTAATTTTAGCGATGCTCGTTTTTTTGAATTTCGCTGCTTTGGAAATTAGTAGAAGTTACCTGCGATCGATATCGTGTTTTAAATTTGAATTATAGAGGTCGCTACATGACATTACGACGGTTATAGCGTCTTTACAGCACGTGTTTACTCACACTTGCCCTGTGTTTAGTCGATCAGCCGTTCTCGTTGTTTACGTTGTTATTTTGAGTTTTGCTTTACTTTTTAACTGTGAATTATATTTACAAGTACTTAATTATGAGTGAAAAGGTGTACAGTGGCCGCAAAGGTAGTAAAACAAGAAGTACAAGTACAAAATGGAGTAAAATTAGTAATCGACGCCCGCCTAACCGCCGTTCGTTCGAAGGCGATTCGGAGCACGTTAGTACCTCGGATAAGAAATTGAAAACTACTGATTTAGACCGTGACCGCGATATTGATAATAATTTCGGCTACTGTTTCATTAATTTTTTCGCTGTATTTACTGCTCTTTCTGAATTAGTAGTATGCAAAAAATGTAATGGTGACGTGCGGTTTTTAGAGTCGAACAAGCGTGGACTAGGCTTCAAAATTATTGTGTCTTGTTCGAACTGTGGTGATGCTGATATTAACAGCTGTCCTGTAATAAATGGTCGTGCTTATGAGATCAACTGCCGTATTATTTTAGCTATGCGCATCATAGGCATAGGCATCAACGGTATAAAAAAGTTCTGCTCTATGATGGATCTTGCAAAGCCTGTTTTTCAAACAACTTACAGTAAGATCATATCTAATATCGCCACTGCTTCTTCATCTGTTCGAATTATATCTATGAAAAAATCAGCGATTAAAGAAAAAGAAATTTCTATCGAACGAGGTGAAAAAGAAGGTCTCACGGTGTCAAGCGATGGATCTTGGCGAAAGAGAGGGTTTACGTCTTTGTTCGGATTGGTGACTTTGATTGGTTGGTACACTGGCAAGGTATTGAATGTGTCTGTAAAATCTAAGTACTGTAAAGTGTGTGAATATTGGCAAAAAAAAGAAGATGAGAGAAGAAGAAGGTACTGCTGAATACGAAGAGGTATACCCTTCACATAAACAGAACTGTGATGCCAACCATGAAGGTAGTGGCGGGAAAATGGAGATCGACGCAGTTATAGAAATGTTCAAACGCTCAGAAAAACTTCATAATATCGAATATTTGAAATATATCGGCGACGGCGATTCAAAAACATATAAAGGTATAGTCGACTCAAAACCTTATAAAGATTTCATCGTCGAAAAAAAAAATGTGTCGGACACGTTCAGAAGCGCATGGGAACGCGTCTGCGCAATTTGAAAAAAACAACGAAAGGTTTTGGCGGCCGAGGAAAGTTGACCGGAAAGTTAATTGATGAACTTTCTATTTATTACGGACTTGCTACGAGGGTAGTTCAATAAGTCTTTAGAATAAAGTATAAAAACAATTTTTTTTGGGTAAATTTTTTTTTATTTTTTAACATAATCTCCTTGGAGCTCTATACACTTGGTCAAATGCTTTTTAAGTTTTTTTAATCCTTCAGAAAAGTGCGTTTTCGGAAGTTCCTCAAAATAAGCACTTACAGAGGCAATGACGTCTTCGTTGTCCGTAAATCTCTATCCACCGAGCCATTTTTTCAAGTTTGGAAATTAGAAAAAGTCACTGGGGGCTAAATCTGGTGAATACGGTGGGTGTTCGACCAATTCGAATTTTAGTTCTTCAATTTTAGCCATTGAAACGAAGCATGTGTGAACTCGGGCGTTGTCGTGATGAAAGAGAATTTTTTTTCTCGACAAATGTGGTCGTTTTTTTTTAATTTCTTCTTTCAGCTGCTCTAATAATGATGCATAATACTCACCAGTAATTGTTTTACCCTTTTCCAAGTAGTCAATAAGTATAATTCCACGTGCATCCCAAAAAACTGTAGCCATAACCTTACCAGCTGACTTTACGGTCTTTGCCTTCTTTGGAGCTGGTTCGCCTGTGGAAATCCACTGTTTGGATTGTTCCTTTGTCTCAGGAGTGTAGTGGTGTATCCATGTTTCATCCACAGTCACAAATCGACGAAAAAATTCCTCAGGATTCCGACTTATGCGCGCCAAAAGAGCTTCAGAGGCGACCACTCTATTGCGTTTATTCTCAGCTGAGAGCAAACGCGGCACCCATCTTGCCGATAGCTTTTTCATGCCTAATTTTTCATGTAGAATTGAAACAACTGCACCTATAGATATCCTTGTGGCCTCAGCTAACTCACGCACTTTTAATCTTCTATCCTTCAACGCCATATCGTGGATTTTATTGATGATTTCGGGAGTAGTTGCTTCTACGGGCCTTCCTGAACGTGGTTCGTCACTTATTGATGTACGACCACGCTTAAATTCATTTACCCAGTTATAAACCGTTGCTAAGGCAGGGGCAGATGTGCCATGAACTGAGTCCAATTCATTTTTTATCTCATATGGAGTTAAACCCTTTAAATGAAAATGTTTAATTACCGCTCTGAACTAGTTTTTTTCCATTTTTCTTAACAAGCAATTTTTTTTTTTCAATTGGTTATAAAAACACGTAAACTCAGAAGATGTGGACTGTGACTGCACCAGATATCTAGTCGGGAGTGGTGCTGACTGAAAACAGATGATTTGGAGCGATTCGCGCGCCATCTGTTGGTCATTCTAAAGACTTATTGAACTACCCTCGTATTAGGAGAAACTACGATTCAGTCGAAAAAATGCGGAATGAAATTTGGGAAACGTTACTTCATAAAATGTCAAAGAAGGAGAATACACAGCACGAGAACTGTCCCGTCGGAGTAGACTCTTGGTGTTCTTGGCAGCGCAGTATAGCGCTTGGTACACTTGCAACGTACGAGCACAAGAGTCCAATGCATGAGGATGTTTTTAATGCAATAAAACACATTTATAATGAACTCAGCTCCGACAATCTTCTGTCACGCTGCTTGGGTGCGTATACTCAGAATAATAACGAGTCGTTTAATGTTGTAGTGCAGTCAATTGCTCCAACGACGGTGTCAAGCGGTAAGATTATAGTTGTCATTGCGACTGACGTAGCCGTTATTATCTTCAATCACGGCTTCTCGGGTCTGTTTGTCGTTTACGATGCTCTTGGGTTGACTGTTGGACCAAACATGTACGAGTTTTGCGTGGAAACGGACGCCAATCGCGTCAAAACCGCTGAGCATCGTATGACCGATATCGCGAAAGAAGCCAGGCGCAGCATTACATCAAGCAAAAAAAAGAAGACGAGGAAATGAAGGCCCTGGAAGGACAATTATATGGTTCAGGGATAGCATACTGAAGGTAAAAAAACTATGATGGACTATATTTTTGCCATTCTTAAGATTTATAGCATTTTGAAACTTCAAACGCGCTTTTCTCGTAACCATGTTTTCAAAATCGGCAAGCAATAGAACTCAAAAAGTTTACATCCGATTGACTTAAAATTTTAACAGTAGTTTCATTGTTTGATTATCTAGTGAAGTACACACGATTTTAGCGATTAATTAACAAGAAAAAAAGTTATAAACAATTTAAGTCGATTTTTTTCGTCGAAAACACGATTTTTTGTTAAAACAATCGCCATTTCGCGAAAAAAAATTCTAAAAATATAATCATGTGTACTTCACTAGCAAAACTCATGTAGATAATAGAACATTTTTTTTATTATAGGTGGAGTTGGACGAGACTTGTACTGCTCACTGCGAAAGACCTTTTTGAAAAAGCGGTTCACGGTAATCACTGCACAGCCGCCATTTTGTAAAAAAAATATCAATAGAAAATTTTGTTCTCTTCATCAAGAGTTGTTTAATCCAATGTTATATTATTTGTATACCTTTAATCACAAATGTCCTTTAAAAAAAATAATTAACAAAGCCTTGTTTTTAGAGCATAAGGGGGATGTAAGTTCTGGCAGTACATTTTTTGGTGTAACAGGAAGAAATTATGAAAGCAAAAACGAAAGAGGTACCATTACTGTTATGACTCCAGAAGTTGTGGCAGCTTTTGACAAAGCTAAAGTTTCTGATAGAGATGCTGTTTTCATAACCGGCCTTATGGCTAATGCATTAAACATAGACCTGTCGTCGTTAATTCTAAATCGAAAATCCATAAATATTGCAAGGGCTAAAATAAGGAAGCATTCGTATTCGTATTCGTAAGAGAGGCGGGGTTGACTGGCGGCCCCTTTCGGGGACGTGCCGGTCCAGCACGCATGCCATGCCCATTGTGCTTATCCCCCTTGGTTTTAGGTCCCACCCTCCATTCTACTGCTAATTATGCCTATAAACCTGCAGATCAATGAAAGCTTCATTGTTCCCAAGTCTTCTGGTTTAATGAAGGCGAGTTCAAGCCACCTCCATCTAGTTATTGCCCAAGCCGAGCAATAACAGAGCAGGTGGGTCGAGGTCTCCTCCTCCTGATCACACCATCTGCACAAATCAACCCGTAGCAGCCCCATGTTAAAAAGATAATGGCCTACCCTGCAGTGCCCCGAGAACCAACCCACCACTTCCCTTATTGAGCTTTTGGAGCAGAGTATTAACTAACCGCTCCAGATTGGCGGTGAGGAGCTACCTATCAAAGTTTTGGCCTGTCTCATTCCTGATGATTCCCGCCAGATACGGTCAGATCTATTCTGGGTCCACGCTCTAAGATAGCTCTTAATTGAGCTCTTTGGTATTGCCACCCTGCAATATGTGGCTCGGCACTCAGCCGCCCCTCGATTTGCTAACCGGTCCGCCTTCTCGTTGCCTAAAACTCCTGCATGTCCTGGAACTCAAGCTAAGGTCACTTTGTTATTTTCTGTTAGCTTGTTTAACGCTTTCACACATTTCCAAACCTCTATCGAGATTACTTCCGCTTTGCCAAGCGCTGAGAGGGCCACGGAGCTATCGGAATAGATAACCACTTCGCTACCCTCTTCACTTATCATGCTACCCGCCGTTTCCCTGATTGCTCTTACTTCTGCTTGGAAAATTGACGCGTGGGGGTCGTGGCTGAACACTAGTTCGCGGGATGTTCCCGCTAGCCAGGCAGCCGCCCCAGTGCCAGATTCGCTTTTTGAACCATCTGTGAACCAAACCCTATTGGAAGATGTTGGGTGTTGGAACCCACTTTTCCAGTCCTCTCTAGTTAGAGGCTTTATAACGTAAGACTTCCCGAAATTAAATTTCCGGGTTATCCTATCTCTAAAAAATGACCTGAGATCGACGCCAGCTTCCTCAAGTATGTCTTTATCCCAATGTTCCCATCGTTCCGTTTTCGTAAATGTACGAACATTGGCGCTAAACGCCTCTGTTCTAACCTTCAGGTCTAAGGGTGAGATGTCTAGGAGTCTTTCCATCGCCGCTCGCGGTGTGGATTTCATTGCTCCCGTAATCCCTCTTAGCATAAGGTTCTGGATACGGTTCAGAATTTCCTTTCCCGTTTTAAGCAAGCACCTAGGCCACCAGGCGATAGCGCCATGTAGGAGTCTTGGTCTGAGTATTGCCGTATAAAGCCATTGAATCATGGGGGTTTTAGTCCCCAATTGATACCGAAAACCCGCCTACACGCCCAGTAGGCACTCACAAATTTTTTATATTTCTCCTGAATATGCTCCTCCCATTTCAGTTTGCTGTCGAATGTCACTCCCAGGTATTTGGCAGATCTGGAGATGGTGAGCTTCTCTCCAAACAAACTGATATCCTTGAGAAGTTTAACCTTATATCTATTTGTGAAATTAACTAGTACTGTCTTAGATGGACTTACGGATAATCCCATCTTTTTGCACCAGTCTTCAACGACCGAAAGAGCCTGTTGCATAAATTCCGCTAAGATAATCTCATCGTCCGCCATGATCAGTATGAGAATGTCATCCGCGTACGCTTGCGCATAAAATCCCGCTTCGTTTAGTGCTTTAATGAAACTGTCGATCGTGAGGGACCAGAAGGTTGGAGACATTACCCCCCCCCCCCCCCCCTTGTGGACACCTCCTTTTCACAGCTCTTTGCCTGATCGAGGAACTCCAGTAGGCCTTGATCACCCGGTTGTTCAGTAACTGCTTAATCCATCTGATGATGGAGTGGTCTATTCCGTGTTCAGTGGCACCTTGGCAAACACTTTCCGTGGTGGTGAAGTTGAATGCTCCCTCTATGTCTAGCAGAGCTCCCAACACCATGGCCTTGCTTTTCATTCCCTTTCTGATGTGGTTAACAGCTTCTTTGAGAGCCGAATCCACCGATTTCTCTGCCTGATAAGCATGCTGTCTGGGGTGCAGCGGCAGAGCCGCGAGAGCATTATCCCTGATATCACGATCTACCAGTCTTTCCAATGTTTTGAGAGCAAAAGACGTAAGGCTAATTGCACTATAGTCTTTGGCTACCTCGTGGGTGGGTTTACCGGGCTTTGGTAAAAACACTACTTTGGCTATGCTTCATTTCTGAGGTATGTAACCCCAGATTAAGCATGCCTTAAATAGATCACCCAGAGGTGCTAAGAGCACCTCTATTCTTTTCTGCAAGAGTGCTGGAAAAATGCCATCCTCCCCTGCTGCTTTATAGGGTGCAAAAGTCCCTATAGCCCATCTAATTTTTTCGCTCTGTATTATCCTATGAGCCACCGATCGCTGAGCGTTCAGTGAATCGAGGACTCCAGTATCGGTCATGTCTGGCTGGTCCGGCCTCCATTCTGGGAAGTGGGCCCAGAGCAAGGAGTCCAGAGCTTCGTCTCCGCTCGCCGACCACTCCCCTGACGGAAGCCTAATGGAACCCGAGTGGTTCCTGTTCCCTTGAGCCAGGATACGACACAGTTTGGCCGTTTCCGAACAAGTGTTAATTTGCTCACAGTGCTTCTTCCACCCTTCTCGCCTTGCCAACGCTATTTCTTCTTTATATTCTCTTTGAGCGAATCTAAAGGCCATCAGGTCTTTGTGGCTCTTCGTTCTCTTCGATCTGTTATACAGCTTCCTAACTCGCTTTCGCGTAGCCTCCAGTTCTGGATTTCACCAGGCCGTCTGATTGAGTGAAGTCTTGTCGCGAAGGCGACAATTCTTCTCGTAGGCCCTAATAATTGCGTCTTGTATAAGCTCGCCATTTTTGTCGATAACCTCTGTCGAGGTATACTTATCCGTGAGAGTCGTCAAATTTACTGACAAATCACTTACATAACCTTCCCAGTTCGTTCGCCTAGGGTTTCTCCATTGACTACGTTCCTCCTGAATCTCTCTGATTTCGAAGAGAATATGGCTGTGATCCGACATAGAGACCTCATCTGAGACTCTCCAGTCTGAGACCAGCCTGTCCAATCTCCTGGAGACCAGAGTGATGTCAATCACCTCTTGACGAGCCGCATTTCTAAAGGTCGGTTCTCGACCCCTGTTGGGGTCTAGTTCCGTGCCCGCTAAGTATTCTAGGAGAATTTCTCCCCTTTTGTTACAATCCGAACTACCCCAGACTATGTGGTGCGCATTGGTATCACAGCCTAGAAGTAGGTTCTTCTTTTCCTGATCGCACACTGAAATGAGGTCCTTTACTTTTTCAGGAGGTGGTCCCGCTTCAGAGTCGTATGGGAAGTAGGCAGCGCCTACTACTATCTCCCTTTCGATGCCATTTTTCCACTTTACTTTGATTACAACCGTGGTGAGGTCCTTCCCGCAGAACCTCAGCCAGGGCTCACATTTCATACCTTTTACTAAGATGCAGGTTCTGAGGTGACCCTCGCTTCCATGGCAAAGCAACCCGCCGCCCCCTAATCCTGCAATTCTGCCATTACTAATCCAAGGTTCTTGGATTAGTGCTATACCTGTGTGCACCTCTGCCATACGCTTAACCAAAATCGCTGATGCGTTTTAGCAGTGATGCAAGTTAATCTGCGTGAAAGAGATAATGGATCGTGTCAGATTGACCGAACCTGTGTCTCTCCCACGCCTCGCGCCCCTTAAGCCCCCCTTATTCATTGGAAGCAGAAGGACCCTCCATTTCCCCGAGTGTCCGGTACACCTGTAGGATCTCCTCCCTTACCTCCGAAGGTTCCACCTGTTTCTTATTTTCTTTGGTTGACCACATCGAGCAATGTGCTCGAGCCGCTCCGCAGAAAGGCCTGAAGTCGAGTCTCTTCAGAGCTGCGACCTCTGACTCCTCTAGGAGAACGTTAACCGCGGTCTCCGTCTTTTTCTTAATAGCGTCCTCAACTACCTTGGTGCTGAAGACCTTCCATGTAGCCACTTCAAGGTCAGGATTTTGTTTTGCCAGGCGTTTCATTATGACCTCGGAGTTGTGATTTCCGGGGACAAAAATCGTAGCCTTTGACAACCTGAGCAGTTTACTCGCCTCGATAACTTCGAGTCGAGCCCCCTGCCAAGGTTCCCGCTTTGGCGCATTCTGACAGAGCCATTCTTTGTCTGCCGGACCGTTACAGTGGAAAACCTGCGCGCCTCTCAGCAGCCAGTTATCCCTTAACAGAGGAACAGCGTCTCCCTGAAACTCGTCAATGGCGTTTTCCAGGGCCGCCACTATACTTCCAGCTTGCGCCTCGTCCAGCCTTACCTCTGGATACTCTGCAGGGATGACGGCCATCTTCATATCGTTGGCCGTCGCCCTACTGTAGTTGAGAGGTACCTTCGGCTCCTCCTTGTTTGCCTTCTTAACACCGCTCGGAGTTGAGTTGTCCGAGTGAGGTCTTTTGCTCGGAGTAGTGTCAACAGCCATGGGCTCGGAAGTAGTCACCAAGCCTCTGCCGATGTCCTAGCGCTGTTTCCTCCAATCCGAACCTGACTGTTTCTTCTTATTTTTATTCTTCCTATTTACCTGCTTTGAGCCTGGTGCACCCTTGATGGATTCGGGAATAGCGATTCCGGTATTGGCAGCCTGAGGGCCGCGCACCCGAATCTCGTTATGCCCTACCTCGTCACAGGGTGCTACAGAACTCAAAGCCCCCTCTTCTACCCATTCAACTTTGCCTGGGATCCTGTCGGTATTGCCAGCCTATAGTAACAGGCCGGTCGCCCGAACGGTATCGCCATCGCTACCTTTTTGATTTGGGCTAGGGAGCCCGATCTGTTGTGACACATTTTCATCATTACTATTTTTTCATTCATTTCATTAGGGTGGGTAGTGGCGGAGGGAAATGCAAAGTGTATTGTGGTCGGAGGTCAGGCTGTCGCTCAGTAGCCGGTGGTGCAGCCCGTGTTCTCATCCAGGTGCCCGCCGCGCCCGGCAGTGACCTCGGCAGAGCACCCCCCCCCCCCCAGCACAGCATGGCCCTATCTGGTCGCCATCCAGCACTACTGCACCCAGGGAGATTTTCGCCGGTTGATGGGACAACCAGATCAATGGGCTAGATATCACCGAGCCCCTGTACTATCCGGCAGGCTGAAAGTGTCGTCCCCAGTTTTTAAGATGTACCCTCTGTCGGACCCGAATGGACACCCATTCGAGAGCCGCGCTGCACCGGACACCAAGCGCAGGATGTCCCGCTGTGTGTGAGTGTTTGTGTACTACGTGATGTGCAGTTTGCTTGTGTGTAACCCGCGCGTCTTCCGCCAGAGTACGCGCGGTGATGAGTATACCCCAACCAGGCCTCATCTAGCTCAGTTTGGAGGGTTGTTTCTTTTTCACTCGAAGTCCGCTGGGCTGCCCTAAATCCACCAGGCCGGGGCTAAGGTGGTGCCCCGCCCCCACCCGAGGGGTTTGGAGGGCCCTGACCCACCGGGAGAACCCACGCGAGGTTCGACCCTGCCTAGGCTAGGCCTAGCAGACCCGGATCGACCGAGATCGACTTAACGACCCCCGCCCACCCGCGCCCACGCAGCCCCGACCGTCAGGATACTCAGTCCCTCACCCTCCGACGCGATTACCCGTTCATAGGGTCCGGCGGATCAGGAGGGGGCCCATCCCCCCGCTTTCCACTCCCCGTGGGGCAGAGCTTTAGCCCCCAGGACATCCAAATTAGGCCTCTCCACCGTCCCCGAAGGGCACACGACGAGGTCCTACAACCCCTGGGAAAGGAAATAAGGAAGCAAGAATATGAAATGAAGCAGTTAATTCAAGATACTCCTGTAACTATTTTAACTGTGCACTGGGATGGAAAACTTATTCCAGATGATATAACTTACCAGAAGGTGGACAGATTGCTAATTTTAGTATCCAGCGATCAATTCACAAAACTTATCATTGTACCGGCATTACAAGACCAAAAAGCGAGTACAATAGCTTCAGCGGTTTATGTATCATTGAAAGATTGGGGATTGATAGATTTAACAAACGCACTGTGCTGCGATACAACAAATTCAAATTTAGGATTAAAAGGTGGCGCAGCCATGATTTTAGAACAGTTGATGAAAAAAGATTTGCTTTATTTAGCTTGTCGTCGTCATATGTTGGAGCTCTTACTAAGAGCAGCATATGAAGAGAAATTTCCTGGCACTAGTGGTCCTGATGTACAAATGTTTGAAAGGTTCCGAGATAAATGGTCTAATTTTGATATAAATTCTTTCGAAAATGGATTAATTGGACTAGAGATATCTTTAAAAAATGAAGTTCCTTGTGTAATTCAAAATATAAAAAAAATTTGAAAAGAACAGCAGCCTAGAAATGATTACAAAGAATTATTAGAGCTCTGTTTAATTTTCTTGGGTGTCAGAGAAGGAATACATTTTAAAAAGCCAGGTGCTATTCACCACGCTCGCTGGATGGCAAAAGCTATCTACTCAATCAAAATGTATTTATTCAGAAAACCTTTCGAAATAAGTAAGAGAGATAAAGAAAAATTATATGCTATATGTAAATTCATTGTATTTAGATACCTCACTCCATGGTACACTGCTCCTTTAGCTATTTGTGCTCCAAACAATGATTTGAAATTAATAAAATCATTAATTGATTTCAAAGATATCGATAAAAAAATATCAGATGCTACATTACATAAATTCCGAAATCATCTCTGGTATTTGTCACCAGAAATTAGTATTCTTTCGCTTTTTGATAATGAAATTAACGTCACAACTAAACGAAACATGGTTCAATCATTGCAAAACAAACCGTTAGATGATGAAGGTCAAGCGAAACACTGATTGCCATCATCGACTCTCTCCACTTCGTTTACTTCGTCATACAAATCTCCGCGCGTTATAGATGCTTATGTGCGACTTATGCACTACACTATACTCTATAATACACACTTTGCACAGAGGCAGAAATTTGTCTCCCATTCAAGTTGCTTGTCGCTGAATCTTGGCATCAACAACTTGGGCAGATTCGAGGATGGAGCAATGATCTGGATAGTTGTTCCTCGGCTCTCTGCTGTGGTTGTGACTACATTTGTACTAACCATTTCAACCAAGCGAGTTCTGATATCTGCTTTTGCCTCGATGTACTCACGCTCATAGACGTAGTTGAGTTCGTTCATGAAGTACAGTTCCTCCTTCAATAATGTTTATATTGTGCATACATAATGTTTATTTAATTAAAAACCAACCCATAATTACTATACACTTGTGGACATAGCTATTCATTAGCAGTTCGCGTCGGTAGAGAAAGCGACGCCCGATCCACAAACGGTTTCAATCGTACATGAAAACCGACGACGCCGCATTTCGTATCAAGCCCGTCCTACTTGGTTCGTTGCCGCGCGCGAAGGAGAGCGAACGTGCTCACGCTCATAGTACTGTCTAGACAAGGTGACGATACTACGCTAATCATATAATGTACTACGAAAGTCGTTCAACAATAGGCTTGGGAATTTCTATTTGAGCTACAAAAAAGACTTCGTTTTGTTGTGACGGGTGAAAAGTCACATATCATTTTTTTTGTGGTAATAAAACTTACAAACACTAAGGCTATTAGAAAGATTACGTAAGTGTAGACTGCACTTGATTCGTGAATATTAGTATTTATTAGGAAAAGAAGAGCAGCGAGTCTCAACCCGACGGACCACCGCACCGAAACCTAATGTTCCTATTATAAAATAATTAATGGGCCGCGTCTATTCTTATTGTTTCCGGGTTGGAGAGGAAGAGGGAGAGAGAACCGACACAGCGTCACACAACCACACACACTTCTACACAGCAACCGGACCGAGACGAGAACGAGTGCAGTAGAACAGTGCAGCAGAGCAGAGCCTCGCGGAAAAAGCAGCTCCGGCGATGATACCAGATTTTTCCTCTTTCTTTTATTCCTGCAACTTCCAGAGCTAGAGTTAGAGAACGCGAAGGAGAGAGAGACAGCTGATTACCTGCCGTCGGTGTGGCAGCAGCAACCGACGAGACCGAGGCGACTGTGCACCGTGTACATGCGCATCCGCGCCACTACACACTCACACACTCACACTACGAAGCCGGAGAGAGCGGATAGCGTCGAGCGCGTCACCAGAGTACGTCGCAGGCCGTACTCGGAAATAGAGTCAGAGCGAGAGAGGGGGAGATCGAGCCAGTAGTAGTGGGAGCGCACGCGCACGCAGGCCAAGTTCGCACCACGCGACTAAAACAGTAGCCGCGCGTCGCGGAGCATAGACTGCGCAGCACGAGAGAGAGAGAGAGCCGCGCGCGCGGGGGAATATAGCTAACGCGGCACCACCGCCCACAGCATGGAACCGGACCAAGCGCTTTCCCCTGTTGCCGCGGCCCTTGGCGTGCTAGCACTGTGATTGAGACGGCTATGCATATCGACGTTCCTGGCCTAGGTGGCAGCACTCTCCAATACTTTCTCTCCCGCATTAAGAAATCTAAATTTCGCGCTCGTCGCCATGACAAATTATTAATCCGGACATTGATCTCGGATCACGTGGTAATTAACCTGTAGGTACACGTGGGTTATCTGAAAACTCGATTAATGCTAAATAAATAGGATGGCCGAGGTAGATTTAGTCGGTCATTAATAACATTGAAGGTTGTTAATAACATTTTCCGAAGCTTATTCTTTTTCTTTTGTATTATGTTACTGGAGTAACATACTGAATACGGTGAGTGGTTTGATTTATGCCTGGCATGATTTTCGAACGAGCGCCCGGTACCTTTTAATTTCTGTTAAGGATTGGTGAGTCTCTCTGTCATATTTAAAGCATAATAATTATTCGATCGCCCCTCTCTAACTTTGGGGACGATTATTTATTATTATTGCTCAATTGAGTTAGTTTCAGAATTGTGTCAGACTGGTTGCGCTGTTAGCGAATCAGGCTATTGCCAGTAGTAGTGTCAGTTATACATTGTGGCCGGTCTCGAATCTTAAATTTTAATTGTTTATCAAATTTCTAAGTGTGTCAAAATATAGTAATAATTGAAAAATAAATCGTGAGTTTGGGGGTTTTCGTTTATGTTACAGGTTAGGGTTCGGAGGTGCGTCGGTGTGACTACGACGACATTTTCGGCAAACGGCGCGGATAACACTCGGCCGAACTAGGCTTTGCCGAATAAGGCTTTATTAATTGTAATAATTTACGATTAAATGTAAATAATCGTAAATTACCTCTTCTTTGTTAATACTTTTTTTTGTAATTTATTTAAACAAATTCCCGATTTTGATTTGTAATCTTCGATTACAATAACATTATTATTCGCTGTGAATTCTAATTGTTAATAACTATTTATTATTAGTATTCGTCTGGCGCAGCGTTGGGTTTGCCAAGCTCCGGGTGGATTTACTCAGCGACCTCCTCAGAGAGGAGATATATATATATATATATATATATATATATATATATATATATATATATATATATATATATATATATATATATATATATATATAATGATAATAATTGCTTTATTGAACCAATGGTTATATGTACACTATACAATTGTGTATTTACAAGGTGTTGTGTATGTGTTTGTATGTATGTATATCACTCCCGTTTGAGTTTCCCCTCTCGCCTGTGTGTGAGCGCTCTCTCTCTCCTCTCCACTCCTTCAGCCTCCAGTCTTGGCTGGTCCCATTTTCTCCTTCATCCTCTTCCTTCCTATTTCCTTTCCCTTTACAAAAATCTATCCTGGCTCCCTCGAACCCAGCCTCCGCCGCTACCCTCCTCATCTCCATTATCGCTCTGTGTCTCGCTCTTCTTTCCATTATGGACAACCACTCTTCGATGTCCACTATCTCCCTCCTTCTCATCTCTTTCCTCACGTCCCACAGCCTTTCTCTCTTCTCTGCGTCTTCAAACCATACCTTGACTACGTTGCTGTCTCTCCTATCCTTTACGTACTCTATCTTCCAGCCTCCTTCTCTCAGCTCCTCCGTCAGTCATTCCTCAAATTCCATCCCCTTTTCCTATTCTCTTCCTTTCTTTACCATTAGTACCTTTTCCTTAATACCTCTATCTTTTGCTCTCCCCTTCTCTCCATGACTCTACCTCTTTCCATTGCCTTAACCTCACGTTTCATCTTTTTGTTCATCACCTCTTCTTCCACTTCGCTTTCACTTTCTCTTTTCCTCTTTTCCTTCATGGTCTTCTCTACCTTCTCCAACCTCTCCATCAACTTTCCCATTTCCTTTGCTGTTTTTTCCTTCTGCCATGCCTCCTTGAACCGCCACTCTTCTTCTTTCTCTTTCCATTCTTCTACCTTTTTTTCCCATTCTTTCTTAATTTTCGATAACTCTATATCCTGCCCCTTTGCCCTTCTTCTCAACTCTCCCACCTCTCTCATTAGTTCTATAATTTTCTTCTCTATATTTTCTAAACCGTGTATTCTTTCAAACTTGTAAATGCTGAATACGTTTGTTGCTTGTCCCTTTAAATTTTGAGTTGCTCCGTCTAAAGTGGTCTCCTTGCCAACCGCCTTAGGGTCTGTCTGCATCGCTACCTTCTTCCTTCTGTTGCGTCTATTCTCATTCCATTATTGTGCATGACCTAAGTCTCCTTCTACATTCGTTCTTCCTCCATATGTCTTTCTTGTCTCCTTGTCCCCTTTCTTATCTTCTGCTGTCGCTGTTATCCCGTTTCCGCTCATTGTACATTATTTTGATGTGATTCACCTCTCCTGACCTCTATATCTTGTCTGCTTCTTAACCACTTAATCTCTAAGATTCTCTAAAGGCTTCTCCTGTCACCGGATAGCTGTTCTTTCCAGTCTGCTTCCCTTTGCCCGCTTTCTTCACATTCTGCCATGATGTGTCTCGTCGTCTCTAGGTCCTTCTTGCATAGTCTGCAGATCTTCTCCTCTTCCCTTCTCCAGTACTCATTAGCCCTTGCTTCATTCCCTATTCTGAATCGTCCTAGTGTCTCCAGTCCATGCCTTGACTTCTTAATTACCTCATTTCCGTATATATTCCTTCTATTGCCTAAGATTCCTTTAAATTCTTTTGCATGCGTCGATTTTCCTAACTTTTCATTCATCTCTAACTCGTCCATTATGATCGCCTTCTCTATTAACTCCTCCCCTTTCCCTTCTCCCTTTTTCACTGACGTGACCGTTCCATTCCGTGACCGAGAGCCCTACTTTCTCCAGCCACTCTCTTTGCCCTTTTTTGTCCTGCTTCTTATCCCTTTACGCCATTGCTCCTCCTCATCCTTGCTCGCCTGACTCCAGCAGATAAATTCCCAAGAATTATCCTTTGCTTTTCTTACCTTCTCCTCGAACTTTATCGCCTTTCTCGCCGCTTCTATTGCTATCTTCTTTAATCCCATCTCCTTCCTTATCACGCACGTTGGCGTGTTCCTGTTTAGTCTCAGTGTCCATTTAATGTATTTTTCCTGTATTTTTTCAATTTCTCTAAATTCTTTCCATCCCCATTGCTCTGCCCCGTACGTAATCACTCCCTTCGCCATTACGTCAAAGATTCTTTTTCTCCAGTCCCATGCGTTTTTGAATTTGTGTTCCCCTATGCTCCAAAGTCTTCCCAGGATTCCATTTGCTTTTATCGACTTTATATGCTCTTCGTCCGTGTTGTTCCCTTTCAATGTGTATCCCAGGTAATCAAACTTCTTCACTATCTCCAGCGCTTCATTATTCCATTTGAACGTCATATCTTTTTTTCTTCCTCCCGCTTTCCTGAAAATCATTATCTTTTTTTTTTTCCGTGTTCAGCTCTAGTCCTTTCCCCTCCATCCATCTTTTGAATTTCTTCAGCATTTCCTTCATTATTTCTTCGTCTTCCGCTATTAATGATACATCGTCTGCGTACAAAAGAGTCCTTAATCTGTCTTTCCATATTCTTATACCGCTTCCCTGAACTTTCTCCATTTCTTCTTCTAAGTCTGCCGCCGCCACGTTGAACAAGGTTGAGCTTAAAGGACATCCCTGTCTCACCCCCTCTAAAATCTCGAACTCGTCCACCGTTTCTCCGTTAACCACTATTTTCGCCTTCGTCCCTTCAAACAGATCCTTTATCTTTTTTATTAATGTCCGATTCACCTTCTTTTCTTCCAATCTCTCCCATATTTTTTTCCTCCTAAGCTTGTCGAAGGCCGCTTTCATGTCTGCGAAACATGCAATTGCCTTCCCTCTTTGCTTCTCTATACCTTTCCTTATTGCTTCCTTCAGGATATAAATTGCCTCTGCTGTCCCTTTCCCTTCACGAAACCCCATTTGCGCTCTCCCTAGTACCCCTTTGTTGCTCAATTCTTCCTCCACCCTTTTCCTTATTATTTCCGCATATATCTTGTAGCCTGTGTCCATTAGAGTGATCCCTCTATAGTTTCCCACTTTTTTGGTATCTCCCTTCTTATGAATTGGTTTAATGATTCCCCTTTTCCAGTCCTCTGGCACTCTCTCCCCTTTCCAAATTCCGTTTAAAGTCTCGTACAAGTCCTCTTCTGTTTCTGCCTTCCCCATGATCCACGCCTCGTTTGGTATTCCGTCCTGTCCTGCAGCCTTCTTTTTTTTTAATTTCTCTATCGTCTCCCTCATTTCTTCCCTCGTTATATCTGGTAACTCCTCTTCCTCTCTGCTTGCCCGTGCCCCGTTCTCCCTTCCAATTTCCTAGTGGTCTACTTCCCTTATCTCCCTTGTGATGTACTGGCTCCTGAAATGGTCTTTCCATTGCTCCTTTATGATCGACTCGTCGAATGCCTTCCTCTTTCTTTTTTTCGATCCTACAGCCTCCCAATATATATATATATTAGAAGAGATTTTAGTGATTTAGTTAGGAGCTAACAAATTGATAATTTTTTAATAATTACTCCGTCAAAAAATGGTGCCCAACACGGGGCAGCACTGAGGCGCTGAGTCAGACAGAGTATTATTTAAATAATCAGTGATTTTTGTGCTCGGGATTTCAAGTCGAGGGACATAGAAAATATTTTGGAGAACGTGCAACACTTAGCTGGATATCGAGATCGATATAAAGTATAGTATATTTATTAATTAATTCTTCGAAGATTATCGTAAATTACCGGCAATACTGACATTTAGGGACAACAATAATTTTTTTATTATTTATTATTAATTTAATTTGTTTAGTTTAATAAATTATTAGTGTCTGGTGAGACTCACCAATGTTATATGTGTAGTAGCGAGTAGTGAATGTTGAGTATTACATTTTGTCTAACACCATGACTACTTATCGGTAAGTCAGGGAAGTAAAAGAGGACGCAGTCCATGCTCCGCGACGCGTGGCTGCTGCTTTAGTCGCGCGCTGCGAACTTGGCCTGCGTGCGCGTTCGCTCCCACTACTACTGGCTCGATCTCCCCCTCTCTCGCTCTGACTCTATTCCCGAGTACGGCCTACGACGTACTCTGGTGACGCGCTCGACGCTATCCACTCTCTCCGGCTTCGTGGTGTGAGTGTGTAGTGGCGCGGATGCGCATGTACACGATGCACAGTCGCCTCGGTCTCGATGGTTGCTACTACCACACCACCGGATGGTAATCAGCTGTCTCTCTCTCCTTCGCGTTCTCTAACTCTAGCTCTGGAAGTTGCAGGAATAAAAGAAAGAGGAAAAATCTGGCATCATCGCCGGAGCTGCTTTTCCCGGAGGCTCTGCTCTACTGCACTGCTCTGCTGCACTCGTTCTCGTCTCGGTTCGGTTGCTGTGCAGAAGTGTGTATGGTTGTGTAACGCCGTGTCAGTTCTCTCTCTCTCTCTCTCTCTCTCCCTCTCCTACCCGGAAACAATAAGAATAAACGCGGCTCATTAATTATTTCATAATAGTAACATTAGGTTTCGGCGCGGTGTTCCGTAGGGTTGAGACTCGCTGCTGTTCTTTTCCTAATAAATACTAATATTCATGAATCAAGTGCAGTCTCCACTTACTTAACCTAACTTTACCTGTCACTTTTCGTGTATCTATGTCTTTCTAATAGCCTTAGTGTTTGTAAGTTTTATTACCACAAAAAAAATGATATGTGACTTTTCGCCCGTCATAACAAAGCGAAGTCTTTTTTGTAGCTCCAATAGAAATTCCCAAGCGTATTGTCGAACGACTTTCGTAGTACATTATATGATTAGCGTAGTACCGTCACCTTGTCTAGACAGTACCATGAGCGTGAGCGCGTTCGCTCTACTTCGCGCGCGGCAGCCAACCAAGTAGGACGGGCTTGATACGAAATGCGGCGTCGCTGGTTTTCATGTACGATTGAAACCGTTTGTGGATCGGGTGTCGCTTTCTCTACCGACGCGAACTACTAATGAATAGCTATGTCCACAACTGTATAGTAATCATGGGTTGGTTTTTAATTAAATAAACATTATGTATGCACGATATAAACATTATTGAAGGAGGAACTGTACTTCATGAACGAACTCCACTACGTCTATGAGCGTGAGTACATCGAAGCAAAAGCAGATATCAGAACTCGCTTGGTTGAAATGGTTAGCACGCCTGTAGTCACAACCACAGCAGATAGCCGAGGAACAACCATCTAGATCATTGCTCCATCCTCGAATCCAAGTTGTCGATGCCCAAGTTGTCGATGCCAAGATTCAGCGACAAGCAACTTGAATGGGAGACAAATTTCTGCCTCTGTGCAAAGTGTGTATAATAGAGTATAGTGTAGTGCATAAACTGCGCATGAGCATCTATAACGCGCGGAGATTTTTATGACGAAGTAAACGAAGTGGAGGGAGTCGATGATGGCAATCAACGTTTCGCGTCTTAAACGAGAAAAGTGGATCGGGGCACTCGAGACGGTGGCTGTGTATAGGGTATAAGAGGGTACACATGGCGTAGCAAGCGAAAGAGCAGAGAGTGCCGAAGATAGCGAGACGGAGAAAGTAATGGAGTAAGGAAAACAGAGAATAATTGATTCACACGCATGCGTTGTGCTGATTGAGGTGCGATTACTCGGGCGAGAAATTGTGAATAGACGTTGATACTGCGATGCTCGCGTTACATTATGACTCGTTATGGAAATGCGAATTTGAAAGTATAAACATCGCAATAATAATTTGTATCGAGAGAAAAACGGACAGAGCTCGTGCACACACACATAAACACACACAGATACAGAAAGAGCGTGTGTGCACGATAGCAGGTAGGCTGACGCGCAACCACTTTCGCCGCCCGGGTCGTGAGTTATTGATTACCGCGCCGCTGACGCCAAGACCGCCGCGAGAAAGAGCAAGCGAGCCACAGCGCCGGGAGCACTGCGAAGGTGCACCGATAGAGACAGAGAGAGCCGGTCCGGGTCACAAAAGACGACATGTGTGTGTGTGACTGCAACAGCAGCAGCAGCAGCAACAGCGGCGACGACGACGACTAGTTGTATATCGCGCCCCGGTATCGCGTCTATCGCTGCTAGTATGATTTTGTGACGCACCCATTCTCTGCGGCTTTGCTCTTCCTTTCTGCTATTATTTCTTCTATCTTGTTTTCTATTGTTGGGGGGGTCTTCTTCGATTTCATCAGCCACAGCATCCCTAAAGTCTTCCAGCTGTTCAGACTTTATGACGACTTCAGGGTAGCCTGTCTCTACGACTACCATTATCAGCGGATTTGCCACTTGAGCCATCGTTATGCCTGTTTTAAGGTAGTTAGACTGCCTGGCTGTGTGTCCGCTCCTCTGCTTTCTCTGCCTCTCAGCCTCTCCCTCCGGCGGAGTGTCCTTGTGGTGTTTCTTCCTCTTGGACACCCCCGGAGGCGTCTGCTGAGAGGCAAAAGCTGCAGCGATTCTCTCCTTAGCCAGGCGTCTTTTAGCCCCCCCACTGAGTCTTTTGTTCTCCCTCGGCTCGGTACCCGTTCCTGCAGCGTTAGCTTTAGGATTGGTTCCCGACCCGTGGGCTGCAGTAGAGGGTTTGCCGAGGCTGCCCTCTTGTCCAAGTGTGGTTGGGGTACACCGCACCTCGTTCCCATGGGGGCCCAAGGCCGTCGCCCGCAAAGGTTGTTTGGAGAGTCTTCTTCGATTTTTTTTCTTTTTTGTGATCGGCGAAGATCTGAAAGTGGCTCGATCGCTTTCTGAAGTGCTGGGGAGGAGTGGCTGCGAAGAGTTTACAGTATAATATTTCTCAATGCATCTCACATTAATACTGTTAAAATATATGTATAATATTACACTGTTACACATCACACTGAAATATATGCGAAATATTCTGAAATATTATTATGTGACGTATCACTTTAAGTCTTACGTATTAGAGAATAATATTCCTGGATGCATTTTTTTTTTTTTTTTATTTAACGTCGCCATGTTTGTGCTCCCATGTGGTGCTAGTCGACGACGGGTGTCTGCGGTGTGTTTGTAAACAAAGCACATGTAATTTTTACAGAGGTGCTTGTATCAATCGGCAGAGACTAGGATTCGAACCCGGGTCACCGGCGTGGGAATCCGACACTCTACCGACTGAGCCGCCGCAGGCCCCCTGGATGCATTTAAAACTAATACTGTGGAAATATTTCTACTATATCATATGGCAATAAATCAGCCATCATTTGTTTAATGTTAACATTTTAATTTAATCGTTTTATTTTGCCAGAAATTTTGACCATAACTATAAATATGATTTATTAATGTAGTTGTTCAAGATTGACGTAAAAACAAATCGAGGGAAACCGATTATTATCAATGTACATTATTTGAAAGTTAATATTCTCAAGATTGCAGCTAGATGGCCTTTTGGTGTTTTCTGGTATGAGAAGTTGTTACCCAGGAGTCTGCACCTAAGTAGATAAGAGTACCTTCGGAGGTTTTGAGCGGGCCTACTAAATCTATATGCACATGGCGAAATCGAGCGTCAGAAGCGATGAACTGTGAAGGTTCGTTCTTATCATGTCGTGAAATCTTTGACTGTTGGCAGTCGAGACATCCCTTACACCAGACTTTAATGTCTCCGTGCATGTTCGGCCAGATATACCTCTGTCTGATCAGCTGATCAGATACCTTGGCTCCGGGATGAGATGATGAATGAATTTTATCAAACACCTGTCTGCTGAGAGATTTGGGAATGCATGGTCGTAGAATATTGCCTGTCAAATCACAGTAGACTTTGCTGTGATTATGACCTAACTCGATGCATTTAAGTATTAGGGAATGCTTGAACGATGATCGGGGAGTTCTACTACGATAGGAAGACGTAAGACTTCTATGCGAGATAGCGCATCTGCCGCAAGGTTTTCAGGACCCGGCATATACTCGATAACTGAAGTGAACTGCGAAATGAAACTAATTACCTACATTGGCGAGGCGAAGCTTTCTCAGCTTTTTGCGAAAGAGCCGAAGCGAGTGATAGGGGGTCCGTGAGCACTTTAAATTTTTGCCCTTCAAGAAAGTACTTAAAATATTTAATAGCTTCGTAAATCGTGGTAAGCTCGCGATCATATGTGCTATAGTTTAGGTGGGATTTTGAGAATTTTTGCGAGAAGAAAGCAAGTAGTTTCCAAACTCCATCGTTCCTCCATAAATTGTTCAAAAGCGGTCCCCATTGAAAAATCTGACGCGACAGTGACTCACCGAATATCTGCATCTATAGACGGATGAGTAAGAAAGTGGCTTTAGCAAGGTCATTTTTTGTTTGCTCAAACGCATGAAGAGCTTCGGAGGACCAATCGATAGGAGTTTGGTCATTCTTTTTTGCATTGTGTGTATACGCATAGAGAGGCGCTTGTCTCTCAGCCGCGTGACATAGTCCTTGGCGGCAAAACTTTATCAGACCCAGGAACCTTTGTAATTCCACGACTCTGCAGAGTCTAGGGAATTCTAATATCGCTTGCACTCTCTCTTTAGTGGGCACCGAGCCCTCATGATTAATGAGACGACCAAGAATAATGATCTCTGACTTCCCAAACTCACATTTGAATAAGTTAAGACGCAAACCATGTTTTTTTAGCTTCTCTAGAACGATTCGAACGCGTTTTTCATGTTCTTCGGCAGAAAACGAGAAGATCAAAATATCGTCGATGTAAATTGGTTATTACGCATTACGCAAGGTAATCTCTGCGGATGAACCAAGGGAGAGGATTCGATCGCGAAAAAACAGGAATTTTAGGCGTTTTTAGGCGACTACAACGTTACCATCGCGTGTGCCGTTGCCTTATTGGCCGCGATCATCTCGGAGAGTCTAATATTGGCTACAGCCATCTCCTCCTGTAGCTTTCTAATTTGTTCAGCGTGTTCCGTCATTTTCGTTAGACTATCAGTGCCGACAGAAAAAAAGACAAAAACACTCCTATCTTGCCCACGCAGGTGCAGTACAAAAAGCTAAAATGTAAGACGCTCACTGACAGCGATATATCGTATAATTTACGCTTTGTCAATGCGACATGAAAAAAAAAATAAAACTGAAATTTCAAATATTGTATTTATTTCTTTAAAATGTAATTTTATATAACGTGGCGTAGCGCAACGGCGAAATATTAAACAATCGTTAATTCTCTCAAATGTAAACACGAAAAAAGAACACGCTTTCAGAGAATTCAAGCCGGGAGCGCACGTGCACCTCAATCGTAACGGTCACAGTGGAATTCCTAAACTAACTCGACTCGGGTACGCGAAACTACGCGCTTAAGTACATACCAACGCTAAAACGATGCTTGAGTCGAGGGCTGCTGCGATGATCTGGTGCGCTGCCTTGAAAGGCGTGCCGAGATGCTCCGGCCATTTGCTGCGCGCAGTGATGAAGTCGCGCTGATCTGCTCAAACGCGCGGCAATGGGCAGCGTGCTGAGATGGCCTCGGCTGCAACGTCAGAAGCGCCGCGAAGAAACGCTGCAGTGTTGAAAGACGCGCTGATTTTCTGAAGCGCGCGGCGATAGGCAGTGTGCTTAGATGGCCTCGACTGCAACGCCAGAAACGCCGCGAAGAAACGCTGCAGCGTTGAAAGGCGCGCTGATTTTCTCAAGCGCGCGGCGATAGGCAGTGTGCTTAGATGGCCTCGACTGCAACGCCAGAAACGCCGCGAAGAAACGCTGCAGCGTTGAAAGGCGCGCTGATTTTCTCAAGCGCGCGGCGATGGGCAGCGTGCTTAGATGGCCTCTGCTGCAACGCAAGAAGTCCCGCGAAGAGATGCTGCAATGGTTAAAGGCGCGCTGAGAAGTTCAAGCGTGCTGAGAAGATCCGCCGCTGCGACGCAGAAGGTACGCCGGGAAGAATGGCGTGCTGCGTTGAAATCCCGCCGCAATCCGAAGTCACGAAACAGAGACCAGCTCGCTGCGGGCTGTTTTCGTCATCAAGGAAGAATTCTCCGACCCTCGCTCCAATGTCGCTCTTTCTCCTTTTTCAGTGGGGTCACCAGTATGGGAAGTTGTTACCCAGGACTATGGTTTTATGGGCAGTCCCTCTCTGCCAGGTTTAGGAGTCAAAGAGATGAGATAGAAGACAATGAGGAGAGCTGTAATTACAACAGAACGAGTTAATTAAAAAGGTAAGTATGTACAGGACCGTACAGGTCTATGGTCGGGCAGCAACTGCTCGAGTCCACGCGGCAGCGGCGCGGCGGTGAAAGGTCGAAAGAGGGGAGAGTTCCCCTACTCTCGTGCCTACATGGTGAGAGTCGCCACACCTGCAAGTGCTAAGATTAATCTTCAATTACTATATACGGACGGTTCAAACATTACGGTAATGTGTGTCATCCTGAAGCTGCTACGTGTGAATGATTATAGACAGGCGTTTATTACATATATATTACTAATACTGGTACTGGCGTTACGAAATAAAAATAATAAAAATTGAAAAGGAAATTATATATACTTTCGATAAAATAATAATAATATTGCTGGAATGTCACGGAAATATTACCTAGTATTCCGATTATTATTTTGAAATGATAATAATATCAGTGCAATATGTTCCGTTCTCACCACAACAACTAATATGCCATAATAGTATTGTGATATTACTAAAATGTTCCCTGATTGTCACCAAAATATTGTATTGACATTCCCGATAATATTCATGTGATAAAAACGACGCGGACATTAAATGTTGCTACATTATCACAGCAATATTACTGCTATATATCACAGGAATATTTAATATTGCATGTAGTACTCATGTGATATTGCTGCAATATTGAGTGTTGGATGTGTGCGTGCCCTGCTACAATTATCGGATTAGAATGTATTAAGAAACAGGTAATTCGACAGAATAGAAAATTGCGCTTCTGAATGTCTACATTACAACAAATTCATTTGCATGGTAGAAATTGGAGGCCTATGTATTAAAACTTATTAAATCCTATCACTTTACGTATAAACCCGATGACGAACTATTAGAAAAGCAACTTAGCGATCCGATTGAAACCTATTCGATTTTTTCTCTTTTTAAATGCGATTTGATCTATTATTATGGAATATTATATTAATCGAATCTAATAATTTATTTTAATCTGGTTTAATCTTTTTTATCCATTTTAGTCGATTAAAATACAGGTAATCCAATCTAATCTTTATTGATATCGATTTATAAATTTCTATTATTTAGATTTTTGCATTTAAATTTTGTATATATTATTTTATATTTTACTGAAACAAATTTTTTGATTAAAATTATTTGATGACTATATCTGAAAGAATAAAACAATTAAAAAATATTTTCGTGACTGAGAATTGAACCGACGACCGCTGCGAAAACTCCAATGCTCTAACCGCTCCCCTATAGAAGAACTTTAAAATAAATGAAAAAAATCTGACTTATAATCTACATTTACTAGTCCTTAAAATATTTTTATATTTCGTAATATAATAAATATCCACAACGATTATTTAAACATTGTGACGGGTAATTTCACATACCCTGTCACATGCTCTCTCCCACATACACACACACACATAGAACATGTACTAACCTTTTCTAGATGTTACAGGTGTCAGCGCTTTAAAGAGAGAGAGAGAATTGCGAGCCGCATAGAGAGAAAGAGAGAGAGAGAGTATAAGCAGGGGGCGCGCAGGGGCGCGAGCCACGATAGTTTTTCGGGAGAAGGTAGAGACGTTTAGGCAGCTAGTAGAGACGGACGCGATATCATTACAATGTAAAGCGACGGGTGCAATTGCGACGACCGCCCAGTATACCTTCGAGCCGGCCACCGCTGTCCCCAGGGATTGTTTGGGGATAATTACCTATCGTGCGGCGATCGCTGTCGAGTGCCCGTGTTAAGGTGAGTCAGCAGTTATATCTCTCTCTCTTCCCGGGATATTCTTTCTCTCTCTCTATTTCGCGACACGCCTGCGAGGACGCACACTCCGTGTGAAGTGCGTGATTGTTTCCCTTCCCCTTGTTGAATATATGTATGTTTTTTATAGCTTCTGTGTTGTTTCTGGCTTTTTCCCTTTTCCCCACTCGTTCATGCTCTCACCATCGATAATGGTATGTACCGCGGGTTTTACCGATTAAAACCCCGTTACATATAATTGGCGCCCTCCGGAAAAACTCACAGAGTTGTGGGGATTAAATGAAAAACTAGCGATAAAGTGTATAGTGCGGTTCGCGTAGCGTATATTGTGAACGCGCGCGTCGAAAAATATTCGAGTCAGCCGTATATACAGACTTTGCGCGGTGAGTATATTGCCGCTGGAATGCGAGCACTCGCGCGCAAAAGGTAAACAAACAGCAGCGAACCCTGGAAAATTCTGAGTACGGGTCAGGCCGGAATTAAATAATATTTCGGCAGTTTAGTGAATTCGAACGGCTGCTCGATTTATGTGATCAACGTGTTTAACATACGAGGAGAAAATAACTTGTTGCTAGATAGATTTTTATAGGTAAGGGAACATGTGCGAATATAATTTAGTGTAAAAGCGTGTCTCGCAAGTGGACAAATGTGTTTGTCAAAGAGTTTTTATAACAATTATTAGAAATAAAATATAATGATTAAAAATTTTCTTAATTAACGGTAAATAATAAATACATGTTTTTTTTTTGTTGGTGTTGTGATGAGATATTGCTATTTTAGTAAAAATAAAGTGTGAAATTTAATAAAATCACGGGGTATTTAAATTAATACAATCTCATATATTTAAAGCGAACTCGCATAATCAATAATACAAACACTTATTTCGTGACGTAAATAAATGTAATCTTATTGCTGAAAATTTCCTAATATTTAAAGTGTGTAAGAATAAAATAAATATGGAAAATTTTATTTCGAAATTTGAGTAGTAGTATTACTCAGTATTGTGTTGGAAATATAGTTACATTTATATTCGGCTTTTCGAATTAAACAGTTTGTTTAGAAAATTAATCACTTGTAGACAAAATTAAATTATGGTTAAATAAATAATTTGGTAAATAAAATAACACTTTTAACCACTTGCTCGGTTAATAGCTAATTGACTTGCTCGTTTATTAATTAGCTTAGTTAAAACCGTATATTCGATTTACGGAAAAATAGAAGCGGGTAGTGCGTGCGCTTATATTATAACAGCGTGTACTTAAAATTATACATACGTAGTGTCGATATTGAGCGTATATACAATGACTGTACTGTATAGAATATAGATATTTGTATAGGTGCGAGTCTGTGTAGTTGCAGAGTAGTATATGTAATTGAACTGCGACTAAACCGCCGAATAATTGCGTGGCCATAGTATGCGTATCGCTTAATTAATTGATTAAAAATATTATTGTGATTTTTTTTATATAAACAATGGTTTATTGACTTAATTAAAGATGGTAATTGTCGTTAAATTTTTTTTATGCTAAATAAAATTGAGAGTTAATGGACTACTTAATTAACTAAATAGTTGATTGCTCACTGACTTCGTATCTTTGGCATAATTGTTGTTTCATAAACAATTGTTGTTATTTTAATTAAGGATCATTATTATTATTTAGTTATTTTGGGAAAATAGTATTATTGTTTAATCAATTAATTGAATAATTATTCAATTATTTAATCATTGGAAAATTTTTCTTTGTTTTTTTTATTTTTTTTTAGCAGGAAATATTACATTCGTTTTTCGCGATGTTAAAGGAAAAATATAATTAAAATTCTTTATTTACTACAAACTACACAAGATACTTAATTCGAATTGAGGTAGATTAATTTAGTATTCTTTCAGCGTTATTGATTATTATATTTAAATAAATATTTATTATTAATAATTACTAAATAATATTTACTAGAGAAGTGATTTGCGCAAAATAATACGCTGAAAGAAACACCTAGTGTGTGCGATGAACACCATCTGTTGAAAACAATTACGGGTACAACAAATATTATTAAATATTCGAATTAATAACTTGTACTGGAAATTACAACGTAGTTAAATTTAAAAATATTGGGTTTCTTGAAATAAAATAGATAAAAACACAAGAAAATGGCGAATCAATACGACCTCACCTTCGATGAAACGGTAGGAACCGAGATCCAAGCGTGGATTTTACGTTTAGAGGGACAAAGATTAGATATTTTTTTAAATAGGCTAGAATTAAAAAGCGATGGCACACAATTTGCGAAAAGCGATAGATTATATAGACGCTTGTGGGGCGACTACACAGCAGCCGACTTCGTTGATAGCTTAGACAGCATAGTTACAGAAGAGCTGAAAACTCGTCGAGAAGAGAAGCTCGACGAAGTATTACAGGATACGAAGTTCAGTAATGAGACACAAGCCGAAATTCTACATAGGCAGCAATATTGGGCAAGTCACCGAGTAGGAACGGATTTATCAAATGACTTCGCTCCCATGGCAACCAGCTCCACCCAAATGAATTCCTTGAACATGTCTTTGACGACATGCCAAGGAAATGGACTCGGTAATACTGGTGTGGTACAAAATAATGCAGGAGCAACGGCGGCAGCGACGGTAGTTACGACGACGCCGAACCACACGCCACCAGCTGACGAAACCACAGCACCTGGGTATGAACGGCCTGTTCAAGCACTCATTCCACCACCACCACCGCCACCAATGCCACTAGCATTCTGGGGAGGCCAACAGACTAGTATTGCAGTGCCGCCAAGTATGATAGCAGTAACAAGTACTACAACTACAACGACAACTGCTACAGCAACCGGCTTAGGGGAAATGAGTAACCCGAATACAGTATATTCAACGGGTACAAGACAAACTGCGAACGCGCAAGAGCCAACTATGGTACTGGTGACGTTATCGAACGGCACGTCATACCCCGTTCCAAGAGCCGTGGCACTCGAAATGGCAACCACGTCAGTAGTTGTTCAAGAATACAGTAACCAAGTGAAAGAGTTGCAAGAAAATGTTGCTGAACTGATTACGAGCACAAGGTTGCGTTTTGAAACCTTGCAAAGCAACGAAGCAGCAAATACGCATCAAGGGCAAGGAGCAAGGCCCAAAAACAACAGGAGTGTCGCTTTTCGGGACACATTCGACCTACGTTATGACGATGACTACCAGTCGAATTATTACCCAAGGGCACAAGCAGGAGGAGCTGCAAGAAGCGGGGGATCGCGACTTAACGCTAACACCCCAAGTTTTACCTCAATGCTGCAACAGACCAGAGAGAGAGGACCAGCGATGGCTCACCAGCACGATCAGACTCTCCCAACCCGGCAAGAGTCTGGGGGGAGGGGAATGTCTCAGTATCCTGAGACAATGCGGCAATCGCAAAATAGCACATTTGCTGGTGACCGTGTTAATGATATCGGAAAAACAGTTCGATCCTGGAGCATTAAGTTTTCTGGCGAAAAAGACGGTCGCAGTATCGAAGAATTTCTGCTACGCGTCAATGAGTGCCGCACACTGGCCCGCATAGAGGACGAGGACCTCCTAAATGCCATGGCGGAGTTGCTGAAGGGAGCAGCTCTCCAATGGTGTCGCCAATCCCGGAGAAATTGGCATACATGGCAAGATTTTTGCGAGGCAGCACGACGCTGTTACGGCGTGGATAGCCGTTACCAGCAGCGGTTAGTGACAGAAGCAACGGCTCGCACTCAAGGATTCGCAGAACCAGTCACCGATTATATATTCTCTCTCCTATCTTACATTGATAAATTTGAAGTGCCTTGGAATGAAGAAAGGAAACTGCAACTAATTTATCAAAATATGTCACCAGAGTTGCAGGCGATTGTGAGTAAGGAGCAGACCACGGATCTTGACACTTTGATTCGGTTGGCGCGGCAGGCAGAAGCTGTTGTGGAGATACGGCGTAGTTGGAAAGAGCCACCTCCTGCGGATAAATGCTTGTTGCCGGAATTGGCATATAAAGGGCCACGCGCACCGACGAATTATTATAAAATGAGTCTGGCTGCTATTGCGGAAGGTTCGCCTACAGACTTGTCTCATAAGGTAGATAAGCTGGTCGAGGAGAAATTGAGTGCGAAGCGTAACGCTCCCAGTCTGGCAGCGATATCGCAAAGTTCGCCTCAAGAGATGTCGGCTTTAATCGAGAAGTTGCTCAATGAGAAGCTGAAACAGCTGACTCTGACTGGCCCCATGAAAGCTCCATCGCCAACTGCAGAGGAAGCAGCGGCGCAAAAATCGGTTCCTCAAAGATATAAAGGGCCGTATTATAAAAGGGGCAACAGTCCAAAGTGAAGAAGTTCCCCACACCAGCCGGCCAGTGACAAGAATTAGGGAAAAACTCCTGGGCCACGTTCCCATCTTGTATGCTGGGGCTGTAGCTGGCCAGGATACACTACACGGACGTGTCCTGAGTGTGCGGGAAAAGAGCAGGGGGGTGCGTAGATCAGGTCCATACCACCCCGGCAGCCAACTTAAGGACCTCACCGACTCACTCCAATGAGACCAGCGAAGCACAAGCGCAAGCTGAGCCAGTTCTCCCACCGATCGCGACGACGGCAGAACCTATAGTAGCTCACGATGCGAATGGCGCTTCTGAGGAATCAGCTCCTTACATCGAGAGAGACTACTCTCGATGGTGGATGCAAGTGGGGATTGGTGGATTCCGAGTGCGTGCACTGCATGATGGAGGTGCTGCACGAACATGTATTGGACCACTTGGCCTACAGATTGCTGCAGCATGCAATAAAAAGATTGCACCTAGTAAAGGACCAGGCGTACGGATGGCTAATGGACAGATCTCACCTGTGATCGGATATGTCGATTTACCATTCGATATAGGTGAGGTACGACGCCATTTAGAGGTCGTTATTCTACCCGAGTTACCAGAAGGATGTCTTCTCGGCGTGGATTTTAAGCGAGCGTTCAACGCACACATCCTACCTCGGGAAAATAAAATAAAAGTAGAAGGGATTGAGGAACTTCTCCCTCTTGAGGTAGCGGCAATTGGAGTAGATGAGCGAATTCCGATCTCCTCTGTTGGACTTGCCGACGTTTCTGATTCGCAGCGCTCTCAATTGCAAAAGATGTTGGATCGAGTATTGCCAAAGGGCAAAGTGCCCTTAGGTCGCACCAATCTAATGCAACATAAGATTGATGTTGGTTCTGCGCGACCTATTAGGCAAAGATACTATCCCGTCTCCAAGAAACTTGAAGAAGAAATGCATGCACAAGTGCGCCAGATGCTGGAAGCAGGGGTCATTCGTAGATCCCATAGCGAATGGTCGAGCCCAGTTGTAATGGTTCGTAAGTCAAACGGCTCTTATCGCTTTTGCGTCGACTATAGGAAGTTGAACGGGGTCACCAAGGTGCCTGCGTATCCGCTTCCTTACATGGATTCTATCCTGCGAAAGCTACAGAAAGCACGCTATATTTCCAGCATTGACCTAAGCAGTGCATATCATCAAGTACCGTTAGAGGAAGGATCACGACACTTGACGGCGTTTACAGTGCCCGGCCTAGGCCTGTTCGAGTTTTGTTCTCTCCCGTATGGCGTATCTGGCGGGCCCGCAACGTTCCAAGAATTGAGCGACAAAATTATCGGTCCCGAGCTGGAGCCACACGCATATTCATATATGGATGATATGATTATAACGACAGAAACTTTTGAAGAGCACTTAATATGGCTTGAGTATGTTCTCCGCAGAATTATTGATGCGGGCCTCACCATCAATTTCGAGAGGGATTTCGGCCGGATCCAGAGAAGATTGCCCCGATTTTGGAGTATCCAGCTCCGAAAAATCTCAAACAGCTTCGACGGTTCCTAGGAATGGCGTCGTGGTATCGGAAATTTCTGAATGAGTTCGCCACGATTGCGGACCCGCTTACCCATCTGACTAGATCAAATGTCAAGTATGTATGGGGTGATGAGCAGCAGCTCCACGGGTTTGGGCGCGGTACTCACACAAATTATTGATGGGGCGGAACACGTGTTATGCTTTGCTAGCCGCACGTTGACATCAGCTGAGAGGAACTACTCACCAACCGAGCGAGAATGTCTAGCAGTGCTGTGGGCCATAAGGAAGTTCCGATCTTATGTAGAAGGTTATCACTTCAAGGTCATTACAGACCATCTAAGTCTGAAATGGTTACGAGGTATTCAGAACCCCACAGGACGCTTGGCACGCTGGGCTCTCGAAATGCTTGCCTATGACTTCGAGGTTGAGTATAGGAAAGGCATCGACAACTGGGTGCCAGACGCATTATCACGCATGTACGAGGATGAGTCTGAGGTAACAGTTTCGTCAGTCGGTTGCCCGGACGAGGATACTAGTGATTCCTGGTATCTGGCAATGAAAGCGAAAGTCCGCGACAGTCCTACTGAGCATCCATATTGGAAAATAGTTGGCAACAGACTATACTATTATCGATCTGATCCTTCGATCGAAGATCTCTTAGAGGACCAGGATGCTTGGAAGCTAGTCCTCCCCAAAGAAAAGCGGATGCAAGCCCTACATGAAGGACATGACGAGCCGACAGCTGGACACCTGGGACGCGCCAAAACATATGAGCGTATCGCATTGCTGTATTATTGGCCGTCAATTTACAAGGATATAGCAAATTACGTGCGTTGCTGCGCAGTGTGCCAGCAATGCAAAGCTGTCCAGTTAGCACCCGCTGGACTTATGGGCCGGCGTATCGTAACAAGGCCGTGGGAAGTAGTAGCCGGAGATATTATGGACTCCAACTCTCGTACACCGCGCGGTCATGAATATCTGCTAGTGTTCATGGACCTTTTCACGCGCTGGGTGGAGTGTATCCCCATTCGTAAAGCAAATGCGAAAACGATTAAGAGGGAACTCAGAGAAAAAATCTTCCTACGCTTCGGAGTGCCGGAGACGTTCCACTCTGATAATGGAACGGAATTTAAAAACAAGATAGTGGACCGATTCTTAGAAGAACATGGAGTGGTCCACGCGACAATACCACCATATCATGCGCAAGCAAATCCCGTAGAGCGAGTAAACCGCACCTTCAAGACCATGATCACGTCATATATAGAGTCGAACCATAGTACTTGGGATCTACACATTCCCGAGCTAGTGTTTGCCTATAATACGGCTGTGCAAGAGTCTACGGAATTGTCACCTGCTTTTCTGAATTTCGGACGCAACCCCGTGCCTCCAAGTACGCTACGACGGCAAGAGGAACTCGCCGCAGCGCAGGAAGCAGAGGCAGCTGCGTTAGAGAATTGGAGTGAGCGCATGAATAAACTTCAGGAAGTGCGAGATTTAGCAGCGAAAAATTCAGCGAAAGCGCAAGAACGCCAGGCTAGATATTATAATCGCAAGCGGCGAGATGTGCAATACGCTGTAGGCCAGAAAGTATTGCGGCGTAATCGCATTCTTTCGTGTGCGCCACAAGGAATTACTGCTAAATGGGCCCCCAGGTATACTGGGCCCTACGTCATTTCTGAGAAACAAGGGCATAATACCTACCAGTTAGCTGACAAAAACGGAAATAAGGTGGACCAAATCTTCGTGAAAGATTTGAGGCCATACTATGACGACGACACCATACCTTCCGACTCCGAGGACGAAGCAGTAGAAGATACTTCGAAGGACAGCGAGGGACCAAGCAACCTCGAGCTTCAGCCAGACGAGTCGCGAGCGAACAATACGCCTAGAATAGTAGAGAAAAAGCGTGGTAGGCTGCGTCAAACGAGTCTAGTTGTTCAACGTAAGGCAGGGATGGTTAGTAATAAAATAGGGGCGCAACCGACCACCGTACGCGAAGTAAGCGTTGATCGCGACGCAGCGCCGGTGGAGATCAATCCCAAGAGAGGTCGAGGGAGACCAAAGGGGTCCACAAAATCCTTTGAGCCTACTTGTGACGCTTCTCCTCGACGCACCCGATCCAGAACGGTGAAAATACAAAATTAAAATTTCGACTTACCTTCTATACATTATTTATACATAATCGTTTTATTTATTATATATTATAAACACGCCTTGGGCACCTGAGAATCCCTATCTAAACGTCTATTTCCCCTCCTAGAAAGAAGATGAATCCAGCCCAAGGATTGGAAGGGGAAAATGCGACGTTCGCCGTTCACTTGATAGTGAAGCTGACAGGCCCGAGTCAACCCGTCACACCTGAGGGCTCCTCCGAAGGGCTCACTCTCGAGGAGATACCCCTAGAAGCGGGAGTGGACTCCAGGGACCAGCCCGCCCTCGACAGACACCCTGCGTTAGCCGCCATAGGTCAAGGATCACAGACCCCTGACACGGAGTCTAACGGATCAGAGAGCGAGGACGGGGAGGATGCCCTCACGGTCATAGAGGTCGCCACGAGTCGGCCACAGCAAGCGACAGCAGCAGAGGAAAGGACGACGGATGAGATAGAGGCGACTCCCTCCACAACCCTAGGAGAATGGGAACGGGTCCGACAAGGACTACTCTCCTCGAGGCGGGAATACCTCGAAGGTCGAAGACGACACCTGGCGGCATGTGACGACTACGAGGCGTTCGTAGAGCGCCAAGGAGAAGAAGGTCGCCGCCTTGGAGCGAGTTTCGCAACCAAAGTCGCCGACACTAGAGCAGCTTTCGCCGCGGCGGACCAGTGTGTCCGGGATAGAGAGCGACAGAGGCAGCGCCTAGAACGGGAGGTGGAGGAAGCGCGAACAAGGATCGCCACCTTCCAAGAAAGAACGGGTCGGGAGGCCGAAGACCTCCAGCGACAACTGGACCAGGTGGTGGCCCAAAGCCGAACAGTGGGGGCCGTAACACCGCCAGTACGACGGGATAGACCGCGGTTCTGCCACCAGTGTGGCTTGAGAGGGGTCAACCGTGGCCGTGAGTGCCCAAATCGGAGCAACCACCCCGATTTCGTGCCGCGCCGGTAAAACTAATTATTACTGAATAGCAATTATTATCAGCAATTATTTCTATATTTTTAAATATACCTAGCTTCAGTTGGAATTATAGCCACATTAAAGAAATTTATAAAAATAATAACCTCTTTAAACAAATTATTTTGTTTTGTACAACAAATTTCTTTTTTAACCAACTGATGTTTTGAACCATTAATTATTGTTGTCTCGTAATTATAAGATTTTTTTATAAAGTAAATATTTCGTATATCCATTTATATTAGTGATATGTCAACACGGGAAAATAAATCGGAAAGGGTTAAAGAAACAGTTGTTTCTAATATTATTTGAAATCGTGTTATAATACCCTGATGAGGACCTACTCACAAGGAAACCGCCTGAGGTGCCCGCCTCCGATTTTCCTGATTTTTTGATATGTTGTAGAGGATCGAAAAATAAGAGACACGTATTTTTTTTATCGGCCCAATCCGATATTAAAGGGTGAAAACCGCCTCTAAAGTTTACCCCCGAAAACGTTTTTTTTTAAATACCTTAAGTTCTAATTAATGTTTTGAAATGAAACAAAATGGAAAATATTTCTCTTTGAAATGCGAAATTAGCAATGGTAGTTTGATCCCGTAGCGTAGCAACCCTTATATTTTATTTTGGAAAAACTTTTTTTTTTTTAAATTATTTTTGAATATAATATTTGAATAAAATTAAATAAATATTGTTAAAATTAAAAATCAAAGTTGACTTGTTTCAGGATTTTTTCTAATAACAGCGTTATCGAGGGTTAGCAGTCCCTTGATCGCGGAATACTTACAATTAGTACCATTGAAATAAATATTTTGAGGTGTATAATATATATTTAGTTTATGTTCGTGTCAGTTTCTTTTACCGAAATAACGTAATTAATGAAGTCGTTATAAACTTTTTTTTTAGAAACTTTTGTACTTATTGTGCAATTTAAATTCGAGTATTTTGCACGTACTTATAGGTAAATAAAATGGATGGAACTAGGAAAAGAATGCGTGAATTAAATGATTGGCTGATCTAATGAATAGAAGCTAATTGTTATTATTATAAAATATTAATTGTTATTATTATATAATTAGTTTTTATTAAAAGTAAAATATAGGTATATTTTCACAAATTGTCAAAAAAGATTCGACGAAATATACAAACCCTCAAGGAATGTTGGAAAACGTGAAATCAAAAGGAATTCTGGAAAATAATCATATTATAGAAATTTATTATATTATAATCATCATATAATTATTAAGTTATTATTTGTTAATTATGTTATGGTAAATGTATAGTAAATATTTTGGCTTTGTTCTTTTTCCGGTGTCCTACACAGTAACACATATTATTTTTTTTTAATTTTAAGCAATTTTGTTTGATTTTGTTGACAGTGTAATTTTATTTAATAAACATTAATTTTTTATTTAGATTTATAGAATCATTCATAGAATATAATAATTCATAGAATTTTTTATTACGTAATTTTTAAATATTATATATTGCTTGCTCAAAAAGAAAGCTTTGTGATAGTAAAAGAAAAGTTTCTCTAAAAACATGTTAGAAACATGTTTTGGGACATAAGGAATCGAAATACACTATTTCTAGGAAATGTCCGTATGGATGTGTGCGTGTGTGTGTGTGTGTCTGTGTGTGTGTATTTGTATGTGTGTGCGTGTGCGTGTGCGTTTACGTGTAAACGTGTGCGTGTGCCTGTGCATATGCGTGTGCGTGTGTACGTGTGTGTGTATGTATGTATGCACTTACATCTCGAGTAATCCGCAGTAAAATACGCGTGTTTTTCCGTACGTTAGAAATAAAATCATCGACTCAGTAAAAATGCATTTGAAAGAAATAGAATTTCCTATCTTTTACCACCCGAAATTTTAGATGAGATGTTTCCTTTCTTTTGTTATACACAGAAAGATCATTTTTTGTTTGAACGGTTATTTCTCTGAAATGCATGATGGAAAATTCTTGAAAAAAAAATTAGGTAATTAGAATAATGGAAAAGATTATTCTGTAAAATTTTTGAGTCATTTTATTTTTCTATGCGTGAGAAAAAAATCATTTTGTAAAAAGAAATCGATTGTCTATGACAAAGGAGAACATAAGTAAAACGGCACTATACCTTCTGAAATTTTTTAAAAAGGTAGCTTTTTACTATCTTTCGGCTAAGTTATTTGCGCAGAACGTGAGGACTTTTATTTTTCGATGTATTCGAGATTATATTTTTTTTTCGCAACAGTTTTGATTGCTTATTTCTCTAGTATTGTATGACAATTTTTGACAAATGAATGATTATTTTTTTCGTCGATTAATGAAGGTAAGATTTAATTAGAATATAAATTCGCTTTGCTTGGGTTGCAAATTGCGCAGGCGGCCTTAGTCGGGAGCAAAAGTAGAGACGTGCATCCGCGACGCAGTTTCTAGAGTGAGGTTATGTGACGTTTTCGACCCTGAAATCGGGGATTAAACACAAATAACTTCCCGCCGGACATGAGAAAAAGTTGTATACTGCACTCTGGAGCAACGAGGGCTATTGACGCCTGCGAGTTTGCTGCCCTCGCTTCGCTCGGTCGGAAAATCACTCAGGGGCGTCAATAGCCTACTTTACTCCATTCGTGAGTAATATACTATATCTTTTGGCAATAACCGGTGATAAAAAAATATACGTTTTTGAGATATTAATAAGAAAGAAATATAGCAATTTAAAATTAATGTATTAGAATAAAGAAATTCATATTGGAACAATTTATTTAGTTTGAGGAAGCGAAGTGCCAATGAAATGGCAGCGCTTTTATTATATCATACTCTGAAATATTATAGCGTACTTTCTTTGTATACTTTTCGAAATTTTGCAATACAACTAAAATTAAAGAAGATACAGCGCTTCGAAAATCCTCGTGACGTCATGTTTAATAAGCGGCGTCTTTGAAATCGCATGAATCGTGACATCATAAAGAAACTTTCTATAGCTGTGACTCTTGTAAATCTTTTTCATTTTTCAAAATTCAAACAGATTGGTGAATCGGCTCAAGTTCTCTATCGAATTCATCGATACCTCCGAAGAAAAAAAATATGAAACAACCCAATTGTATTAAATCATTGGTAAATAAGGAATTATATTTTAATAATTAACTTATTAGAGCATAAATAATTTCAAAATAAATAACTGATTATTGCGAAGGAAAGCTTATATAAATACTCTTTAAAAGGAGACGCGCAAGATAAATGGTCGAAAAACGTAGGTCATTTTTTTATATTTATTTAGTATCAACATACATACATTGCCCTTTACATAATTATAAAAATAGGTAGAGTACAGAGCGAAAGGTGCATGTGATTGATAATCAAACAATAAATTAAACATTGCACAAAAGAGATTTAAAGAGTAAAATTATTGAAAATATTTTTAAATTAAACAATGTAATATAAGAAATATCAGTTCTGTCGTACATGTATCTATAACTATTCAAATTAGTTCTGTAATACGTACTCTGTGTACTGTAATAGCTATTCATAAAAAGTTTCTAAATAATTTTGATACCAATGCTACAACAGCGTTTTGTTTTCTGAAGGAGAAAGCTTTGTGATGTTGAAAATTTGGTGAACTACTGAAAAATATATATTTTAATAGATATTCTAAATATATATTAGAAACAGTTAAGTTTCTATTCAAGATTTTCATTAAGAATTCAGTCGATAAGGTGTAGGCAAAACATAAATTTCATTAACGGTTAGTAACCCTTAAATGGTGTAATTGTTATTGGAGTTATATTCAGAAAAATAAATTAGAATAAGAAGGGTATTTTTTAAAATTGATAACGTTGGGTGAGCTTAAGAAGGGGCCAACTCTGAGAAAGAAACAAGAAGATGCCAACTCGGAAAAAAAGTCAAGAATGGTCAACTAAAAAATGAATTTTTTTACCCAAAAGAGCTCGCTTAAAATCAATGAAATGATCAGTTTTAATGAAACTTGGTATATATTATGAAACTTGTTCGAGACTCCTAGAACCCACGTATATCAAGTATCATTAACAATGATTGAGTCATTGATTTTTAGCGAGATTTTTTGGGTCCAAAAAGTTTATTTCTGAGTTGGCCACTGCTCGCCCCTTTTTTTGGAATTGGCACCTTCTTGCTTTTTTCCCGAGTTGGCCCCTTCGTGCGCTCGCCCAACGACAAGAAAAACCATAGCAGTGTACTTTATTAAATATTAGTACCTCCATTTTAATGAAACTTTTATAAAAAACATATTTTCTAACTAAAATAAAGAAAAATAACATCTAAAATTAAATCAAAATGAATAAATTCGATTATTAATTAGTTTGTTATAGTAGCCAGTAGTAACAAATTGCTTATTAAGAAAGCGCCTAAAAGTAAAAAGAGGATGCTTTAGGATAAGATGCGCGATTTATTAACAGGATGTTACAAGCGAACACATCCTATATCAAAAGTTGCAAAATTGATTCAAGTGATTAAGGAAATAAAGGTCGATTAAATACCAATACCTCCTTCATAGAGACAAGTGAAGCAAATTAAAAATAAACATTGCAAACAAATGTTTGAATTACACGAAAATTATTTGAAATTCATTTTGCTGAATACTAAGATAAATAAAAAAAAAGTTATTGTTTATTATATGAACAACATCCTTTTTACTAATCTTATACTCTAAATTCTATAAAAATCCGATTAGAACTTGATTTAATCAAGTTTAAAATAAGGTGGGTATAGGTAATACGGACATATTGGACATGCATGTAAAATTGTCACTTATAAGAGATCTCGGTTTATGAGATATTCTAGGATATCATAATTCCTACAGTATATGTGCTATATCAAAAGATGTTTAGGGGCAAGTCGACCCCGATGCTGGCGCTCTCTAGTTACAAGATAGGGTCATGTTTACGCGCGAAAGCATCAGAACACTGATTTCTTAGCAGTACATGCAGGTAAAGAAATCACTCTTGTCAGCGTGATACGAGCAAAAAAAATCATACGGTACATGAAAGGGTAGCTATTTTTACGTACTTTAATATACATGTTTTAGTTTTTGCCATAGATTGCATTTTCGGTACGAAAATTGCAACTTTTATTGACCCTTATCAGTTGGTAAAAAGCAATCAACTCAGTTAAAAAACAGCAGCTACATCTTTAAATAACACATAAGCAATACATACAAAAAGTCTCTGACTAGTCTTGATTTTTTGTAACACATACTACACCATTTTACCATTAAAACTCGTATGTTGCACAGTTGATAGAATAGCCAATTTTTCTATTTACAATTTCTTGAATTATAATTCAGAGAATGGATTCTTTTTGCAAAGACATTCGTGAGGTATTAGAGATAAAGCTTCAAATGACAAGTTCTAATAGTTTCCGAAGTCCCAAAACTCGAGATATATATTAACTAAGAACCAAAAGTTCCTTAAGGTGGCCATATTACAAAATTTGATGTATCGAACAACTAATTTTTAAACATTAAACATTTTATTCATTTTAATACATTATATTTAATATTCCAGTAATATTCGAGTAATAAAGCAATTTGAGAATCGGTACATCAGTGAATCATTTTACTTCTATTTGATTAATCTGGAAATCTTGCATACTACATAAAGAGAGGTTTATACAAAACCGGATTCTAGAAATTAAACAAAATTTTAAGCATTCAAAATTCCAACTAAAAAAGGTGTTAATCAATTGCCACTCAATTCGATCAAGAGAAAAGAGGAGAGTGATACCAATTATGGTACCGATTATAGAGTACAAGTCTGGTCTATCTTCATTAGTTGCATTAGATGCAAATATTCGTATTAAACTTAAATACTTTTAAAAAAGTACCCTCTGCAAACCTCAATATGACAAATCCGAAACTTCCCGCAGCTCCGAACGACAGGCTACTATTCCTTCCTCGACCAACTTTCACCATCCAATAGAAATACATTGCCTCTGGAAATTCACGTTCCGCGTCTCTGCTCGATACATCGCTATACCGCCGCAAATCCGCGACTAACAAAGTGAGATTTATACGCGCGAAAGCTCGCCAGCGACGCAGCACTGTGGAAATTCGGCGACTCGAGCAATTAAAGCGGGCCGAACTTTCGCTGGGAGCGCCACTCCGGCCGGCCGCGGCTAATTCAATTAGAGCCGAATTATCCCGGGCAATAACTGCTCGACTAATTTCCTGCGTGCGAGCCGAGCCGGGCCCAGCGATTTGGCCGAAACTGAACTGCCGAACTCCAAGAAAAATGAGGGAGTCGAGAGTAGAAGGAGGAGTGTAATGGGAGAGGGCTAACGGAATGAGCGGAACAAGCGAAATGGGGGGTGATAATGGAGCATGAGAGAGATAGAGAGGTGGGTAGCTCGAGCATCATAATGTGCGTTGCCGGACTCTTTCTCTCTATCACTATTGCTTTTTCTTTATTCTTGCGCGTAGTTTTCTGAGTACGACTCGTGTTAAAAAAGAAAGAATTCTTTATGAACTTTTGAATGTCCGTATATATGAATACTTGAAGTAATCAAAAAGTATTAATAAAATATTCTTTGTAACATTAAATTGATGAAAGATCTTTATATGTTTTAATAAAAAGAATTCCAGAAGTATTCTTTAAATAGTCATAAAGAGTTAAAAGATTCATCTTTGAAATAATTTTTGTTTAATCATAAGAAACATGATGAATTCACGAATGTCTTCTCTAAAGAATACTTATAGTACTAAAAAAGTAATAATAAAGTATATATCTACATTTATACATACTTTATAAAAATTAAAAATATATTTTTTACTCGAACGGTAATAAAGAAGTCATTAACGTAATTATTTATTTGTTCAATTTCATTACTTACTATAAATATACTTTTATGACAGAGTTAAATACAGTACGGCATATAATTATTTACGGCATATAATTATATAAGCACAATTAGGTCTAATATTAGGGTTACATGCAATATTTTCACTTGAACGTGTAACAAACAAAATGAATCAGCGGTAAAGTGAAGGACTGATAATCTGGAGGTCGAGAGATCGATTTCAAGTATATTTTTTTTTATAATATTTACCTGCATGAGACCAGTATTCAAGAGCGCTTTGTCTGCCTAATAAAGGAAGCTGAACTGTTTTTAACTATATACTGAACTATGGCAAAACGTACCATTCCATGCATAAATTGATTAGTAAAAATAATTCTTTAAGAACGCTTTAAAAATTAAATGAACCGGACATTCGTCTCTTTAAAGTAAATTCAAAGAATTCTTTTCAGACGCTTTTCTCAGAAAAGAGTTCATAAAGAATTCTTTAAGTATAAACAAAAATCCCTTTTTGCTTATTTGACTTTTCCTTTTTCTTTTGCATGACTGGAGGACGAGGAACTGCTTGAAACAAGTGTCCCATTATAGATTTATTTTGAGGATATTTTTGATAGCGAAATAAATGACGAATGGCGCGATATATTAAAAGGAGTTGATTATGTAGCTATTACACTGCAGGATCGAGCACAAAATAATTGATCGATTTGCATGCAATATATGTCTATATCAGTTTATTTGAAACTTTGCGTGACAGAATGTCGTATTAATTCTTGTATAATTAGCATAAATTGCATGTAAATTATGTGAATGTTTCTTGTCATGAAAAATTTATTTTATAATTTGTATCTCACAATTTTTATAATATTTTTACAAGCTCTTATTTGCATTGACCATGTATTAACGTTTATTCATCATTGTTTTCATATACCCAGTATAGAATTGTTTATTAATATTTATTTTTTATTTATTGAAACTTTAAAAATAGACTGTAAATTGAATAAAAACTGTTGTAGCTTGTATCAGATTTCATGTATCTAATATAAAAATGTTTTCAGAATAACGAATACGCCGTATAACAATATTACATGGGAATAGTGCTTATTTTTCATGATAGTTATGAACGAAGTAATGTATATTTTTTTAAGGGAAGCTTATTACTTCTAGCCTACAATCATACAGGACAAGAACATACACTAAGCCATTAATTAAAAAACATATGAGTTTGAAAATACCAACAAACTTATTCATTTGGTATTTATTTTAATTGAATTTTATTTCATTGAAAAATATACCTAAGAAAGGTATCTAAATCTTTGTATATAACCATAGATCAAAATCGGATTATACGTATACTGGTCTGCATGTACCCAAAGCGGGTAAGCGAGCGGCGCATGACAACGTACCGACACTCAGTACGTCGTCACACCCGAGCGCCACGGCGACCAGCGAATTGGCGGCTAACGTGTGGGCGGCGTCAACTATACAGCGCGGAGCAAGAGAGAGGCGCCGGCCTGCGGTGCGTAAAAGGCCAGGCGCAGAGCGGCTCGGGCTCATTCTCCGCAATTGCTCCGGAGGAGGTAGAACATTGCGTGCTACCCTCCTTGCTTGAGCATTGCGAGCACCCGACCCTCTCCCTCTCCTCCGAGTACAAGCATATGCTTTAATCTCGAGACACCAATTCAGTAATTAAATTGCAAAATCTCATCCCATTTTTGTAAATAACATTATAGAATAAATTAATGAATAAATAATTAAAATCATTAATCATTAATTGTCTCCCTTTCAACCCTTATTTATATATTTCCCCGTTCCTTGACAAAACCCACTTTGTCCATTGGGATTAATCGTTGGGACATTGCGCACCGCGATTGAATCCATACTTAAAAGGGTGCATGGACTTCTCTCGCTCTTATTCAGGAAGGAGGAAGTACATTCCTGTTCAGGTAGAAAAGTAAGCTCACCAATCGACATTGCGCACGCGCGTGAGACTGCTTTAGGGGTTTTCGCCGGAGAATCTTCACTCCACTACGCTACGATACGTTGGGTTAGGTGGAGTGAGTTAATTTTCTAGCTGCTCCTGCTCAATTTACTTGGAGCTATTCTTCGCTCGTGGTATTCTGAATAGAGCAAAAAAGCAGGGAAAATCCTCACTTGCGCTCCAAAAGCGACATTGAATCGGCCTAGTCGATACAAGTGAGCATAGGGATACAGATCCTGGATTCTGCCGCTATTATTCGGCGAGTTCAACGGACTGGCGAGAATAGTCATAGGGAGGGGTAAAAATTTATTATTGAAAACATTAATATTTGTGGAGAATGTTGGTCACGTTTTGACGGTGCACACGAACCGCGTTTTCCTATAAAATTAGTAGAACCAAAGAAAACGACCTGGATAGTTACATTTGGCGCCCGAACAGGGACTCAAAAAAGCTAACGATTAAAACAAGTATTAAAAAAAATTACATTAAGTAATGATACCGGTAATCGATGGTTCGTTCGGGGAGGAATGCATCCGCGCGCGAATAAATCAAGTGCAAAATAAAGTCAATGAGCTAATCGGTTTGGATGAGGATTGTTGGTAGATGTTATCAAATCTCATCGATGATGTATTGTATTTAAGATCTGAAAACAACTTACTAAAACAAACCATTGTGCATCAGTGACGAGACTTGAAGAACTTGTGAAAGTCCTTAAGTGACACAATAGACATAGTAAATAAGTTAACTGTAAAAACAGATAAAGTACGTACTTACTGGAGGGCTCTGACATGTTCCACGATCGTTAAATTTCGGAAATTTGAATACGAGCAGCGCGATCATACTGAAAATATGCAAGAGCTAACCTTACAAGTTCAGAATTTAAAATTGTGTAGAAACCTACTTATCGGTTAAAAAACTGTGACGGTCTCAGCCGTTTTGATTAGAAAAAAGTAATTGTTTGTGTATACGCGGTTCGCGTTCTGACCCGAGAAAGTACTCCAAAAGTAAGTTATGTTTCGCTCTCGTTTTGCAGTTTTGAATATCCCGAGACCTTCTCCCTTCTGTGTTCACGGAGCCGCCTAGTTAGGGAATGCAGTTCTCGGTCCGACAAGAGCGCGCGCTGGCGCTCTAGCAAAACGAGAAGCAAAACCATTGAAAAAACGTCTCTAGTTCTTTGAAGGAAAAACCCCGAAGAGTCGACACTCGAGTGGCACGCTGACCGCTCAAGAGTGCGCTCTTCTTAGTGGGACTTGGGTGGTGCGTTGGCCTCCTCCATACACACCAAAGAGGGTTCGGCACTTCCAAGAGGGTATAGTGTAATTTGAGTTTATTGGACCTTCGATAATGTTACAAGGTGTTAGTTGGAGAGGGAGAGAGTAGTTATGGGGGATTAGTGATCGTAGGCCTGAGCGCGTTAGCTCCAGCCACGAGCACCGTGTCCACTTTTCCCGTTGTCAAGGGAGCGTTAATCTGGCTAGACAGACGTCCCCAGAGTTTCCAGGAAGAGTGCTCCCGAGCCCCCCGCTCGCGGGTCCCTATATACTCGCGCAGCGCCGCGCGCCGCGAACGCTGCTCTTCGTTCACTACTTTCTCCTTAATCTCTCCCCTCTTTTCCGCTCACGATTCGCACGTTTCGGCTAGTACAGATGTCCTTATCGCGTATTCGCATGCTCCGCGCGATTATGATGTACGACTTGCCGATTTCGTATTTTCCAGTCCTCTCGTTTGACACGTTACCCGGCTTTTGAATCGAGCATGATTTTATAAACAATATAAACGTTGTTAACTTTTTACCTATAATTAAATTGTAAAATTCCCGGCCATCACAAAACAGTGCTAGCTAATTCATTTCTTGGCGTTTATAAGACGCGCGGGACGGGTCGAACTTAAAGTGCGTTTGAGAATTAACCGCTAAAAACATGTCGAGTTAATGGATCGCGTTAAACTCTTGGAAGACGAAAACGATAAATTAATTGAACGAAATAGTGATCTAAACGTGAAATACGACGCGCAGGCCAAAGAAATCGACGAGGATGATCAGTGCGGCACTTTGAAATAATTCGTAATCACGCAAATCGATGAGTTAGCCGCACAACATGAGAGCGCGGTGAGAGCATTTGAAGCCGCGATTGAAAAAAATTAAAGTACGCCCACTCACACTACCAGTATCAACCACCACGATGTATCACGTTGGGTTAAGTTCGAATTGCCTAAATTGCATGGGCTCCGAACAAAGAGGCCGATGAAATTCCTCTCTACCTTGGAGAAATTGAAATATTTGACATTAATGATACCTGAATTTGATGAGATGCTATGCATCATTTGGCAGTCGCTCGAAGATGATGCACATCATTGGTGTTACTTGCAGGAGAGTGAGGTGAGGGATTATGATGACATCATAGCTCGCTTTAAAGAAAAATACTGGAATAATAACATACAACGGTCGGTGAAAAGAAAAGTCGAATTCGGACAATATAGCAGAGGGGGACAAATGAACCAAGTAAATTATGGAATATAAATATTCGGTCTTGAAAAGAACTCGATCTGAACTAAACCGAATCAGAGCTAGTATCGAAAATCGGCAAGCATTTACAAAGGGGAATCAGGCACACCATTTCAGGTCAGCAAATAAAAGATAAAAATAATTTATTAAAAATATTAGCAGACTATGATAATGACGATCAACGTCAAAAAAGAGCAACCATTGTATATTCAAACAAACCGGTACCTCAAAACACAAGATTACAGACGAGTAATATGCCTCATTATCGTCAAAATGCTGCCGATAATAGCGAAAATAAAAAACCATGGCCAAAACCACAAACATGTCGCAGAAAGCGAGCGCATTTGGGACTAGAAAAGGCGATTTGCATAAAAATAACGGGAATCAAAATACTGAATCAGGAAAAAACCTGGAGAAAAATGAATCAGAAATATATGTCCTTGACCTTGATGTAACGAACGAGTCGGAAAATACTAGTATCCCAGTGAGAAATGGGGTATAGTCGCGCTTTGCGAATCGGACGCCCATTCATCGAAGAATGGGCGAAGCGTAGCTAACACCGTAGAAATCGCGTCAATATTAGAAGATTCCTACGAGGAACTATTGCACGATGTTGAACCGGAAGGCGTAAACGTAGAAATAATGTGCTGCACGGAAGTGGAGATCTCGATCGGGAAGTATGAGTATCAGCTTTAAGCGATAACGGCAGCGAATTGACAGCGATATCTCAGAAATTCTATTACGCAAATATAACGAGCTTCAAAAATAAACCAACCTTGCCCATAAGCAATAGAATAATGAAGGGCGCAACGACAGGTAAATCAGCGCTTTAGAAAATTCAGGTATTCTTAGATATAAATATAGTGGGTATACAAACTAAATTAATTTTTATAGCTTTAATTTTTAGGCTTTAAGAGTCCTAATAAACACGATCAACGAGCAACTTCTGTTTCAAATTAATGCCCAAGATGGCATTGTAAATTACACAGATCGATGATTCGGCTCAAATGAATATAAGTCAATGTGCATTGAAGCAACAGGTGAATACGTCGAAAACGGGAACGACCTGATAAATTATATGTCCATAATTATTACGTAGATTACGAAAATAATTCTGAAAACTCGTGCGAAATATCCATAGAGCAGATCAACAAGAAAGTTAACTCTTGCAACAATCTCACAGTTTTACAAAGAGAAAAATTAAACGTATTAATGGCAGACTATAAATAAGTTTTCGAAAATGACCGAGTCTACTAAAGATCTATGAAGCACGAGCTCTTGCTAGAAGATGACACACCATTCTTTGCAAAACCATACCCAATACCGTTATGTTACCGGGAATAAGTGAAAAAAGAAATTGAACGCATGTTAGAGCTAGAAATTATTAGCGGATCGAATATCCTTTATATAAATCAGTTGCAGTAGTTACGAAGATAGACGGATCGGTCAGACTATGTTTTGACGCACGAAAATTAAACGCGCGATTGTTCGATGATTACAAAGGGCGGCCGGGAATAGAGGAAGTCCTGCAAAGATGCACCTGTCAACCGATAACGAGTACCTCCGATTTGACGTGCAGATATTAGTAAGTCAAGCTTCCCGAGTGGTATAGGAAATATACAGCATTCAAATGTGATAATCATGTTTACGAGCGTAATGGCGTTCCGTTCAGCGTTCAGACTAGTGGCTCGGCTCTTATAAGAGGCTTCGACAAAGCGACGTGCGATTTTGTTGACTTTTTAGTGCTATTCGTGGACGATATGATAATAAAATCAAAAGAGTTCGACGAACACTTAACGAATTCACTTGACGAATTTATATGATCACTTACTTGCACATCGAGCGACCGGATAAGTCACGATCTTCTTTTGTCATGACGACGATACTATCGAGCGTCAGTGTGGCCTGCCAGATGGAGCCCGTCCGAGCCTGTGATGCGAGCTTGCAGTGCAGCGAATTGCCAATCGCTGCACGCCAGTTTATTTGCAAGCCCGTGAGGCGAGACGTGAGGTGCCGAGAGATACCAGGCCGTGTACCCGTAGGACGCCATGTATCTGCCTGGTAACTTCGCGCAGACGAAGAAGGGCCTGGGTATGAAGGACACGGAGGTGGATGCGCCAGGCAACATCGCAGCTGGGATCAAGGCGCACCTTTCTAGCCACCGCATCTGCAGCCACAACATCAGATGTGAGAGAGAATGAAGGAGCCAACTGGGAAGACCATTGTGCACTCCCGATCTCGGAAGCACTTGACGGCTGAACGCACCTCCGTACCCATAGTGAGGGCGAGAGTAAAGTGGACAGCCGTGCAGCTGTTCTTAGGACACTTTTAACACCACCGAGATCACCGACGCCCGTGCCAAAGCTGCTCTTCATGCCGGAGGCAGCCAAGACGTCCAAAACGGACGTGCCTTCATCCCTGTCACACCAATCCGAGAGAACATGGAAATCAGACCGGTAACTGTTCGATGAGGAAAACTACTCAGTACGTTACTACCCACCTACCTCCGGAGACGGATTAACAGTCATGGAGTAGGGTGAGAAATACGTTGCGAAGCCTCCCGGATGTCATCGAGGCTGAGGCAGGCACGTCGCGATCTCGACAGAACCAGGGAGCAGAGGGGGCGGCACTCAAGACCCTAGCGGCGCCCTACGCTGCCAACGCCGACGCTGCCAAGGCCAACATCAACAGCACCATCACCGACGACGAAGCCCACAACACCTTGACGCGGACGTCGATGTTCGATCCCGAGGTCGAGGTGCTCATGGTGACACCAGACGTGGCTGAAGATGGCCCCGCCCCAAACAGAGGACGTCGACATCTGGCCATTCGCCGCAGATGACGAGATGAGGAGGAGTTGCTGTCGAAGACAGAGGAATGAATCGATATGTGTACGTGTGTGTAAGTATTTGTTTAGACATTTTTTAAAATGAAGAAGTTCATTCTTTATTTTTGCCCGTATGAAGGGACGTTATTGGGTTAAACAGTTTTTTATGTTTTTGTTAAAGGTCGTTGCTTTGTTCATATAACTTTGTTACATTTATTTAATTAGTATTATTATTTCTTTTCTACGCGCATAATTTTGCGATAATCAACTATTTTGTATTTTGACGACACTATATATTATAATCAAATTACTCCTCTAAAATCAGATATATTCGTCACCCTTTATTTTCTTATTTCGATATGAGATATAACCCCCGCCTCGATACAAGCTTCCAGGTGAAGAAATAGAATTTTTATTTGTGTTATTTTTCAACCATCTCCTTTTCTTATTTTTATATTTACTTGGATTTTGATTTTTCATCATTTTTTATTTTGTTTTCTCTTCTATTTTCAGTTTATTCTTTTCCTTATTATTTAATATGATTGGGGTTAAAAGATAAATTCTACAAAATTCTTATTTGGGGGTCAATGAGACGATATGAACCCCACGCGGGTAAGCGAGCGGCGAATGTTAACGTACCGACACTCAGTACGTTATCACACAAGAGCGGAGCGGCGGCAAGCGAATCAGCGACATACATGTACGCGACGTCGACTATACAGTGCGGAGCGAGAGAGGGGCGCCGCCTTGCGGCGCGTAAAATGCCGGGCGCAGAGCGCCTCGGGCTCATTCTCCGCAATTGCTCCGGAGGAGGTAGACCATTGCGCGCTAGCCTCCTGGCCTGAGTATTGCAAACACCCGATCCTCTTCCTCTCCTCCGAGTACAAGCATTTACTTTAATATCGAGACACCTATTCCGTAAATTAATTGCAAAACCTTATCCCATTTTTGTAAATAACATAATAGAATAAATTAATCAATAAATAATTAAAATCATAAAAATCCAAATTTATTTAAATTCATTTCTCCCTTTCAAACCTTATTTTTATATTTACCCATTTCTAGACAAAACCCACTTACCCCACTGGGATTAATCGTTGGGACATTGCGTACCGCGATTAACTCCACACTTAACAGAGTGCACGGACTTCTCTCGCTCTTATTCGAGAAGGAGGAAGTGCATTCCTGTACAGGTAGAAAAGTAAGCTCACTAATCGACATTGCGCACGCGCGTGAGACTCCTTTAGGGGTTTTCGCCGGAGAATCTTCACTCCACCACACTATGATACGTCGGGTGAGGTGGAGTGAGTTAATTTTCTAACTGCTTCTGCTCAATTTACTCGGCGCTATTATTCGCTCGTGGTATTCTGAGTAGAGCAAAGAAGCAGGTAAAATCCTCACTTACGCGAAAAATGACACATTCGTTGGCCTAGTCGATGCAAGTAAGCATAGGGATGCAGATCCTTGACTCTGTCGCTATTATTCGGCGAGTTCAATGGACTGGGGAGAATAGACATAGGTAGGAGTAAAAAATTGATTATTGAAAACATTAATACTTGTGGAGAACGTTGGTCACTTTTCGAGTCGGCACGCGAACCGCGTTTTCCTATAAAATTATTAGAACCAGAGAAAACAACCTGAACAGTTACAATACTTTGGTGAGTTTAATAATAAAAGTAATTTTACTTTATTCGTTGTAGCAACATGTTTATAAATTTTTATTTTACGCTCTTCTAAACGATATTTTAAGGATCCAATTAGATCAACCAACGCATTTCTAAATTCGTCTACACCTTCTTCTGCGTTCTGCCTCTTTGACATAATTTCTGCAGGAGCATTAAAGTATTTGCAAGTAGTATTTTGTTAAATCAAATTTTGTAATTTCTTAGATCATTAAAAATATGTTATATAATTTTTTAGCAAAATTAATTTTTCTTAAGACTTTTTGTAACTAGGAGAATTTATGCCCTCTGCTCAAAATGCGAACTAAGGTATCTCTCTTGAAATGGACATATCATAGAGGAAGTACTTAAGTTCGAATTTTTAGATGAAAATTAATGTATAAAACTCTACTATTTACAATGATACTGTACTTTCTTAAAGAGATTTCAATTTCCCCTAAATTTTTTCGAATTTCTACTACCTACTTCCATATTAAAATATTAATTGAATTATAATAGGGAACCTACGAGCATATCTTTTTGAGCTTTTCAATTATTTATTTAATATATAATTGAAAAAAAGTAATATTAAGGGATTACACCTTAAATCTGAAATAATACTTATTAGTCTTAGTACTTGATAAAAGAATTTTTAATGTAAATTTATACTCTAGTAAAAAATGTATCCTATTCGTACGCATAAGATCTACTATTTGACGACAGGAAAAGACCCAAATATCGATTATAGTACCAGAATTCGAGCATCTAACTTTTAATGTAAAATTCACTGATATAGTCCAGTGATCGTAAAGTATAGCATCTTCCTTTAAGCGGATGTTAATTTTGTATAATCACTCATTTTAAAGCAGAACACCATTACATTTTTATTATTTATAAGCATTAAAATTGAATAAAACACTAAAAAGGTGTATTAAAATTGATATTTCTTCAAGAATTTGGTAGTGCAGGTAGCAAGTATCAAAGAAAAGTGAGAAAAAAATTGAAAAATTGACATCCGCGTACAGGAAGATGCTATGCTTTGCGGCCAATGGACTATATATATATCAGTGAATTTTTAATTAAAAGTTAGACGCTCGACTGCTTTTACTGTAATCGATATTTCGGTCTTTTCCTCCGGTAAAATAGTACATCTTATGCGTAAGAAAAGGATATATTTCTTACTTGAGTATAAATGTACATTAAAAATTTGTTTAAGTAGCACTACAAATAATAAGTATTATTTCAGATTTAAGCTGCATGTACCCCCTTAACAAAAAGTTTTATTTTAGGGGCTATGTAGCACAAATCTAATCCTTAACAAATTATAAAAATTTTAGAGTTTAGGGCATACGGGTGGGTTCACACATACAGACATACAGCCATATACACACACATATATACATCCACCCATATACACATAGGTCCACGCAAACAAACACACACACGTACACCCTGATAAGAATATCGGATTAGGATGGTTTAAATGTAATTCGATTTTATACCGTTGTAATCGGTTTGAATACATGTAATGATTAAACCGTATTAAAATTTAATCTTTTTTAATGTAGAATAATCCTTATCCTATTTATTACGGTTTTTTAATCGGTTTTTATACTACTGTAATTGGTTTTAAAAAATGTGATCAAACTACGAGTTTATACTTTAATCTGTTTCAATTTTTAATAATATTATCCTATTTATACAACTTATTTAAAAGGTTTTAACGTTATTGCAATCAGTTTTAATACATGTTATTTATCTGCATGCGTGAATTTTACTTTCTTTTAATCCACAAAATCCATATTATTTTTAATACGAATTTTCTGGATTACTTTGAAGAAGTTTTCGTCAATTTTAAAACTATATGTCAAGAAATCTATTTTAATTGGACTCTTTTCAGTAGGGTATAATGTCAATAATCTAGTTATATTTTAATAATTTTCAATATTTAAAATGTTGATAGGACTTTACCGATGTAATCAGGTGAATAAAAATACAAGGTAAGTACATTTTTTTTCTATTTATTAGAAGATATCTGATTGTTTAATGCATCAAGAATATTATTCATGTGTAAAGATAGGAGCTGGTAAAAAAACTTCTACAATATCATTTATACAAAGAGGAATTTGTTTATTCAATTCCTTAGAACATATTTGTATACTAGTGGTTACAAAATCTATAACATTATCGTAGACTAAGTTTACAACATCCATAACAATACTCGCTGTATAAATTTGTACTTGCGCTTCATTCATAAAGCTACTTTTATTTACAATAAATTCAAGAACATCATTCGCAATGCAACTCACACTACCCGCTATAGAAGTTAAATATTACAGACGAGTGTCGATACATTTTACTATATATTCATCAAGACAGTCAAAAGTAACTTTTCTCTAGGTGCTCCAGATCTTCGATCTTCTTTCATTTCGATAGCGTCATCTTGATCACTGCGGGTAAATTTCTGTGTCCAACCAGTAGCATAAACTTTTTGATCCATTAATTCGTCAGCAACTCCATTAAAGTATTTGGAGATATCGTCAATAGTGGTTTTAAACTCTTGACAATCACTATGTGAGAAAGCGATACCATCAAAGTCACCTGACAACAGACGTACAGTTGGTTGGTAGTAGATATCCTTGTATGTATCATATTCTAAACCAACGATAATCATCTTGGTATATGACTTGTTTAGGCCTTATAACGTGCTAAATATTTGATGGGGACGACGAGTGGTTCGAGGTTCATCAGCTATGTTATAGTGTCTCTTCAATGGTTAAGATAGACTGATGTAAAAGAGGCTCGAGCTTTCTCCGAATATACTCGTCAAACAATGTATGGAAATGGAAAGTGTAGACATTATAAAAAGATATCCTATAACAAAGACTACTGACATTCCAAGAATGTTGCATCAGATAGAATATTGTGTTACAACAAAGACGGATTATAGTTTTCTAAACATCTCAGAATTCTTCCACCGTTTATAATAAAATTTCGTTCAGCATTTTCATTCCGAGAAAAGTAAATAATATTGCAGCAGACAGAGAGTATCAAGTTACAATAACGACATTTTAGAGCTACAGTTTTATAAACATCTGACAATTCAGTCACCCTTTCCAATGAAATTTCTATCGGCATTTTTGTATCTTACAAAGTCTCTGGGTATTTTATCATTTTTCTCCAGGTAAGCAGAAAAATTATGCAGAAACTTCTTGAAACCTAAATCAGAGCCCATGTAATACAAGAACATTCAACAGAAATGCCCTCACACGTCGGACGATTCACTCTGTAGTTGCGTCACATTCCAACGAAATTGTTTAGAATTTATTCATAAGTGATTTATATGGTCCGGTATAAACGGTGGTAAACCAAAACTATCAAAATACAAAACATTCCAAGATTTATCAACGTATATAGCGATCCAGAGCATACCAGGTCTTTCGTGACTGTCAGTGTTTATTACAAACGCTGTCAGTTTCATCCACCGCTGAGGTGCTTGATCTGCTGGGAACACACCTACAGTATGCAATAGGATTCCCGAAAGGTTCTTCAAGATTTATAGACTGTACATTACAAAATTCAATCAAGTTTTTACAATTTTCAGAATTTCGCGTACATAACCAAGTTTTGAAACGATACATGTTATTTAATACGCAACGACCTTTTTGGTAGAAAGGTTTTACAGCGTGATGAATACAGTAAGACTCGCTTGATAAATTATTCAAACTTGGGCAGTCTAAATCATACTTCAAATTAATAATTTCCCGAGCTATAATTTTGTGCAATATTAACGACTTATCGTTTCCTCTTACGTATATTTTTTGTAAAATTTTGGTAATATCTCGCAGTCTTATAAAGCACTTTCAAAGACACTTCACCTTCAAAATAGTTAAAACCATGATGATTTTGAGTTAACCAGTTATTTTTCCTCCCAATATTTTCACTTAAATTGTGTATAGGCGTTGTTGGTGACACTAATCAATAATCACTAAAATCACCGTTTAAAGCAACCACAGCTACCTCCTTCGGTACAGTGGTATATTTAATACGTTTAAAGCACTGAATATCTATGACCAAATCCATTGTCTTTTATAGCTCGTCATAACGATCGAGATTGAAAACTTCTTATATATGCACATCAGCGACAGCTACATGTCACAACTTCATTCGCTAAAGTCCACGATAGCTTGAGACGACGCATCTATTTCCAAAATATTATCGTATTCTGCATATACGATGCAATTTACTGTGTAAGTCAAAGGATTATAGAATCTCACGTCTATTCTAACACTACCGTGTTTAATCAAGTTTCAGTGAATGCAATCGTTAGGCTTTTCAGACTTTGAACATCCATCTTTGATCTACCACACTTTACAAGAATTGTTAAAGCAGACAAAAGAAAAGTTAAAACCGCGTGTAATACCTAGAGTAAGGAGAGAAGTCACGCGTGGTGATTATTGTGGATGTTGTGAAAAACGCCTTTGGTCTCAGCGCAAAAATCAGATCAGTACATGGCAGTATTGTTATAAGTGTAATTCTTGAATGTGCTCACTCTGTGCACAATCAATGAAGTGTTCGTGCCTTTTCTCATAAAACACGTTGTTAAACTTTAATTTGTTAAATATGGAAAACATGTATGACGCATACAAAGAAGACTGGGATGATGAGGAAGAACACTGGGATGAAGATGATGACGACCACTTCCAGTTTTAAATGGCCTTGGGTTTTTTTCTCCTAGAATCGATTATTGATTCTGGATACTCATCATTACAGGAGGATGTGATGCATTAAAAGAGAAAAAACAGTGAAGAAACGGTGAAAAACAGTGAAAAGACAGTTATGAAAACAGTAAAACTAAGTAACTGCGAAATAAATGCGAAAAACTGTGGAAAAACTAAATATTTCATTGCAGCAAGGAGTTCAACAAAATCGTAAGTTAAGCATATTTTCTTCATGTTATTAATTATTTGATAAAGGTTAGAAATACCGTAAAAATGAGAAAAATATAAAGCAGATATATCTATATATATTGCGGTGAGCGCCTGCTAGAGCGAGAGAGTGACAGAGAGAGAGAGAGAGAGAGAGAGAGATAGAGAGAGAGAGAGAGAGAGATACATTTGGTTAAAATTTGTTATCACATTATCAGTCATTACAGTTAAAAAGTTTGTATCGCTTTCACAGGTCGTCAATTTATTGTCTAACATATCATAATGTAGTCAGTACTATCACATATTGTTTCGTCAATTTAATAACATACAAATAAATAGATAACAGTAATATATACACATACACATTTATATTGCACATATATCTATCGCGTCGGAAAATAAAACGCCTTACATTCTTCTTTCGTTCATACACTCATTCACGCTAATAATTACACTCATATTTCACACTTAACACTTAAAATAAATTAAAGACTACACAAAAATAAATAATACGCATAAGAATAAATTAAGACTACACAAAAATTTAACGAAAAACAATGACAAGATTTTAATTTTGGACTTATGGAGTCTTGTCGCCGTGGAATTCTTTAAGGTGCCTACCTAACGCCGTTTTAAACTTACATAGTGATGGCACACACCTTACACTGCAGGGGAACAAGTTCCAGAGGCGTGCACCTTGGGCCCTAAAAGAATATAGGCCCTTATCGGTGCGCGACCACGGAACTGAGAGCTCTTTCATACCCCCCCTACTTGAAGTCCTTGCCTGATTTTTTTCAAAGAGAGCAGTAAGATACGTTGGTTGCCGCATAACAACCGCTTTATAAAGCAGCAACCCCATAAAATACTCTCCTTGCTTTAATACCTAACCAGCCCAGGAGTGATAAGTAAGGAGTGATATGCTCATCTCACCTAACACCACATATATATCTCACACATGAATTTTGTAATCGTTGCAGTCGTGTCTGAAGCTCGTCTGACACATCAAGATAAACTACCGAGCAGTAATCTAGGTGAGGTAATACCAATGCACATGCCAACTGCTAACAAAGTGTCTTAGTAGTGCATGAACGAAAGAATTTCAGGCTATAAAGAGTCCTGTTTACCTTCTTGCTAACCGCATCTATTTGCGGCTTCCACGTAAGTCTTCCGTCCATTACCACACCGAGGTTAGTGACTGTGTCAAAAAATACGCCATCCTGCACCTCAATGCTCTGCAAGTCAAGGCTCTGGATATTGTGATCAGAACCAAAAATGATCACCTGTGTCCTGCTGACATTGAGTCGCAGATCAGCGGCCGAGACCCAATTCGACACCGCCCGCGCTACTGTCGACATGCGCTTGATACCCTCACGAAGATTCCGAAAGGTTACCTGCGTGTAGGTTTGCAGGTCGATAGCGTATAGTATATGTTCGACGTTGCGTACGTTAAGTGTGTCTTTTAGGTCGTTAATGAATAAGCTGAAGAGCAAGGGATCCAGGACCGAGCCCTGCGGCACGCCAAGATTGGTGGTTAGCCAATTTGATTCTCCGTTTATATTAGTAATGACTTTTTGCCTACGACCTGTAATGTATGACTTAAGCCACACGAGAACGCTCCTGAAGAAACCCATGCGCAACAGCTTACGTAGCAGCATTGAATGTGAAATAGTGTCGAATGCTTTGCTGAAATCGAATAATAATAACATTGTCAACAGTTTCTTTTTACTATTAATTCCTGTTCTGATATGTTCGGTGAGTTTTAGTAGTGCTGTCTGAGTGCTATGATGTTGTCGAAAACCTGTTTGCATCGGGTCAAGAATATTTTTTGTCCTCAAAAAGTCAGAAATTTGGTCATGGACAATCTTTTCTAGGACCTTGGAAAGGAAGCTTAACAGCGCAATGGGTCGGAAATCAGAAACCGAAGATGGAACTGGTTTCTTCTTCAAAGGCACAAGGTGAGTTCCCTTCCAAGTCCCCGGGAAAATGCCCTTTGAGAGGGAGGAATTAAAGGTTTTCACAATATGGTGACCCACTAACGGAAGAGCCTTGACCACCACACTTTGTGGAATGCCAGCCTTACCTCTACCTTGTGACGAGAAATGGGCAACAGCCAGAACTACGTCAGAGAAAGTGATTTCTCTGAAAACAAAGCCGTCATCACTGGGTGCAGCCAGGATAATGTGAAGATCTTCGTAACTTTCACTATGGGAGACCGACACCCCAGCAAAGTGGGCATTAAGCTCATCCGGTGAAAAACCATGAAGCTCCTCTCTTGTCTTTGGCAGGAGTATCAAGCTCTTGAGTTCCTTCCATATGTCTTTCTTTGTATCAAGAGCTTCAAAAATACGGTTTTGTATAAAAATCTCCCGCGCGCTTTTTGTGCGTTGTTCAGTATTACACGCGAGAGATTGACACTCCTGCCATAGTTTGTTGTCTTTGGTCCGTGCGTAACGTCTTCGTACTGCGTCTCGTTTCTTGTACAGATACGCGAGGTCAGCGTCAACCCATGGGGGATTTGTTTTCTTTTTCAGTGAAAATTCCTTTAGAGGTGCTACTTTATCAATCGCAGCCACGAGGTTGATGCTGAGGCATTCTAGTTGGTAGTCGATGCCTGTATCTGAGCTATCAAGTGGCGACCAATCTCAGTCAGAGAGGAGGTCGTCTTGCTGTATGGATTTAAAATTCCGATAGCTAAACGAGTTAGCTACAGGGGATACAACAGTTTCAACCCCAATCTGAACCTCTATTATGTTGTGGTGACTGGGAAAAGCCGCCGCCTGATTACTACTGCTAAGCACTATGTCATTGTCATCAATCATTATTACGTCAATCCATGTATGAGAATCTTTGAGGTGATGAGTCGCACCATGGTCTACTATTCGAAAATTAAAGTCATCAGCGAGTCGCCTAACAAATTTTGCATCGTCTGACGTTTTGAGCATATTCGCATTCAGATCGCCCATGATGATTTTGTGGCTGTAATCTTGAGAGTGCGTGGAGAGTTGATCGACAACATCAGAGCTCTGGAGAAACGGGACGGTGAGGTAGTCTATAAATAAGTGCAACAAAGGCGGGTCGAAGCGTACCTTGTTGCACACTACAAATGATATATTCTGGAATAAGCGGCTTTCCCTCCTGTGTAGTCGATGAACTGCAAAGAAGGTTAGCTTTGAAAGTGTTATGAATATATAATACTAACCCACCTCCGAATTTATTACGATCGAGTCTAATGCAAGAATAGCCATTGATCTGAATACGATCACTCTCAATGTCAGGGCAGAGGTGCGACTCAGCAACTCCGAAGAAATGGTAGGCGGGACCAGTGGAAAGATGTTGTCTAAGGATCTCAATGTGTCCTAAAAGAGAGGTCACATTGACAAAACCTGCTCTCAATCCCCTACCATGCAACCCCTCCCCCCCTCCAATAGTGCCCTTGGCTAGTCATTCAGCAGCGGCAGCCTTGGTTTGTTTAGAAGCAGCAGTGACACCTCCTATTTGTTATATCACACAATTTTTCAACCGCCGATTCGCTTGAGGTTATCCCGTAGGAAGACAATATCGCTTGAAGATCAGCTGCTGAGGAAAATTCATGAGAGACATCGCCATCACGTCTCTTGACCAGGAAACAGCCCCCTCTATGCCATAAATATTTAAAATTAAGCCTCATCGCAAGGGCCTTTAGGCTTCTGAATTTTAAAAAAGAGTCTATATCTAGGAGCTCGTTGATGAAGATTTTAGCATTTATTATTAAATTATTAGTTTCCTGGTCAAGAGTGTAGGTATCTACGTCTCTCGTATGGAAGCTTGTAATGAACTTCTTCGAACGCATAATTTCCCCTACTAATGCACTATTGGAGAGGGTAACAACCCACGGCGACCGTCTACCCCCATCTTTTGCAGAAATTGGTGACTAGGACTGTCGCTCCTCCGATAGAAGCAGGCGGATGCTTATAATGTCCTCTTTCCGAAACAGTGGGAGGATTCTGCGCAGCACAGTGTGTGCAACATCAATCCTATTAGTATCGTCACTATCATAAATACTTGAAATAATTATATCTTTACACGTATTGATGCTGCTGCCACGCGTGGCTCCCCCATATACCTATTTAACTCGCGTGCTACGTCGGAGTGGTGCAGTTCCACTTATTTCATCGACGTTTTCGCTATTTCTATTACTAATTTTATTACTACTATTTTTATTGGTACTAACGCGTTTCTCATTCGGAGAGAGTACACTATTACCGCCGTGGATGTTGCCAATACTATTTACATCGTTATTATTACCACTGTTCAAGATAGAATTATTATTATTATTATTATTATTAGTGCTGTCATTAACAGTGGTCATCGAGAAAGCATTTTCATCATTTCTAGGGAGCATGCCAGGTCTGCAGGTTTCTAACAAGTTTGATGATTCTGTATTTGTTTACTCAATGTTCTCTATGTTTCTTAATGTAGTGTCATGTTATTATTACTTTAATTTATAAAATTGTCTATTGTTTGTATTATAGTGGCTTGAAGGGTGAGATTGTGATTTTTAGGTTGCATACTTCTTGACAGAGAGCTTGCTTTTCGCCCTTCAACTCCTCCAGCTGGGAGTGTTGAAGAGACAGCGCTTCTTCTATGTTTGCAACTTGAATTCAATTGAAAGCGTTAAGTTGTGTATTGCTGGTAATGAGCTTAACGCATTAACAATTGCATCCAATTTGTTTTCAAGAGAAGCATTGTGCCTAGCAAACACACTGTCAATATTTTGAGAGGTCGAATTGGCATGCTCAACTAGAAACGAGACCGTTGTTTCCTTGTTAATCGAAGTCGTTTCCAGCATGTGTAATGCCGATGCGTTTTCTGCGTTCACGCTGTTGTTCTGCAATCCGAATGACTGCGATGCATCCTGTCCTCGCGTTGAAGTATCCGCCTCCATGGCCATAGCTTCACTCGGGGATTCCCCACTGTGCCCGGCTACCATGCTGGAAATGGGCGAGCCGTGTGACGTCACCGGAGACGAGGATGCCAGTCGGAGCTTACTATTAACGGGGGCGGGGCGTAGTCCTGGCAACGCAGAAAGCAGGGAGCTGGTTGGCACGGCCCTGCGTATCGGATTAGCCCGCTGTGCAGCCGTCGGCCTCTTATTGGCTGGAGTGGACGAGCCTAGCTGTTTCTCTTTCCCACTCGCAGCGATGTTGCTCTTCGCGCCTGGGGCTGGGGCTGCCGACTCGAGCGAACACTTCCTCGACTGTATGCACTCCTGACAAGCTACAGCTTTAGGCTGTAGCTGAAGCGCGATGCTTTGTGCGCGGGCGAGTGCAACGAGGAGTTGAGTGAGAGAGAGAGGTGGGAAAGACGATGATTGGGACTGTCTGGCTCATCTTCTCCTCCGTATGGCTGACTGCCCTTTGGAGACGTTTGTCTTCTCCGCACACATAGTGGTGTGACGTCACCTAGTATATATATATACATATATACTAGGGGGGGATCACCCTGCTCGTTCCACTCACCAACCCCAATTCAACTTTTAAACTTTAATAAACCTTGTATAACTGAGTGTCTGTTGTAATAATCAATAAAAATCGTGAATTATAATTGTTTGCGGTTTAACATTGATGAATACATCTATATTCGACCAATGATAAACTGTGCACAATTATAATGGGCATGATTCTTATGTACATGAACCAGAACTGTAATTTTTACTTAAGAGATATCATTTTTTATTTAATTTAATACTATAAGTAAATTAGTTAAAAAATATAGACAAATATAGATATACTCTGTTGATTATGTGGATGGGATGTGGAGGGGATCTGAAAGGGATGTAAAGACCAATGTTGACGTAATGCATTAAAAGTGGAGAAAATGTGGAGGGGAATGTAGTGGGGATATGGAGGGAGTATAGAGAGGGGTAGAGGTAGTGGAGTACCATAATAACGCTTACGATTATATAATATATTATATTATATATTATAATATGTATATATATATATATATATATATATAGTCATCATGGCGTCGGGAGGAGGTGGACTACCTCCCGAACCTCCTGATATAAACTCAGAACCAGCATATACATGCCATCCAAAAAATAAAGTTACAACAGTGATTTGTGTAGTGTGTGATAATATTTATCATAAAAGTGACTTTGACAAATATAAAGACAAAATATACGTAGGGAAAGCACTTGTGGTCTGTCCTGCACACGTGGAGCTTGTTCTAACCTTAAAAGAGAATAAAATAAAATTAGATGAAAATGCTAGAATTTTAATTGCTCAGATAAAAAGTGCAAAAGAAGAGAAAATAAAGCACAAAATCTTAAATGAATTAAATGTTATATCTGAAAATATACAAAAATCTGGAACGAATGAAAAACTAGATGCCACGTTACTGTCAGAAAATTCTGAACTAGAAAATCTTAATATCGAAAATCAATTACTTAAACAATTAAATAGTGAATTAATGGACAAGAATACTTTGTTAAAAAGATTATTGAAGAAAGAGAAGAATGAAGATGAATTTGAAAAAGTGCAACTAAACCAAAAAACATATGCTGAGGTATTAATTAATAAATCAGTAAATAAAAAGAAAAGAGTTCCAGCAATAATTGTAGAAAATAAAAAAAAAGACAAAAATCCTAAAGATTTTTCAAAAAAAGTGTGCAATTATTTAATAGATGATAAAAATATTCAAACTAAATATGTGAAATCAATTAATGATAATGAATTATTGATTAAAAGCTTGGACGAAAGAAGTGCTAAAACTACTTTTGATGTTTTAACAAAAAAGTTATCTAATAATTATAATGTTGTGTATGAAAAAATTGAATCGCCAAAGATGAAAATAGTTGGAGTGGATCCCACACAAATGAACCAAGATGAGCTCGAAAATGATATAAATCGAAGAAATTTTAGTGAATATCAAGACAAATGTAAGATATTACACATAAATGAAATTACGACTACTAACAAGTTAAGCCTAATAATAGAAGTACCAAGAGATTTATACAAACGTATAAGAGACAACCAAAATAAAATTTTTATTGTTTATCAAAGTTGCAGAGTCTGGGATTTAATAAATATCAAGCCCTGCAATAAGTGTGGAAGATTTGGGCATAATCCTCGTAACTGTGAAAATGAGCTTTGTTGCATAAATTGTGCTGGAACACACATATCTTCACAATGTGATAACCTGTCCAATAAAGTATGTATCAATTGTTTTTATAGCAATACTAAATATAAAACAAATTTAGAGGTTAACCATGTAGTTAATGATACGGAAAAATGTACAATATTTAAGAAAAAACTTAATAGATACATAAGTATGACAGATTATCCTATGAATCCTACTATACCAAGATACATGGGTAATGTAGAAAATTACAAAAAAAACACTACGACAATGAACTCAACTAAACCAAGAATGAAGAGTGCAATACTCAGCAAAAATGCAACGCTCAGCAAGAATGCACCACTCAGCACTAGTATACTATCATTAACAAGCCCAAGCACAAGCAGAAATAAAAGTAAATAATGGAGCAACATCTAAATCTCATAGAAGAATTCCAAAAAGAAGTAATTCAAGAGGAAATATCATATCTTGATCTAAAAACTCTTAATAAAAATTTGAATATAAAAGACAGCCTTATACTGTATGTTAATATTAGAAGTCTAAATGCTAACTATACAAAATTAGAAATTTTTATTAAGAGCTTGAGGATCAAACCTTATATAATTGTATGCTCAGAAACATGGTGCTTACATAACTGTCAATATTTTGCTATACAAGGTTATAATTTATATTATAATAATAGCAAAATAAATCAAAATGATGGAGTAGTTGTATATATAAAAGATTGCGTAACAGAAATAATCGAAACAATTGAAATTGGTAAATTGAAAATATTAAATACAAGAATAACACTAAATAGAGGTATTTCTCTTGAAATATCAACATTATATAGATGTCATAATCTATCATGTACTGAACTCATTTCCAACTTAAAATCATATATGAACGGCAAAAAAAATATAAAAAATCATTTAATTATTGGTGATTTTAACATTGACATTATGAAAGAAGATCATAACAGTCAGGAACTTTTAAATAATATGCTTGAAAAAGGTTTTTACCCTGGGTTTATATATACAACTAGACCAAATGATAATAGTGGAGAAGGCACATGCATTGATAACATATATATAAAAACCAAATCTCTAGACACCAAATCCTTCAAACTTTTAATACCATTTACTGATCATTATCCATTATTTATAAAAATAAACAATTCACAAACATTAAATAAAGAAAATATTTGCTATAAGTATGATTACATTAAACTACGCAGAGTAGCTGCTATGAAAAATTGGAATATAATTGAATCAATGCATGATCCTGAAGAAGCTACAACAACTTTAATAACTGAAATACAAGACTGTTTAGAAAAATCTAAATATGTGTTAAAAAATGGAAAAAATAATAAGAATAAACCAAGAAAGGATTGGATCACTAAAGCTATTATGATCTCACGTGAAAGAAAAGGACAATTATATGTCAAAATGCGTAATGAACCTAATAACGAAAGAATAAAATTAGAATATAGGAATTACACAAAGAGTCTTGATAAAATTATTAAAGAAGCTAAAACAAACCATGAAAGAAATTTAATAATAAAAAGTAGCAATAATTCCAAACAACTATGGAAACATATAAAAAGTAAACTGGGTACTAAATCGCAAAATAATAATACAATTAATAAAATAATAATGAATAACGATGAAATAATAGATGACCCTACAAAAATTGCCAATCAAATGAACTCATATTTTTGCAAAATAGGAATGAATTTAAGTAATAAAATTAATATTCCGCAAGGTAAGATATTAAAACTACCACCCATGAATTGCAACTCTATTTTTATAAAACCAACTAATAATTTAGAAATTTTACAAATAATTGAAAATATGAAAATAAAAAATGGCGGTGTTGATAAAATCCCAACAAAAGCTTTGAAAATACTATCAAATCTAATCGTAAATGCATTAACTCATATATTTAATATATGTCTAGAAAAATCAATATGGCCTGAATCATTGAAAACAGCTGAGGTAGTACCTATCTTTAAAGCTGGAAACAAAATGGAAATATCAAATTATAGGCCCATATCCTTAATCTCAAATATAGCAAAAGTTCTAGAAAAAATTGTTTTTGTAAGATTACAAGAATTTTTTGATAAATTTAAACTATTAACTCACAATCAATATGGATTTGTAAAAAATAAAGGTACTAAAGATGCTCTTAGTTATATAACGAAAGAAATATATAGCAATTTAGACAAAAGCAAACCAATAGCAATCACATTCCTAGACTTAGCTAAGGCGTTTGATACTGTAAACCATTCTATCTTATTAGATAAATTATATAATTATGGTATAAGAGGTAAAGCACATAAACTAATAATGAATTATCTAAGCAATAGGAGACAAAAAGTTAGAATTGGAATAACAGAAAGTCAATATGAAACAATAGACACAGGTGTTCCCCAGGGTACTATACTAGGACCACTTCTATTCATAATTTACGTTAATGATTTATTAATAAATAGAACTGACAGCACTATCTCATATGCTGATGATACAGCAATTATAGCATCTGATGATACCTGGGAAAAAGTTGAAAATAAAATGAATAAGTACTTGGATGATATAGCTAATTGGTTAGCTCTGAACAAACTATCTTTAAATATAAATAAAACAACCTACATAACATTTGGCAATTACTGTGATAGTGTTCCTAAAGATATGAACATAAAAATACAGGGTACTAAAATTTGTAGGGTAGAATATTATAATATCTAGGTATTGTATTTGATTACAATCTAAAATGGGACAGACATATTGAATATATAATAAAGAAAACAAAATATATATTATTTATACTTTACAAAATGTCAAAATACATGCAATCTGATACACTTAAGATAATATACTATGCATTTTTTCATAGTATAATTACTTATGGAAATATAGCTTGGGGTGGTGCATAGAGAAACAATCTGGAGTTACTTCAAAAGACTCAAAATAGAACCCTAAAAATTGTTAATAAAAATAGTTTCAATCAGGACAACCCATTAAATTTAAAACAAATTTTTGCTTATGAATGTGTATCGTATCATTATAATGAACTCAAGAATTTATACTTAACGTCTAAAAGCAAAACCAGAAATAAACTTATTATACCACCAAAATGTTCAAAAGCTGTAAGTGATAAGAGTAATCACATTAGAGCAATACAAGTTTATAACTGCTTAGCAACAATTAATATAAATCTTAAAATACAAGACATATCAAAGATTTATAATAAGAAAAAATTAAAAAAATGGATAAGTACGAATATATTATAAACATCAACAAGTCACTGTTACTTTATCCAAGACAAATATGTACTTGGACACTTAGGTTTTAAGTTAGTTTTTAGTTTTACTTAGATTGTAAGTTAATTATTAAGTTATTATACACACCGGACCTATGTACAGGTAGCTCTGACTACCTCTATAGGATGTGGGTTACTCCAGATATAATTAATATATCTGGAGATTAACTACAACATGTATTACGATGTATTACTCTGGTTAAATAAATAAATAAATAAATATATATATATATATATATATATATATATATATATATATATGGGACGTTTCATGTCAACAGGATCATCCGTGCACCCAAAATTTGGGTAAACCTATCAAGAGGTTTGAGGTCTCAAAATGTTCGTCTGGTCAAGAGCTATCGAAAAAGTTCTGTCCTTTTCAAAAATCCAATATGGGGCATAAAATATGGCGCCTGAAAGCCACGTTTTCATGGAACATTCAACAAAAACAATAGTAAAAATGTTCTAATTTGTGAAATATACCTCCAAGAAGCATGTAAAACTCATTCTGGTACTTTTTATTGAGAATGCTGAAGGAATTTCAAATTCAAAAATGGAGGATCCAAAATGGCGGACATTATACCACCACCAAACCCGTTGTACCACAACAAATGATTTTAGATCAGTTTAAAGTATCGATATGGGGGTTTTCGGGGCCACCGAATCTTATTTTAACCTCGAAATTTCTAAATTCAAAGTGGCGGATCCAATATGGCAGACATTACGCCCACTTAACTCATTTTACCGCAACAAACGATTTAAGATCAATTTAAAGTATCGATATGGAGGTTTTCGGGGCCGCTGAATCTTATTTTAACCTCGACATTTCAAAATTCAAAATGGCCGATACAAAATGGCGGACATACCTCCACTTAACTCATTTTGCCACAACAAATGATTTAAGATCAGTTTAACGTAGTGATATGGGGGTTTTCGAGATTTTGAATCTTATTTTAACATCGAGAATCTAAAATTTAAAACGGAGAATCCACTATGGCGAATATTACCCCCACCTAACCCGTTTTCATAAGAAACCTAACATCGCAAGAATTTATTGAAACTTTATGTTCTAGCCTAGAAAAGTTGGTACCTCATCACTTCGTCGCTAAGGAACAATCAAAGTTTAGTTCTGAGAAGAAAAATAACCTTTCAGATAACGAGGTTCTTGCTAAGAACTATGCTTTTACAACCCAAGATGCTGCACAGGCATTTAATTTTAATAATGATCAGAGTACGATTTTTCCTGTTGTCGTTTATTATAAATCTGAAAGCAAGCTACAGCATTTCAGTACAGTATCTACGTCCGACTGTACTACTCATGATGCCACTGCAGTATACATAATGCAGAAAAAGCTTATACCTGAAATTCGCAAGGTTTATTCCAGAGTAAAAAAGGTTATATATACTACTGATGGTGCTAAACAGCATTTTGAAAATCGTTATCAAATCAGTAGTTTAATAAGCCATAAGAGAGATTTTGGCGTTGATACTGAATGGCACTCTTTTGCAACAGTACACGGAAAAGGTAGTTGTGATGGAGTTAGAGCGATAGTAAAGAGATAAGCTACAAGAGCGAGCTTACAACCTGTAAAAAATAAAGCCATTCTAGATGTTAAAGCTCTGTATTCACGGGCTAATGGGCTATCATTCAATATAAAATTCTTTTTGTATACCAAAAAAGATCACGACCAAACTCGTCAATTCCTAACTAAGAGATTTAAAAACTATCCACCTGTTACAAACATACAAATGGGGCATGGATTTGTCCCAGAAAATAATGAAACATTAAAAGTCATGCATTACTCAAATGCCAACGAACCTAGGAACAGAGTAATTTATGATATTGGCGAAAGCCATTTATCACCAGTAAAAGCTCCACGAACAAGAAGACAGAATTAATATGAGTGCACAAAATGTCATTAAATATTGATTCGTTTAGCTAAATTATATATTTTTTTCATCCACGCAGACATATATATATATACAGTTCAATAGAAAAATGTACATACAAAAACCGCAGACAGATAATTCTGAATCTAATAGACCAGAAAAATATAAGAATCATATGCACAAATACTAATTCCGATGATACATTTAGAACCATTTACCTCACAAATCCCCATATCGATACTTGAAACTGATCTAAAATCTATTGTTGTAGTAAAATGGGTTAGGTGGGAATAATGTCTGCCATATTAGATCCGTCATTTTGAATTTTGAAATTTCGATGTTAAAATAAGATTCAGAGGCCCCGAAAACCCCCATATCAATACTTTCAACTGATCTTAAATCATTTATTGCGGTAAAATGTGTTTGGTGGGGGGTAATTCCTGCCATATGGGATCCGCCATTTTGAATTTTAGATTCTCGATGTTAAAATAAGATTCAAAAACCTCGAAAACCCCCATATCAATACTTTAAACTGATCTTAAATCATTTGTTGCGCTAAAATCAGTTAGGTGGGGGTAATGTTCGCCATATTGCATCCGCCATTTTGAATTTAGAAATTTATATATATATATATATATATATATATATATATATATATATATATATATATATATATATATATATATATCGTGGTGAGCGGCTGCTGGAGAGAGAGAGAGAGACAGACCGTGATTGGTGCAGTGTGACTCATTGCTTCTCCGGATATCTGATATCACTTTCGAGAAAGGGGTAGGTATGTTGTAGTACCACGGAGTGTGCATAGCGTGCCCTCTCGTCACCTTTCTCCACCGCGCATGGTAGTTTGATGTCATCGTTTCCTCGTCAGACCTACCATAGTGCTTTGTCGATGTTTGTCCTCGTTAAAGCGCTATGGTAACAACTAGCGTAATTACGTGCACTTACATTTTCTCATCGTGCTAAGATATTTTGCAGTCAACATGCATATTTGGTTTGTTTTTTACTTTTCTTAACGCTACCTTTATTGTTTGAACATATCTTTCGACTTGCTCATTTGTTGCGGGATGAAACGGGGCTGTTATTTTACGCACAATACCGTACGATTTTACAAAATCTTCGAACATGTTCGATGTGAATGTACGTTCATTGTCGGAAACTAAAACGGAAGGTATACCGGAAAGTGCAAAAATCTCTTTACATATTATAATTGTCGGTTCATTTAGCATATTATTCACGATGCATACCTCCGGCCTCTTCGAAAATGCATCAACCATAATGAAAAAAATGACCTAAAAATGGTCCTGCAAAATCTATGTGGACTCGTTCGAAGGCTTTTGCTGACGTTTCCCATACGTCGTTTTTTACTTTCTTAGGATTGTTTCTTTTTTGTAAACATTCTGGACAATTTATTACTAAATTTTCAATGTCATTTCATATACCGAGCTACCAGCAATGACCCCTCGCGAACACTTTCATTTTTAGTATACCGAAATGTTCAACATGCAATTCGCTTCCTTTTCTCGCAGTATTCTTGGGACAATAACTCTGTGTCTTCTAACTAAAATGCCCTGTTCCAGAGAAAACTGATGCAGGTCAATATTCCACGTATCCTTAGCACGTAATTCTATACCCTGTTCTAGCGTTGTGATAACTCTTTGAATCTCATTATCACTTTTTACAGTTTGTGAAATACGTAAATTATTGAGCGGTAACGTATTAATAGTTTTGACGTAAAATAAATCTATGACATAAATACTTCCATCTATACTCGGTAACAGTAATCAGGAGATACAGTCGACATTACTACCTGTACTCGATATCATACTTGAAACCACTTAAAAATATTGTATAGTGTCGCATTCTCATATCACTGTAAATGGGAAAGCCTTTATTGTTTGTGAAAATCTGCGTAAGTGTACGATGTTCTGTAATTAAAATAAATTTGTGACCATATAGATATTGGTACAGCCGTTTTACCGTGAATACTGTAGCGTATGTCTCATTATTGATCTGACTGTGTGGCAACTCGCTCCTTCGCGACCGCTAAAGCTTTAACCTTTCACCGCTAAGCGGCTACCAGCTTACCCATCTTCAAGCTAGCCATTAGTCCAGCTTTTTTGCAAGTGCCTGGAAATCCACAGGTGCAGTATATAAGCCTAATAGTACAGCCCTTCCAGAGCGTCTAAGGTAAGGTTCATTTACAACAGCCTTACTGGTGTGTCCAGTAGACGAATCCGGAACGAAACGCACAGAGAAGCCATCGAGCTTCGTCGATCTCTATAACTGTATTAACATTGAGTTTGAATTAAAGAATTAAATATAAATTGTATAGCTCTCTCACTTCCGTCTTGCAAACGGTGTAATAGCATGGCACCTAGGCCGTACGAACTGGCATCCGTAGCCAGAACTAGGGGAAGTTGCGGATTAAAATAGACAAGACAATCATTGCTTATCAACGCTTCCTTTACATTTGTAAAAGCGGTTTCCTGTTTTTGAGTCCAGATTAATTTTATTTCATTACGCAATAGCTCGTATAAAGGATGTAAAACATCACTAGCATTTTTAATGAAACAGTTATAGTAATTAATCATTCTGATAAATGATCGAACTTCTGCAATATTTTTTGGTCTTGGCATGTTAATAATTGCTTCAAATTTTATTTTTTCCTTGTGAATTCCATTATCGTCAATTACGGAACCGCAATAATTTATCTATGACTCAAAAAACTCACAGTTATCTAGATTTATTTTATATTCTAATCGTTTAATATTTCGAATATTACTGTAATATTTCCAAAAAATGTAAACTTTTGCTGCTAGACGTATATTGTCTAAGAATATTTTTACGCCTCGTATATGAAAAATCCTTCCGATTAATTCTTGATAGATCGCTGGCACCTCCGCTATCCCGTACATTAACCTTTTGCATCTATACAGCCCTTTATGTATTAATTTTAGGTTATCTGCGTTCTTCGCGTCTACTTTTAATTGCAGGGCAGCTTGCTTTAAATCTATCTTATCGAATACTTTGTACACAGCCATATCATAAAATAATTCGTCCGTCGTCGGTTATGGGTGCTCATCAATACTCAGATGCGCATTTACAGTAACGCTATAATCGCCGCATATGCGCACGCGGGTGCTCTTTTTCAGCAGCGGTACGATTGGTGTCGTGAATTCGGACGAATCCACTATTTCCAAGACCCCTGCCTTGACTAAATAATCTAGATCTTTTTCCTTTTAACCCTTTCGTGCACATAAGAGTTACAGCTATGGTGCGGGGAAACTGTTTACATTTCATAGGGTCCCGAGCCGCGCTGAATCCTAAACCGAGGTCAGATTTTGAAAATTCAAGATGGCGGATCCAATATGGCGGACGGGAAAGTAAAAAAATCGAGATTTTGAAAAACAAAGAATTTTTTCGTATTCTACATGAAAACACAAATAGAAACTGTTCTTGTTATTTTTCGATATCTCTCTTAGTTCTTGAGTAAAAAATTCATTTTCAAAATCTGACCTCGGATTCGGGTTCAGCGTGGCTCGAAGTTTATGAATTTTTTACCCAAAAAATAAGAGAGATATCGAAAAAACACCAAAAACAGTATCTATTTGTGTTTTCACGTAGAATACGAAAAAATTTGTTGTTTTTCAAAATCTCGATTTTTTTACTTTCCCGTCCGCCATATTGGATCCGCCATCTTTTCGTATTCTACGTGATTCGTATATCCATTCGTATTCTACGTGAAAACACAAATAGAAACTGTTCTTGTTGTTTTTTCGATATCTCTCTTAGTTCTTGAGTAAAAAATTCATAAACTTTGAAAATAACCCTAACCTATTTGCCGTCTATTCCGTTCATGCACATAAGCGTTGCAACTACATGATTAGGAAACTGATTATGCTCTAAGGGTTCCCGAGCCGCGCTGAATCCGAATCCGAGGTCAGATTTTAAAATTCCAGATGGCGGATCCAATATGGCGGACGGGAAAGTAAAAAAATCGAGATTTTGAAAAACAACAAATTTTTTCGTATTCTACATGAAAACACAAATAGATACTGTTTTTGGTGTTTTTTCGATATCTCTCTTATTTTTTGGGTAAAAAATTCATAAACTTCGAGCCACGCTGAACCCGAATCCGAGGTCAGATTTTGAAAATGAATCTTTTACTCAAGAACTAAGAGAGATATCGAAAAATAACAAGAACAGTTTCTATTTGTGTTTTCACGTAGAATCCGAAAAAATTCTTTGTTTTTCAAAATCTCGATTTTTTTACTTTCCCGTCCGCCATATTGGATCCGCCATCTTGAATTTTCAAAATCTGACCTCGGATTCGGATTCAGCGCGGCTCGGGACCCTATGAAATGTAAACAGTTTCCCCGCACCATAGCTGTAACTCTTATGTGCACGAAAGGGTTAAGGTCCGGGATGGATTTAGAATAACGGGTTTCGCATTTCGTTTTAAGGTTAACAAAGCTTTTAATTTATAAATTTTTATTAAATTATTACTCGCAATATTTTTGTATTACTCGTGCCACGATTTCAGGTACGTAATTTTATCGAAATCTTGCATCTCAATTTGCAAAATTGTATGAAATAGGCTATTTGCCACCTGTGTTCGAATACATTTTCGAATCCATTCCCGACCTAACAACGGTGCACATTCAACATTAGTAATGTAAAAATTTACATAAAATCGCGTATTTTCGTACGTCGCACGTACCGCTATGTATCCTACAACCGCAATTTGCGTTTTACAAAATGTAACTAATCGAAGACTAGTAGGATTCATCATTAAACCCAGAAACAGCTGTTTCACCTGATGATACCACATAAGAGTGTCTGTTGCGCCGCAATCTACCTCAAATTGTATATCTTTGTGGTTCATTTTGGCGGACATTTAGAATTTTTGTCTTTGATCCACATCCTCAACTTGAAGAATTTCCTCAGCATCAAAATCGTCTTCCCATGTTAGCTGATCGATAGCGTGTGTCGTCCCTTTCTTTTTAAAACACTGCACTCTACACAAATGGCCTTTCTTTCCACAGTAATTACATTGGACTTTGTTATAAGTATGGCTATTCGCTGTCGTATGGTTTCCTGCGTACCTATATAAATATTGAACAGCTGAAGAATTAGTACTGTAAGACGTATTTTTACTTTTAGGGTTAAATGTATTATATTTAAAATTATTATTAAAAATTTTCTTCTGAGGTTTCTTAACCACTTTCTTGTTAGCATGTAAATATTCCACCGTTGCAGGATTTCTATTTATTGTATTGATTCTCTCTCTGAGAGTTCAATCGCTAATGCTGTTTGTAATGCCTTTGGGAAAGTTAAATCTTTAGTTTTTAGCGATCTGCTTTGAATTCTGCGATTTGTAATACCAAAAACAAAATGATAACCTTACTTGTAAATATCACCAAGAAATTAGTGCACTGCCATTCTCAGTTCCCTTAAATGTTAAATATTTTATTTGGCCCCAATAATCCATTTTAAGATGGTTCTTGGCGGAATCAGAAGTCAATTTTGTGTACAAAAAAGAATGTATGAGAATGTGGTTCAATGCAGGGCCCCAAGCGCAAAGATTTTGTGCCACATTCTGCGTACATTAATTTACTGCAGAAAGATAATTGTAAACACAATTAACATTATTAATTTAAATGATTTTGTATTAATAAATACAAAATAATTGCGCCGTAACGAAAAATTTAAAAAGAAATTTAAAAATATAAAAATTTATAAATTTTATAAATTTAAAAATAATATATAAGGGTTTTATAAATGAATAAAGTTCATTAAAACATTCTATGTTAAATCGCTATTTGATTATTATGCAATGCAGTTAAACATGAAAAAGTGTGTATAATAGGTTAACACCAAAATATGTTATATAAAGAGGTTAAAACCGAAAAATGTTAAGTAAAGTATTGCAAAGAAAAAGTTTCATTATTTTATAAAAATTTTTATAAAAATTTCATTAATAAAGCTGATAAAAATGATAACTCCGTGAAGTATATTATATTATATTCTATTTTAGTTGGAGCTTATAAAAATATATCATGCATAATTTATAAATAATCGGTATATTTAAATAACTAATATTATATTATCTACATTTCTAGGATGCCGTTAAAACAGAGTTCTGTATCGTACTTTCTTTATACGGCTTCGCTGTACTTGACAGAGTCCTAAAAAATCTTTTGAGATCACAGATTTACAACAAAGAATATTGCAAAACGCGAAAATAAAATTCTGGAAAATAATTATATCATAGAGAATTATTATATTATAATAATCATATAATTTGTAACAATACAACCCCCCGCCGGATGCTCAAGATCTGAACCAGATTCGATTAGGGAGTCAAGAAAAAGTTCTTAAATAAATAGAAGCTAGTTTTAGGAAAATAATAACAATATATATTTATTTATTAATCAATTAATATTAACTCATAATAACAATAACAATAAAATGAATAGTAATAATTTATAAATAATAAAATATCTTGATAATTTCTAATTATGATCGTTACGTGACTCTGAGCTTCTACTAACTAACATAAATTTATTTAACACATACTAGTCAAACATTACATTTCTTATATATCTAGTGTGTATATATCGAACATATCTATTAATTATACTATGCTACACTAGGAATTTGAGAGCGCTCGACTTCCTAGCTCGCTACACTGTACGCCCTGGATCAGCAGTCGAGGAGCGCCTCGAGGTGGCGTTCAACAGTACACTAGACACGGGAGCCCCGGTAAGTTTGGCCAGTGTTTCTCTAATCTACTTGATTAAGCAAAAATCTATTTTCAAATTTTGCTATATATCGATTCTATATATATTAATTATATATATTATTCTACACACGTAATTATACATATACACGATTTATATATACATAAGTGTAATTCTCTGAGAAACGAAGTAAAAAATTTTTTTTATTTCTTCGGTAAAAATGTTCCTCTTGGTATGTAGAATGTATGTGAATTCTTTCAGATTTTTTGAAACCCTTAGGTTTAAATTTTATCAGAGCTAAATAGAACCATGTAGCTATCTTTTACATTTTTTAACATACATTAACCTCCATTTATTTAACCAAATGAAATCTCTTTAAAAAATAGCAATTGTTAAGAAAGCGATTGTTCTTAACGAGACAATTTTTATTTTAAATGCCGGGGGGGGGGGGGCACATTCGGCCGTCCTATACAGCCCTGACCCACAGTGCCAGCATGTGCAGTGCGCAGACAAACCTTTGTCAAGTTCACAATCCGCGAGGAAGAAAAATATCTATATAAATATATATTCCAATTTCCAATTCTTACCTTAGTCTTTTTTATGTGTTATCTTCGAACCTTGCCAGGTATTAGACCAAGAACAAAAAAAGCCAACTGTATCTCCTTTTTTAAATGTATATATCTGTCTCTTTGGTCCTACTTTTCCAAATTGCCATGTATCGTGGTACCGATTATTATTATATCTAAATAGATGCAAAACCTCTCGTTGAGACGCAAAAGTTGAGGTAGCAACGCAGCCTACTCGTATTTTGGCTAAAACGTTACTTTTAAAATCCAGAGAGTAACGTAGCCTACTCTGATTTGGGCTGAAACACTACTGACTAAAAACGTGGCGGAGCTGCAGCGGTCGCGCTGCCTTGTCCAACCCCGCTCAAGACATATCCTCTCCTCCGTGACGTCGTGGTGATTGTTGCCTCGTGTCGCTCCTGTAGTTCTTAATGCTCTTAGCGACATCAAGATTGGCACTTGCAGCGTTCACTCACCGATCACGCGATAGGGGAGGAGAAATCTTCAGCAGCGATAAGAAGCATCTGGAGCTCTTAGTGACTTCGACGAAGACATACAAAAGTTAAGTGTCGGAAGTTGTGTATATGGGAGTTTAGTTAAAATTAAACGAATTTAATGTGTACTTGCGTCACTTAACAGCAACAAAGGATTTTGTAGCAAATTTTCTGAATTTTTCATAAAAAATGGTTCTAAAACCTTTTAAAGGAAGAGCCAAGTGAAATTTTAGTCTAGTGATAGTTAATCAGTGCGAGAACAAATGCAACGGTTTTGTATGTAGTTTTTCACAAGAAATTCGATAGCGCACTAAATAAAAAAAAAATTACCACCATTTTGAAAAAAATTTTTTGGTTTCTGATTTTTAATTTTTGATCTATGCACCGCTGCCTTAATCCATATGTTGAATTGTTCAAAATCATCCCAGGAACCTGTGAAAAAAATTTCTGTCCGAAAGATGAAAAACTGCGGGGCTTGATACATTTCTACTGCGCCCGCATTTGACGCACCGCGGCTGCTTGGGCCGGCCAGACCGCGGAGTCGCATACGGCCAGGCGGCGCGGCACGGGCTCACCGACTCCGGTTGGTATTGAGCTGTTATAAGTATACAACTGCTTATTGTTATAAGTATGAACTGCAAATTCCTCTCATGCGGACAACGATTTTATTTTTACAATTGAACTTTTTATAATATACAACTTTATTCTAGAGAGAATACTCGAATACTACGTAAACGATGTTGCCTTCAAAACATAGAAAATGCTACTCGTAATAGGAATAATTACATGCAACCTAAAATATGCAATGTGTAAATTATTATTGAATGATTACTGTCCTTAAATACGTTTGTTTACAGAGAGCCCCAATACATAAGGAATTATAGTTTTATATTCATCAATTCATTTCGGTGAAATGAAAATAACAAAAAATTATACGTAAACCTTATCATATCTGATTGTTGTACTGTCATAAGCAGATATATTATATACGATTATAACATACACAAAATCTCATTACGCCAGTAGTATTATTATTTGCGGACCCTATCTACAACTATATACAACCATATACTATACAATAGAATGAAGAATGTGAAATGTATTACGTGAAGTCGAACTCAGTAACGATATAATATCAAACTCATTTTAATTTTTCCGTATAGATTTCAGAACATCCCTGCACCATACATAATACCTTCGTTTTCGAGCAGATTTTTTTCCTATCTACTTTTAGCCAAAGCTATGATTCTCTGGGCCTTTCTTTATATATCATTTTTTTAGTACGCCCCTATTGACTTTACGCTTGTCTAAGCTTTGCGCTACCGACAGTGTGTATTCTCTGATTGATAACCCCACTTGCTTCATAAGTTCTCTGATGTTTTTTTTACTCCGAAATTGTACTCACTGATGGCAATGGAAGCTGCGAATTTTACTCGCGCCTTGGACACAAACACCTCCTTCGAGCACTTATTCCAAATTACGCTGTGTAAACTTTCATTGGCATTTTGCGTCATCTAGCACATCTTGTAAGTAATGCTTCGTCAGTTAGTCATTCATATAGAGAGAGAACTTTTTCAAAGCATAGATCATTCAATTACGTTCTTACATTATTTATGTGAGGGCCCGGCTGGTTGTAAACACCAAGACGAAGAACCTTTAGGACATTTCGAATGTTGAAGATTCTCATCAGAAGGGACTACGTGGCATATGGAAGCATAGATTGGATCTTTCATCGCCTATTTTTATTATGAGGAATTTATATGATTTCTGATACGTTCACATACATTAGAATCATAATGTTCATATATAATACAATTGAGTGTCTTTTTACCTGAACGTCGCCTTTATTTCTGTATATAGATTTCTTATAGTACTCGGTAAGTTTTGTAATGGTCGTTTCCTTCAACTGACCGTGCCTTCTCCCTCCAAAGTGACTTTACGTGATTTCTCTTCTTTTACAATTGTTGTAAGCATTGTATAATCTGTATGAATTAGGTAAATGATAATTGTTCATAAATGTTATATAATGTTATATAATGTTGTTCATTACATATTTTCCGTATTCTTTATCATTCAGTAAGTATAAATTATTATTTATTATTATGAGTATTATAATTATTATTATTTTATTATTATTATTATTATTCCCTCCGTAGTCGCCTGGGTTGACGCGTGGCCGAGGCGTGAACTTCCTGGCATGAAGAAGCGCAGCGGTCCTCCCGGTGGGGCTTGTAGCCGGATGGCTTGCCAGTTCGCTCGGAAGTCGGAGAGTGACTAATGGTAACCGAACACACACTCTACACACATTTACTCTTGCAATCGTTGACCTGCACGTGCCACACGCACTGCACTCAACGGAGTGTTCAGGCGTCTTCTCTCGGTCGGTGTGCTGGTCGTGAGGCACATGCACGGAGGGCCACCCGACCCGATTGTTCTCGCGCCGAGACCCGCTGGGAGTGTCCGGACCCCTGTCGGTTGTTCCCGTCGGCATGGTCGATCGGCTGATGTGAGCTTGGCTCTGCTGAGGCGGTTGGTTTCGGCGTGGGATCGCTCGAAGGAAGGCAGTATAGAGGATATTTTCAAGAGGATTGATGAACTCCTCAAGAAAATCAAGGATTGAGTAGGCAGGAAACGTGGTGTCAATTACGACATCAAAGACAGCCTTCCAATTGTGGTCGAACTTTTCGACGCATTGAAGGATCACCTGCTCTTCAATAGAGAGAACCATATGGTGACAGATGCGCAGGGAGCCGCGGCTAGCTCATGCCAGCGGCAGAAAAATAAGCGGATGCGTCCGAAAGACGCGGACTCCGACGCTGCCGAGTAGCCACTGACAGAAGGCTAGGTCAAATGGACCCACAGAGAGCGACGGCTTCGTGACGGTGCAGTCAAAGAAAGATAAAGCTGCTGTTAAGAAACAGCAGCAGAAGACCGCAGAACAGCGCAGACAAGAGCAACAAGAGCGGGAGAAGCTGCGTCAACAGCTGAAGCTTCAACCGCAGCAACAGAAGCCCCCAACAGTCAAAACACCGGCGAACCAGAGGAGAGAGCCTTCTCAGAAGCTTCCAAAGTAGAAGAGGAGGACGAGGACACTAAGGAAGCGACCTAAGGCAGTCCTTATCCGCCTTAACGCCGGGATCTCTTACGCGGGCGTTCTCTCGAATGTCTGTGAGATGATCCCGGCAGAGTGCCCAAACACTGATGTACGCATCAGGAAAACCAGAGCAGGATACGTCCTGGTAGACTTGGGCACAAAGGCAAATGATTAGGTGCTGGGAAGCCTTGGAGACTCCCTGAAGAAAGCAATAGGTGACACAGGGGTTGTGAGAAGCCTGTCAACCAGCACAAGCGTGAAAGTCAGGGACCTCGATAGCCTCACCACCCAGGAAGAGGTGGAAGCGGCGGTGAAGGGGCTCTTCGACGAAGCAGGGAACTCAGTTGGTGAGATCAGCGTATCGCTGACCAAACACAATAGCAGGGAACAGCGGCAGGCCATCATAGAGATGGACCACGAAAAGGCTGATTTCCTGCTCGAGAAGAGCCACTTGAGAGTCGGCTACATAAACTGCCGACTGAGAAGGTGGCAGCGGCTACAGCGGTGCTTTAGATGTCTGGGTCACAGACATCAGGCATGCGACTGCAGAGGCCCAGACAGAAGCAAGGCTGGCTACAAATAAAGCAAAGACGGCTACAAAGGAGCAGCCTGCAAGGATACCGAGGCAAAGTACGTTCTCTGTACTGACCTTCAGGTAGACCAGGCTCACCTGGGCCACACCCCAGGATCAGGACAGTGTAGGGCGTTCCGCGAAATGCTTAGGCAGACCATAGCCAGACGTTAATAATGGGCCGTATGACGGCCCTTCAAACGAACCTACACAGAAGCGACTTAGCCGACAGCCTTCTGATTCATTACATAATTAAGAAGAAGCCTGACGTGCTACTCGTCAGCGAGCAGTACCGTGACTGGGATACACCGACGTGGCATCGAGACAACCTGGGCACAACAGCAGTCTACGCGAACCCATAAGTCATCAGAGAAGACGAACACGGAGCCGGGAGTGGCTTTGTTTGGGTGAAACGCAGAGACGTAACTTGCATAAGCTGCTATTATACCACGAACGTTCCCATCGATGAATTCAGGTGGAGTCTGGACGAGCTGGAAGATGCGATTCGCGAGATGCAAGGCGAAATCGTAGTCGTCGGCGACTTCAATGCGCAAACATTGGAGTGCGGCATGCCAGAGCCGAACAGCAGAGGAAACTCCATCATGGAGATGGAATCCAGCCTCGGCCTGATAGTTCTCAACACACCGACCTTCAGAAGGGTAGGGCATGTTGGGACGATTCCGGGCGTGTTTTTCGCATTCGAAAATCTAGCGCGTAGAGCGTCGGATTGGAGGGTACTGGAGGATTACAACGGAAGCGATCACCAATCCATCACCTTTCAGACGAGGGATAAATCCCAATTGCGGGCAGGAGTCGCACGGAAGTCACTTCAATGGAACCTGGGCAAGCTGAACTCGGACAAACTAGTCGAGGTACTGCTTGAAGGACAGCCAAATCTACCGACGACGAACGCTACAGTGAGCAGGGTCTAAACGGAGGATCTAGTGAAGGAGACCATGGGTCTCATTCACCGAGTCTGCAACGCATCCATGCCGCGCATGGGATCGCAACGTGTAAAACGCCAAGCTCACTGGTGAACCGACAAAATCGCGCAACTGAGAGCGGAAGCAAATCGCCTCAGAAGAAGAGCGCAGAGAACGCGGGACGAAAATGAGGCAAAAATGTGGTCGGAGTAGCACAAAGTAGCGCGCAAACGGTTCCGAAGCGAAGTCAACCGGAGCAAGTTACAGTGCTGGAAGAACCTGACGGAGGAAGTAAATCGGGACGTGTGGGGCTTGGGCTACAAGATTGTGACCAAAAAACTCTGCGCGACCCCGAATCACCCTTTTGACGAGAACACCATGTCACGAATCGTGGTCACTCTGTTCCCATCGCATCCGGCAAGGCAGGACCAGGAGGAAACCGCTGACGTGGGAGAGATTCCACTAGTCTCCAGAAGGGAGCTACAGATCGCCGCCAAAATGACGCGGAGCGGAAAGGCGCCTTGGGCTGACGGGATACCAGCTGAGATATTGAAGATCATCGCGGTGAGAGTACCCTCTCTCTTGCTGAACATGTACAACGCGTGCCTGAAAGCGGGTGTCATTGGCACCGCCATGGAAGGTTGCGCGTCTCGTGCTGATCGGCAAAGGTAAGGGAGGTGATCCCCGGCTTCCGTTGTCCAACAGGCCTCTGTGTATGTTGGACCACGCAGGAAAGCTCTACGAGGGGTTACTCAAACCACGGATACAGGGAGCTGTGCGGGATGCCGGCAATTTTGCTGACAACCAGTACGGCTGCAGGATACAACGATTCACAGTGGACGCTATTCGGGAGGTAGTACAGCGGGGCAGGAGGGCATGGATCGGAAATCATTTTTCCCGGAATATTGCTCTCTTGGTCACGCTGGACGTTAAGAACGCCTTCAACTCGGCCAGGTGGCCTGTCATCTTGGAAGCGTTAAACGTGTTCAGAGTCCTGAAGTACATCATGCGGGTGATACGAGACTACTTAAAGAATCGTATCCTCCGATACGTTACAGAAGAAGGCCAACGCGAGAAATATCTCAGCGCCGGCTTGGCCCAGGGGTCGATCTTTGGCCCAGCGCGCAACTTTGAAAGAGCACAATATCTGCTCAACCAGGCAATGCGCAGGATCTCGTGATGGATGCGGGAACATAGACACGACTTAGCAGCCACCAAGACAGAGATCGTGCCCTTCATCGGCAAGCGGATAAACCCCATATTTACCATTAAACTGGGAAAGACAGAGGTATTGATGAGGAGGGAGGCTATGTATCTGGGACTCAAACTAGATACTAAGCTTATTTTATTTCGTCACCTGGCGTATGCAGCGGACAAAGCGGCGGAAAAGACGGCACCCCAACATATCCCAGGGACGTCGGACGACTCTATGGAAATGGACGATGAGGGAGAACATGGGACCCTTTCATAACCGGAAGACGCTCATTTTCTCTCATTTTATGAATGTCGCGGGGAGGTGATACTTCTCCTTTCCGTACGGAGATGAATGCGCCGGTTCAAAGACACATAAACGAGACGGGTTAGATCTGACGTTCCCTTGGGGGATTTAAAATTATGAATTTTAAATTTGTTTCAGGTCAAGGCAGCAGCGGATGTCGAGATGATACAAGAATGGCACCACCCTGAGGTAATGTGATAAACGGTACCAGGGTGGGTTCCGCCAGAAGAGGAAAGGGTGGTAAGTGGATCGGTTTACGATGCAACGGTAGTTTTTTTCACGTTTTTGTTTATTTTATTTTTCGTCCCATATTACACACACGGCGGATGCATCCCCAACCAGCCCCACACTATCCGGCTGTACGGACTCAATCGGATGTGCCTTAGGTGGTATTTCCTACATACCCTCGAAAAAAAAATATTATTATTATTATTATTATTATTATTGTTGTTGTTGTTGTTGTTATTATTATTATTATTACTATTATTTCTATTCGTGTGGATTAAAATTTATAATTATAGATGTATTTCTGTATAATTTAATTTTTTTTTCATACTCTATTAGCTATTTAGTTTCCAAATCTTCAAATAGAAAAATGAATTTCACGTTATCCTACGTAGCTGATGCATTCTTCTTTTGTAAGCGGGTATTCAGAGCCATAAATATTTAGACTGGAGAGGTGGTTGAACGTCTTAGCATTTTCTTCTGAAAGCATCGCCGTCAATCGGAAATCATAATCCATTGAACGTTTCCATATAATCTCAGCTGCCGACGATTCCATAGCTCTAGAGGATCCTGAGTGATGTATTGGGCAAATTTTCGCATAACCTTGGAACCAAAAGAAAATCTTCGCCCAAATCTTTTATAGCCTGAGCACACGCATGACAGAATTTTGATACTACTTTAAAATCAATAACAAATCCTGACAACAAATCAATAACACTCCCAAAACCATGTTTGTCTTGTAACCTCGAGTGGGCCAAGAACCATCATAGCTTACACCGGCATTTACACATACATCTTTCGGTTTAGCTTCCTTTTCATGATCTTCAACAATCTCGACTCGCTTTTCAGGATCGGTTTTATCCTACGACTCGCTTTTCAGGATCGGTTTTATCCTAATGTGCCGAATTTTCCATCTCTATATCATCACATTCACTGTTGTTTTTGGAATCTTTGTCGGTTAGATGTTGTCTTTCCTCAGGCCTTTCGTTCCCACTCGATCCACCCTCCAGATCCAGTTTTTCATAGGCTTGCTTTACAATAATTCGGCACTCGTCTAAAATTATTTGAGTCGATTTCTCGACGCTACTCTCAAGTAATTTCGAATATCCATCGAACGCTGTGTCCGAAAATGGCTGCATACCCATGAGCATGGAGAATTGTTTGATACCGGCATACCCCCTTGCCAATATAACTCAACGTGGTGCTTAAACGTAAATTTACGTCGAATCCTGGTCTTGTCGATCTACCCTTTTCAACTCGTTTAGATGTATAGACTTCGAATTTCTGAGTTTGTAAGCCTCTCATCTCGCAATGTTCGCAGTTTAGAACGATTTTATATGCGAAACCATATCCTTCATCAGATAATGCAAATCTAAGAGCAGGCTCTCCGCAATCGGCACATTTTGCATTTGTCAATAATGGCGGTAACTATGCGAAATCTAATAAGATATATCTACATTCATGTTTATATTCTATACCGTCAAGGCTTTTTTCAGACAGCAGATCGAATTTCTTGCGGATACGCATCGTCTTTTCCACTGAGGTATTTGAAATGTCTTCGCCATTTCCTACATCCTCCGGTATATCTGCCACTTTGTTGCCTTCTTGTTCTCGTCCACCTGATTCGCCTCCCTCGAATTCTTCTGCTTTCCATCTTTTAGCGACAAGGTCACGAAAAAATTTGTTTTCTTTTCGGAGGAGCCATTTGCGATTTTTTAAGACTTTTTTTCCATGGATAACCTAATCGACTGTTCACGAAAACGCGAAAGCTTCAGTAAATCAATATCCTCCTCGAATGTTTTTCTTTTTCATTTATTTAACTTTGAAATTCAATTTTTTTGTGTTTGAAATATTCACATAGTATTTCAACGTAATGAAGTTATGATGATGAGGGATGATGATAACAGTGATTACAATGATAACAAGAATACTAGATATATTATCATCATTGCTTACATCATTATATTTTATAAAATTTGAAACCGTGCACGAATCGGCCGATAACTCGTTTGACAAATATAAAATTTGTCGAGTCTTATTGCTTATACATTGGGTTTCTTTACAAATAAACCTATATAACGAGAGTAATCATTCAATAATAATTTACACAATGCACATTATAGGTTGCATGTAATTATTCCTATTACGAGTAGCATTTTCTATGTTTTTAATGCGACATCGTTTACGTATTATTCGAGTATTCTCTCTAGAATAAAGTTGTATATTATAAAAAGTGCTATTGTAAAAGTGAAATCGTTGTCCGCATGAGAGAAATTTGCAGTTCATACTAATAACAATAATCAGTTGCATACTAATAACATCTCAATACCAACCGGAGTCGGCGAGCCCGTGCCGCGCCGCCTAGCCGTATGCGACTCCCCGGCCGAGCTGGCCCAAGCAGCCGCGGGCATAAAAATGTATCAGGCCCCACAGTTTTTCATCTTTCGGGCTGAAAATTTTCTTACAAGTTCCTCGGATGATTTTGAACAAGTTAATGTATGGATTAAGGCGACGGTGCAATGGATCAAAAAGTAAAAATCAGAAACCCAAAAAATGTTTTTTAAAATGGCGGATAATTTTATTTTTATTTTTTTTGAGTGCGCTATCGAATTCCTCGTGAAAAACTACGTATAAAATCATTGCATTTGTCCCCGCACTGATTAACTATCACTAGGTCGAGATTTCACTTCGGTCTCCCCTTAATGCCCCTTTCAATTAATTAAACTCATTTTAAAACTAAAAATCTTGAAAAAAGTGGATTTGATTACTCGAACCATTACACCAAAAATCATGAAGATAGATTTTTCGGTACAAAAGTGACGGACACAGTCGCAAAATGGTAGAAGTGCTATATATATATATATATATATATATATATATATATATATATATATATATATATATATATATATATATATAAATATAAATCAATATAACATAAAATATTGTTAAAAAAATGATTTAAATGCCCTTTTAGCATAAAGTCATATTTAGCTTCAAACAACTGTAAATATAAGGGCTTAAAATAATCTAAAAAAATTCATGACTATTTTACATACTTAAAAGTAAGATTCTTGCAAAAATTTTTTCTTTTATAAATTTTTTTAACAATATTTTATGTTATTTTTATTTTATATATATATATATATATATATATATATATATATAAATATATATATATATATATATATATATATATATATAAATTACGAAACACTGATTGTCTTTCAATTAATATTATTATTACCGATCAGGATTCAAAGTGTTCTAGGCGTTGAAATACCCAACGAATCCATTTGAATTTTTTGTGGGTGTTCTTTAGAATAATACCAACAAATTTGTGGTGCAGTTTTAGATATGAATATATTTTAGAACTAATACGAAATGGGCTTTTTTAAATGTTGTACTTTCTAACACGTATAACTATTGTTAACATTCTTCTAAAGAAATTTCAGATGACAAATCTCTTTATTACGGATATTATAATTAAAACATCCAAGGGAAATTGTCACCATTGAATCCTTCATCGCCTGGACTATTTTGAAAATCTTCATTTTTTTACTAGTTTTAACGAATTTTGAGGTATATCTCAACTTTTAAAGGGACTTTTAGGTCTTTCTGAGCTTTTTTTCTTAGTATATCATATATGCTGCTAAATTTTGATAAGCTTCAGTGTTAATGAACGGAAAACAGATTCTCGACTGGGCCCCATTCTTCATACTAATTAATAACTAAATGCTGACGTCTGAAGAGCGCCTCGAGACGAGGCCGCAACTAAGCCTAACAATAAATAGAGAGCACCCAATTTACTTAATCAACGGGGACAGGAACAGGATTCGGTAACTGGTACAGGTGTCGGTACATAGGTCTATGCATATGTGTACAGCAAGACACAACAAGCGAGGAGCGCCTCGACTTGATATCATGCCTATACACTTATGTACTTCAGCGTCGGCGACATCAGGATCCTGACCGAGGAGCGCCTCGAACCAGGAGTCTGGAAGACAGAATGGGAGTCACGAAAGCGCTCGTAGACTCCGTTCATTCGAGGAGCGCTCGTAGACTCCGTTCATTCGAGTCAAGCGATGGTAGCCATCACACGTGTCCACTGCCCCGAGTGGACTGTGCGCGTGTACGTTTCTTCTTCTTCTTCTCTCTCTCTCTCTCTCTCTCTCTCTCTCTCTCTCTCTCTCTCTCTCTCTATCCCCACTCTTCGGCCTACTCGACGTTACGAGAAAAGGGCCATTTCGTCGAAAATTTTGTTCGATTTTATTGACAGTGTAAATTTATTTAAGAAACAATAGTTTTTTTATTTAGAAAATAGTATTACGTAAATTTTAAATTATTGTATATTTTTCATTATAATAAATATAATTTTAATATTTTTATTAACCTTTTTATCTTTACCTGGATGAGTAAAAATCTGCTGTAATATTAAATTAAGCAACAATAATTAATAAAGGTGTAGTAAGGAGATAAATTACTCTATCTTTAGATTTTAAATATGACGTTTGTTTCCTCCTGGAGGAAGTTTTACAATAGTTTTCTATTAAAGTGTATTGAAAAAACTTGTTATAGAAATTAAGCACATTGAAGGAAAGACGTACAACTGATTTTTTTTCTATTTCTAGAAAATTGTGGATTAATCAGTATTTTATTTAGAAAATCAATCTAAGCACTCACAGCTCGTCTAAATTTTTTCCTTTTGTGCTGTCAATTCGAAATTTGTTACGTAAAATAGGGCGTTATTAACAGGTTAAGATAGATTATAATGTTGCAATTTTGATTAGATTGACTTGTCTTTACAACAATGAATATTATTTAATTTATGTATGAATGATTTACGATACAACTCTATTATTACACCTACTGGCTCCTCAAATCTCCTGAGGAGATTCGCCGAAGGCCGCCTGGACATGTGCGAAAGCAATGCTGATCCAACTTCCAGTTCTGGCTGTCGTATTCTTTTTTAAATACTGATATGTATATATATATATAGCAAAAAATAGGAGATCGAGTGCTAGCTACGTAATAATCGCGTAATTAATAATAAATAGATATTTATTCTGATAAAGTAAAAAGGAATGATAAATTATAATAGTTTATTTACAAAATATATATCGTTCGAGTTTTGTTATTAATCACTAAATATACTCCAACGATAATTTCACGGTCTAATTTCAACTTAATTTTAACATTAATTAATTGCGCATTCCCTTTTTCCAATTTACTTTACATTAACACATGCCACTGATCACTCCAATATTAAATAAAAAACAAAGAAAATATAATCTATTACCCACGATTACTCAACTAATTACTCGTACTGCCTTAATAATCAACGACCTTTTATAATTCGCACGCGACCACGCCGCCGTTACAATGGCGTCTCGTTAGCCGCTCTGCACGCACTATGAGCCAAACGCTAGCTGAAAATTAATAAAACCAAGAAAAACTGCACTGTGACTCCTAATCTGAAAGAAATAAAATAAGGAAAATGCGAAACCCTAATTTGCGAACCACCCAATATACCACTCTCCACCACAGTCTCGATATATATTTTAAGGGTGTAGTCTGGAGGTTGAGATTCAAAATATCGATTTTTTTATCATTTATTTGAAAGTACAATATTTGGAGAATATAGTGTACAAATTTCGGACCGAAATTGGAATTATTAAGGAAGTTATAGCACATATTCGAGAGCGTCTTACAGTTGCGCGCTCTAAGCCGCGCGGCGGCTGCAACGGTCATTACAGCACAGGTATTACACGTTTTGGAGCAAACCGTCAGTAGAAGTTTATAACTCAGTGCGTAAACATCAAGCGAAAATGGATCGAAAAGGATCGAAGCGCAAAACTAGAAGTCCTAGGCAAGCTAATGTACCGAGAAAATTTCGAGGTAATCAGCATACTGCTGAAAAAGACACTGAGTTTGTTAGCACTTCTGCTGATAAAATAAAAAATTAAAGTTACTTTGATGTGGCTTTGAGTGAAACTGCTACTTATGTACTACTAAATTTCACTCTAGTGTTCACAGCATTACAATCCGTGATAAAGTACAAGTTGTGTAATGGTGATATCCAGTTTCTGAAAAAATCAGTGCAAGAATTGGGATTCAAACTGTGTGTGAAGTGCTCGTGTCAAGAGTTTTTAATTAACTCTTGACCGATGATCAGAAATGCGTACGAAGTAAACAGACGCTTTACTTTTGCTATCCGGCTACTCGGTGTCGGTTTAGTTGGCATAAATGTGTTTTGCTCACTCATGGAGTCGGGCTCCGGCTTTAGTAAAAGTGGTTATTATTATATAATTGACCAAATATATATTGCTGTGAAGGCCGCAGTTGAAACTGCGTTCAAAAAAGCAGTGAAAGAAGAAAAAGAAAAAAATGCGGTAAACGGTCATCCGGAAGATGAGATCACAGTTTCTAACGATGGTTCGTGGGCGAAGCGTGGATTCACATCGCTTTTGGGCATCATCTCTTTGATTGGAAAGTTTACGAATAAAATCGTGGGTGTTATAGTAAAATCAAAAGTGCGTAAAGCATGTGAAAAGTGGGTAGGCAAAGAAGAAACGGACGAGTGTTTGGAGTTGTACGAAGATCATGCGAAAGAATGTACGACAAATAACGAAGGAAGTTCGGGAAAAATGGAAGTGGATGGTGCGATCGAAATGTTTCAGCGATCTGTGAAATGATTTAGCGTAAAGTATAAGAAATCTATCGGAGATGGTGATTCTATGACTATTTTAATGTCTATATATGAATTATCATCCGATGATTTTTTGGAAAGCTGTCTGGGCAAAAATACGTAAAACAATAATGAAAGCTTAAACCACTGCGTATGGAGTTTTGCTCCGAAGCATATTTTTGTGGGGCAAAAAACATTGGAAATAGCTACATGCAGCTATCCATGCGGGCAGGATCAGCCGTAGAGTAGAAAAAGTTGCTGAAAATGATGCTTATGAAGAAATCGAAGGATTATTGTATGCACCAGGCATAGATGATTGATGTAAGTATAAATTTTTTATAAAAGACCTATTACTAAAACTTTAAATTCGTTTTTCTCGAAACAACATTTTTTCAGTCGGCTATACGTGGTTCTTCGATCGTTTTTGAACTATACGAATAATATTTCTGAAACATTTCTAACGAAATAACTGGGAATATTAAAGAAATATTTCATACGTATCTGTTTGAATCATTTCATAAAATATTCTGGTAATATTTCTGTGTATTACGGAGATATTCTGTGACCTGTTTCGAACTAGGATAAGGGTGGGTATTACTGCGGAGTTTTCGGTTAGGTAAAGCTTATCGTTGAATATATTGCGCATGTGAATAAATAACGATGTGATTCTTTTTCTAGATCAAATCAAACCATTTTAAGAATCGATTCATATAAAAAAATGGTTTGAAAACGTGTATATTTTTTAATAATTGCTTTAAAAACATTGACTGTCGAAATTTTGTATTACTGCGGCTCAGCATGTATTACTGCGCGCTGATTACTATATATATGTTATCAGCAAAAGCTGAAATTCGGCAATTTGCGAAATGCCTAGGCAAAACCCAAACTGTTTGAAACTTTACGTAAAACCCAAATTGCATAAAAGAAGTTTAGACAATCCAGAAATTTGCGAAATGCCTAGGCATTTCGGGTTTTATCTAGGCATTTCACAAATTGCCAGATTACGACTTTTACCGGTAACATATACAATTCGCACGTTAGGATCCGCAGTAATACAAGCATAGGCGTGGTCCCACATAGTACTCAATATTGCAGGAATGTCGTAGAAATATTTAAATGCTACTGTGATACTGTGGATAAGTTGATATATTGTAGTTATATTTCGGTTATATTCCAGTATGATTTTCGAGATTGGAATATTGTAACAATTTTTCAATGTTATTACATTACGATATATCACATTATCGTATTACAGTGATATTTTATGACACTACGCGATCATAAACTACAACGCAAGATTGCTACAATAATTCTACAATATTTAATTGTGATAAATCACACCGAAATATACGTGACATATTCTGTAATATTGCTATGTGGCATATTATATTGAAATATTGCAGTAATATTTGTGCAAGTTTCCAGGATGACAATTCTCGATTCATCTCACATTAATATTGCCGAAATATTTCTACAATATTGTACTGTGACAAATCACATTAAAATATATGCGAAGTTAGTTTCTTAAGGTTTACATTAAAGCAAATCGAGACAAACCAATTATGGTCATTATACATTATTTGAAAGTCAATTTTCTCAAGATTACCGCTAGATGGTGCTTTGGTGTTTTCTTGAAAGTGCTAAGATTCGTCTTCAGTTACTATATAAGGACGGTCCAAATATTACAACATAATGTGGGTCATTTCGAAGCTACTGCGTATGAACGATTATTGACATGCGTATATTACATGTATATTAGGAATACTAATAATTGTACTAGCGATACGGCGAAACATGTAATTATATATACTTTCGATAGAATAATAATAATATTCGTAGAATGTCACTGAAATATTACTCAGAATTTCCATTATTCAATGTGAAATGATTATAATATTCCAACAATGTGTTTGTAAAGACGCGGGAAGCTTTCTTGAAACTTTTAACTTGCCCTTATAAAGAAGTTTTTAGTGTCTCACCGGTAGGCGAAAAAGTAATGTAAGTCAACTGGCAATTTATAGAAGAGACCGTGGCACCATCCCCTTACACAAATGTCGCGATCGCCGCTTACACGACTGCTCAAGCGCGATTAGAGCTTTACAGACACATTGAGCATCTTCAAGGTAAATTATTGTACTGTGACACTGATTCGTGCGTTTTCGTGAAAAACGAGAGCAATCCGAGCGAATACGAACCCCCTTTGGGAAATCTTTTGGGCGATATGACGGATGAACTCAGAGGGTACGGAGAGGGTACATACATAGAGACTATGATGTCCGCAGCTCCAAAATTTTAGGCTTTTCGCGCAACCACGCCGGGTGGCGACTGTAGAATGCTGCAAGATAAAAGGTATACGTTTGAATTTTAAAGACTCCTTAAAGATAAACTTTGATAGCGTAAAGTCTTTTGTTCGACAATAACTTTGAGGAAGAGCAAAACGAAGAAAACCCTAAAAAGATCATGAAAAAAGACGATATATATCTAAAAGTCTTTCTCTACCTTTTGGCTATAACCAATAAGACTGTATAAATTTCTTCGTTGTTAGTAATTAATGCTGCAATCTAAATACTGTGTAAAAACAAAAAAAAATTTGTAGATATACTTTTTAATAAATGACAATGTATTAAAAAATTTTCTGTATCAATAAATAATTTATGAATAACTATAATAACAATAATATATATATAAAGAGATATAAGCCAAATCCTTCTCCATTGAATCGTCAACACTAGCGGTGGGCGCATCAGCTGAAGTAGCCCACCGCTGCTAAATAATCAACTGCTTCATCGCGGTGATAAGCTGAAATAAAAATCAAAATAAGCTAGTCCCCGCGGTATCTCGGCTGATGAACGGGTGTGCGTAATCAGCTAGTGCCCCAGCCACCGCCGCCGCGCTGGTCGTTGGGTGGTTCGATTGGTTAGTATCTTTTTTATAAAATTAACAACCCAGAGACTTTTTTACTCAGTATTCAGCATGGATACACGTTGGAAACACTCATTCACGTGCATCGTGTCGGGTCCCACGATGTGTGGAAAAACTGTCTTTGTGAAACCTTTTCTCGCCAAGCTGCCTCAGATGTGTAACGTGCGATTCGACCGCATTCTCTTTTACTATGCTGAAAATCAAGACGCGTACCAAAATGACGCGTGCAAGATAACGATAAGAAAAAATTACTAATTCTCGATGATCTAATGCGCGAATCCTCCATAAAAATATAAGTGTGATTTTCATCACGCAAAACATTTTTCATAAGGGCGTATATCGATGCCTACAGCCGACCGCATAGCTACATACTTTTGGATTTAAAGCAGGACACTCTGGATGAATTTCGTTTTCGTTCGTGTATACGAGGTCTGTCCCAAAAGTATCCGACTTACCTCGATTTCTCGGCACTTGATTTATTCTTCGTCATCCGGGGGTGGCATCCTTCAAAGTAGTCCCCATTTGATTGAACAAGACGCTCATATCGATGTTTCCACTTATTAAAGCACTCTTGAAAGTCAGACTTCGGAATCGCCTTTAGTGCATTCGTCGCATTAGTTTCAACAGTCTGTTTATTGTCGAATCGATGTCCTTTAAGCGGCATTTTCAATCGAGGAAACAGCCAAAAGTCGCAGGGAGCTATATCAGGACTGTATGGAGGCTGGCGGAGCTGCGCAACACTGTGTTTCAATAAATACTGCTGCACAAGGTTTGATGCGTGCGCTGGAGCATTGTCGTGATGAAGAAGCCAGTCACCGGTTTCCCAAAGTTGCGGTCGTTTTCTCCTGATTGCATTACGTAATCTTTTCAAAACTTCAACGTAGTACTCTTCATTGATTGTCTGGCCTGTAGCGGCATATTCGTGGTGCACAACGCCCTCATAATCGAAAAAAACAATCAACATTGACTTGATGTTGCTTCGACTTTGACGAGCTTTTTTCGGACAGATGTGCGGCCACTTTTGAACCGCCTATACCACTCTTTTATTTGTGTTTTGCCCATACACTCATCTTTAAAGGCCTTTTGCAACATTTCAATAGTTTCCGCACAATTTTTACCGAGAAAAAGCAAAATTTTATGCAAATTCGCTGTTTGGTTCGTTCTGCCATTTTTAGCAATAAGCAAATTGCGACGAACGCAAAATAGTCGTTGTAAATAAATACACGCTGCGCGGGAACTAAGGCGTTTCATCGGTATCTCAGGCTACTGACGAGAAGGTTAGGAGTTGCTGGTGACGTTCGTACCCTCCAGAGGTCGCCTGAGTCTCTCCGCGCGAAGATATGAACGTAGGTCGGATAGTTTTGGGACAGACCTCGTATTTCCTGACGACAAAGTGCAATACGCATATGTACCCAAGGCTCGCTAAACAGTATAGATGAAAGGTTAGAAGAAGCGGCCCTGGAAAACAGTCTGTCAACGACTATCGCTGAGGTAACATCGGGGCGATATCCCCCACCACCACAGCGAAAAAATACCCGTGACTCGCGCCTGCGCTGTGTAGCCGGTAAACACTTTTCAAAGAAACACGTTGCTCTGTTGGCCGCACTCTGCCACGCAGATAGTCAGCAGCGTGCCGTCTTGATACGCGCGTCCGATAAAAATCTCAAGAAGTGCATTTGCGAGTGCGCGTTGAATGTACTGCACGGTGTGGTAAAACTTAAAGATTCCGAAAAACATCGATTGAAAGAGCACAAAAAAATTCTGCGAAAATTGGTTAAGAAAACGAAAAGCAGCGAGGGACGATGGCAAATTTTCCGTACGAATCATGGAAACAACGCTTATCGCCCGGCGCGCAAAAATAAGCCCGGCGCGCAAAAATAAGCCCCGGCGTTTTTAGCGCTTGCCAATGCTCTTTCAAAAACCACGGCGAAGTACCCGCAAAGGAGTTCTCGGAGAGACGCTCGACAACGTCGTTCTCGGTCAAATACCCAAGAGGATAATCTTAGGTTTTGTACAAAATCGTGCATTCAACGGCAACCGACGGATGAATCCCTTTAATTTTCAACATTTTTCCATAATTTTTCTGTCGTTATACGTGGATGGTGTACAAATACATAGCAAACCCTTGCAGCCACGCTTTACGGCAACCAACCAACTGTACATTGAATCTTTTCATACGCTTTTTTCCGGTACAGGCATACACTATCTCAACGAGGGCCTCGACATTGGGCGCAATAGTTATCCACTAAGCTATTGTCTATTCGCATTCGATCTGACACCCGATTTATCGGCCCACTTTTCATCTCACCTGCCTCGTGCGGTCGAGTGCACTGCGCATCGAAGTTCGATTCGAAGAAGCTCTTACGGAGACGGTCAATTGTATCGTTTACGCTGAATTTGTCAACGTTTTGGAAATCGATTCAAATAGGCAAATTATTATGGATTTCAACTATTGGAACGCTAGTGAAAGGGGGCGTACACTGTAGCGGAGGGGGGGATAGGTTATAACCTGTGAAACGAACCCTCCACAAACTAGTCGACTTACTACCCTCGTATTACCACTATCCAGTGCGTGTAAAATAAACGTTTGTGTTAACATCATGGATTACATAATAGATATCCAAGGTTTAAAAGATAAAGACAATAATATTTTATCGAAAGAAGCGTCTGTTGTTTCTCTACAAAATCATGTCACTGGCAATTGGATAATCAGACAACCTCATCCCTGGCAGTAACTTATTTTATCACGCCCTTCAAGATCTCGTCTGGGGGAGAAGCTCCTGTCGCGTAAGTTTTGGCTCTCGCTTTGAGGGGCAAGACGAGGTAAAAGGTGCCAGCTCGGAATACGAGAGTACGGACGAAGAAAAGTCAACATGAATGCAAGGGAGATAATGAGAGCCCTCGAGGGTCTGAAAGCCAGGACAATCGGTGTCCACGCGGCTGATCGAATTCCACGTATCATGATGGCACCCGCAGCCATAGTCTGCAATACCGACGATTATATGAAGCCTGGAACTCATTGGGTAGCTATACATATCGACAAAAATTGAATCGGGACATACTTTGACAGTTATGGGGTTCCACCGGTTTCAAAACACCATTTTGAACGTCTTAGTAAAAACTGTAAAAACTTTATAAATTATTTACGTACCTTTCGATCTACATATCCTACATCCCACGCCATTCATTATTATTTTCAATTTAATTTTTCTTAAATTAATGTCCGACGAATACTATACTTTTTACTTCTTTGAAAGTCCATTAACAGTTTTATTATAAATTTGTATAGCATACGGGTCGTTTAAAAATTGTACACCATAACCACACTTTTATTGACAGAATAACGGTTGTGAAAAATGAGTAGCACCTGGCTTCTTTTACCATATTCCCCCAGTCTTATGTTTCACATTGGAGGGGAGGGGGGTAGGAGGAAAACCATCATAGACCGTCATGCGCCGACGATCGAGTTTTCTGGCCAGTACAATAACTCGTCTCTCGTGGCTGCACTTTATAAGCAGTTTTGTCCGTGTGTCCAATTGTATTCAAGTGGTGTAAAATTCTCAGATTGTTTTTTTTTGTTAAAGAAATAACCATGGCTACTTGTCAATCGCGCGAAATACGGGAAATGACGAGCGAATTGCCGAATCTTTTGCTGTCAACGACGTATGCTTCCAACAAATCTAACACGAAGCGACTCTGCATAGGATTAGAGCACAGCACTGGCTATAACAGCTTATTTCGACAATTCTTATTCCTTCTACCATGAATTTGGACGTCCTACTAAAATTTTCTTGACGAATCACAACCTAACATTCACATCCTCGTACAGGACTAAATCCATCATGATCGACGAGAGACCACACTCCAGCGATAACCACGAGTCTTTAGAAGAAGATCAGACAAACGAGCAGCCGCTCTGCAAGAAAAGAAAAAATTTCAACAATCCTCCAGGTATCGTTATGCAGCAGCCAACGTTCAAAGGGTTCCGCGCACAAAGCGCACTCGTCGACCTTTAGCTTAACATTCTAAGGAGGGAGTCGGTAAAGTCAATCGCACCGTTGACTATGTGCTTGAATATTTGAAAGACAAACTCGAAAAGGAACCAACAGAAAATGTAAATAACATTCTTAATGATCCTAAATCATTCAAACAATACTATTCAATACATAACGCCGACATAGAAGATTTTATTATGGAAAGAATCGTCGACGACACCGATCTGTACAAAAGCGTATATCTAGACATTGTATTATCCGAAATTCTGGCATGTCATTTACCTTCTATTGCGAATGACTTGAAAGATTATATGAAGACTGTATAAAAAATATTAATAATAAACACCAATCATAAGTTATATATTTTTTCATAATTTATTCACATCCAGTTCCTATAAATGTAACTGTAATTTGATGTCTGTGATTATTCAAGATAGTAAAAAGTAAAAATGGCGTCGGGAGGGAAAGAGCCTCCTGATAAGAACTGTGGAAAATTTCTCAAATGTCACCCAAAGAGTGAAGTGACAACTGTTATCTGCATCGTATGTGATAATACATACCATTTAAGTTGTGCAAAACATAAAAGTTTCAATTTTATAAGTGAAAGACTAACAATATGTCCAGAACACAAAAATCTCATAATCTCAAAATTGAACGTAGAGGTCTTGAGTGAATCGGCAAAAGCAATGATTGCTCAAATAAAAATGAGACAATCAGAAGAAATAAGAAAGGAAATACTTGAGGATTTAGCGAGTAAATCACAAGAAATGTTGAACACAACGATGACCGATTGTACAGCTGCTTATGAAATAATGCAAAAAGAAAATGAATTGCTAAAATAACTCAACAACGAACTAGTTGAAAAAAATGATTTATTGAAAGAGTTATTAGACAAACAAAAAAGCTATCAAACAAGCAATAAATCTTTTGCTGAAGTAGCTAGTGTTATAAGACCTGTAAAGAAACAAGTTCCAAAAATTATAGTCAAAGCATTAGATAATACACAGGAAGTAGATGTCAAAAAGAGAGTTGCAAAATGTCTTATAAATGAAAAAAGTATTCAAACGAAAGAATTATACATTAAAAATAAAGATGGGATTGTTGTCAAATGTGTTAATAGTGACAGTGTTGAAATTGCTGAAAAGTTATTAAAGAGCAAGTTAGAGGAAGTTTGTGAAATTAACCTGGAACAATTAAATAATCCAAAAATTAAAATAGTGGGAATTGAAAACTATATGAATATGGATGAAAATGGCATTGAAGAAGATATAAATATAAGGAATTTTGCAAATTTTAATAGTAAAGCTCAAGTACTGCATATGTATATAAACAAGAAGACAAATCTTAGCAGTGTCTTAATGGAAGTGACAGCTGATATGTGTAAACACATAAGAGATAACAACAACAGAATTTTTATTGGATGTCAAAGCTGTAGAGTCTTTGACCTGATAAATATTAAACCTTGCTTTAACTGTGATAGATTGGGCACAATGGTTCAAACTGCAATAATACAACATGTCTAAACTGTGCAAAAAATCATAAAACTTTTGAGTGTGATAGTGATGTTTTCACATGCCCAAACTGTAATTTTAGCAATAATAAATTTCAAACAAAATTTAATACATGTCATGATGCAGCAGATTTTAATTTATGTGATATTCTAAAAAATAAGATAAAAAAATTTATTGAAACAACTGATTACCCAGTGAAACCTACTTTATCGACAGTAAAATCAATACCTATGCATTACCAAGAGAAGATAAGTAATCGGCAAAAAGAAAACAAGATGCAAAGTGAAATGATTATAAAACAACAAAACAAACAGCAACAAAAACAACAACAACAGCAGCAACAGCAGCAACAACAGCAACAAACTCAACAGCAATAACAGCAGCAGCAACAACAGCATCAACAGCAGCAGCAACAACAGCATCAACAGCAGCAACAAAAACAGCAAATATTAACAAGAAATAACGTAAAACGACAAAAAGACTTAAGTTAATTAATTAAGTATGGATTTTGAATTTATTGATAAAATAAAAAAAGACTTGGTGCGAAAAGAAAAAACATGTGACAATATTAATAGTCTTAATAAAATCATTAACAATAAAAATGATATTATAATGCATGTTAATATTAGAAGCATGTCTGCTAACTTTGATAAATTAAAAATTCTATTGGAAAGTCTAACTAGCAAACCAACTATTGTTATATGTACTGAAACTTACGTACAAGTTAATTATAAATTATATGAATTAGAAGGTTATAAAAGTTATTATAATGAAAGTAAAATAAATCAAAACGATGGTGTTATGGTTTTTGTTGATGGAAATATTGTACATGAAACTAAAACTATTGAATTTAGAAGGATTAAGATAATAAATATACATATTAAGCTAAGTAATAATAGTAGTATGGAACTTTCTGCTGTGTATAGATCTCATGACATACCTAAGACTGAGTTCATTTTATATTTAAACAAATTCTTAAGTAAAAAGAGAAATTTAAAAAATCACTTAGTAATAGGAGATTTTAATATTAACCTTTTAGAGTTGGATAAAATAAGCCAGGAATTTCTTTGTAACTTTTTAGACAAAGGATATATACCTGGTTTTGTTGGTATCACTAGACCATCTATAGGAAATTGCAATGGATCATGGTCACCCTATTTTTGTTTCTATAAATAAGATCAAAACTAAAGACTCCGGACCTACTGTAATATTAGACTATAAAAAATTGAGAAACATTGCTGAAACAAGAGACTGGAATTCAATTATGTCAATTCATGATCCAAACATAGCTACTAACCAATTGATAAGCGAAATCAAAAAATGTATGGAACAAGCAAAAACACGGAAAAGAAAAGGCGTAAATAAATGTAGGAAAATTTGGATTACTGATGCTATTAGTAAATCATGCGAAACAAAAGAATTCTTATACAATTTATGGAAAATGGATGTTAAAAATGAACAACTTAGACAACAGTATATAAATTATGCAAAAATTTTAGATAAGGTTATCCTAGATACTAAAATAAAATATGATAAAAATTTAATAGAAAATAATACAAACAACCCTAAAAAACTATGGGAAATTATCAACACGAAAATAGGAAAAAAAAACGAAATCGAATGAAACTATAAATTATGTTAAATTTGATAATGTCAAAATTACAGATAGCGTAGATATAGCTAATAATATGAATAAGTATTTTTGTGAAATAGGTAAAAAATTGAGTGATAAGATAGATAAACCTTCGACATCTGTGATAAAAATGCCAGATATGAATGCTAATTCTATTTTTTTAACTCCGACAAATGCGCATGAAATCATGAGCATTATAAATAATTTGAAATTAAAAAATGGTGGTGTAGACAAAATCAATGCTCAAACTCTGAAGGTTATCTGTAATTATATTGCGGAACCACTAGAGTATATATTTAATTTATGTATTGAAAAAGCCATCTGGCCTGACGCATTCAAAAATACTGAAATTGTGCCGATTTACAAATCTGATGACAAACACAATGTTTCTAATTACAGACCAATCTCTTTAGTATCTAACATAGCTAAAAATTTTGAGAGAGTATTATATAATAGAATTTTTGATTTTGTTAAAAAAATATATAATATCTGATCAACAATTTGGTTTCATGAAAAATACAGGTACAAAAGATACCCTAAATTATATTACCAATGTACTATACAATAATTTAGATCGCAGTAAACCAACAATAATAATTTTCTTGGACTTGGCTAAAGCATTTGATACTGTCGATCATAAAATATTACTGGATAAACTTTACTGTATAGGGATTAGAGGGTAGGCACTGGATCTCCTTTCAAGTTATCTTAATAATAGACATCAAAAAGTTAAAATTAATGATAGTGAGAGCAATTATTTAAAAATATACACAGGCTGTACCACAAGGTACCATTTTAGGTCCACTACTTTTTATTTTATATATTAATGATCTCTTGAAAGTAATCCATCCTGATGAAATTTTGTCTTATGCAGATTATACTGCAATTATATCTACTGGGGATACGTGGGACGAAGCTCAGTAATCTATGAACAACAATTTGTTACTAGTAGATAATTGGTTAGCTGTAAATAAACCATCATTAAACGTTAATAAGACTGTATGTATAACTTTTGGTAACTATTGTGATAGTGTTCCAAAGCAAATAGATATAAAAATTAGAAACAAAAAAGTAAATAGAGTAGAAAGTTGCAAGTACTTAGGGATCATTTTTGATTATAACTTAAAATGGGTTAAGCACAAATATATGTCAACCGAAACATTGTGAATGATTTATTATGCTTTTTTTCATAGTTTAATTAATTATGGAATAATTGCTTGGGGTGGTGCTTATAAGAACAATCTTGATTTATTGCAAAATCTGCAGAAAAGAATACTGAAAATTGTTAATAAAAAAATTTTTATCATACATGATAATCCACTGAACTTGGAACAACTTTTTGCTTTTGAATTACTGATATATCATTACCCTAATCTAAAAAGTCAATTTCTTAAGTCTAATAGTATTACTAGGAAAAAAAATTAATGATTCCCAGCAACAAGAAAAAGGTCAGCAATAAAAATAGTTACACAAAAGCTATACAAGTTTTCAATAAACTACCAAATGATCTAAAAACATTAGAATTAGATAAAAAGTCACAAAAATATAAACTGAAAATGTGGATAAAAGATAACTGTAATATATGAGGTGCAATTATATTAAATGTATCTATGTACAAACAATATTTTTATAATGTTAATAGTTTCTAAATTTTATAATGTTTCTAGTCTACCATGAGATGTATACGATACTAGTTTAGTTTAGTTTTTAAGTTAGTTTTAAGTAAGTTAGTTATGCTTTAAGTTTTTTTTTGTATCACTTTTCTTAATTTTATGTACCGGACCTGCGCACAGGTAACTTAGTTTACCCTGTAGGGATTTACATCATACTGTAATTTTATGTATGTGAATCTTTCTGGTTTAAATAAATAAATAAATAAATAAATAAATTCGTATCCCAGCCAAAGCATAAGATAGCCATGGGGATGTGCGCTGGTAAACTCGCTTCTGCTCGCTCTGCTGACAGCGGTGTAAAGAAAGATAGTTACAAGGAATGTTTTAAAAAAAAAAGGAAAAAAAACTTGAGCGGTATCAAAGGTCCAACCACAATGACGACGTACGAGAGAAAGTTATCATTGATAATAATAATAATTATTTACCCTACAATCCTGGAGTAATGTAAAAATTTATTGGAGAAATTTTAATGCTCGATATATAATACGAGTATACCACTTTTTCACCTCATTCACCTACGTAAGCACGGACAAGATGGGTCAAGAACAGAGCAGCAGCAGCAAAAGCGAAAATTCTTTTCTTCTTCAGGATAAGAATAAAAAAGAAGGAGATAAGACGGCAGCGGACACTTCACAATGGAAAAAATACACAGAGAAATATTCTAGCAATACAAACTCTTTGCCCGAAAAAAACGGCTACAAAAGATTATAATTTAATCGTAAAAACTGCCCTTCTCAGTGCCACAATGCTATATTATACGTAGAAAACACTCATTTTTCATAGATAACTCGGGGGAAAAAGCAAATTATTTATGCTTTATATTTGATAATTTTTTATATTTATTATTTATTTATTTATTCATTTATATATATATATAGACGTATTTTTATTTTTTATTGATTTATGCGACTACAACGCTCAGCCACGACCTTGACACAGGCCCCACGTGCGGGCCTCCCCAATATAGGTGAAGGAGGGGAGGGGGAAAATCAATACTGGCGGAGTCTCGCCATGGTGGCCTTAGTACTACTTACAAGCTTCTTCAAAAATATTATGAATTTGTGAATCATGTTCAACCAATTCCAGACATATAGTTGTTTTTTATATGAGTTATATATAATATTATCATATGTACGTAAAGTCTGGAATGAAGTTGCACCTTTTACTCTATTTAATATTAATTTTAGGAAAAATCGACCTATTGCATAATTCTTTTTAATATACTTTCTTTTCACCCATGATTTACTTTTAATATTAAAAGTATAATGTTGGGGTCTATTGAAATATTTAATTTTTTTATTAAAATCGTCTGTTTCATTTAATTTAAACCAAGCTGTTAATGTTGTTTCATTATTTTGCAAAGCTTGTCATTCCTTATTTTTCTCATAAATAATTTTTTATCGATTCTCTGTGTGAATAGCTAAACGTATAATCGTATGACTTCGGCCACATAAAGGAAATTCTTATACAGGGGGTCCAAAAAGTATGGAAACACCTGAATACTTTTTCAGCTAAAATATTTTTCTAACAGCTCAAGCTCATTCTAATAGTAACTTTCAACGAGGAATTCAATGGTGACCTTGAATTCGACCTTGATATTGACCTTCAAGGTCATTTCAAGGTCAACTTTGTTTTTTTTAAATAGTAACCCCTATTTTTGACACCGGAAATTAAAAGAACGGGAAGTTTTACGTCCAAATATGTGCTCAGGTCGTAGGTCAAGGGTGACCTTGAAGTTCAGTTAAAGGTCATTTAAAGAACAAAGTTGACCTTGAAATGACCTTGAAGGTTTACATTAATGTGACATTTATACTTGTTTAATAAATGACTACCATTGAATTGTCTACTGGAATGATTCGATTATTTTGTTTAAATCTGTAAGTATGATTATCAGAAGAATTATTTTTTCTTTTACATTCTGGATATCCATTATTTTTAATTTTGCAAATTCTTGAAAAGCCATAAGAAATTTTTTTTTACTATTTTTTTTATCTTCATCATAACATGGAGAGTTTCTATTATGTGGTCCATGCTCTATTACTAATTTTTGAAGTTCCTCGTCATTAGATGGTATTTCTGCAGATATATGCTTATCAATATTTTCTGGATTTAGTAATTTACTATTATGATCCAGTGTTATAATAAGATACGCATGGGGTACACCTCTCTTTTGAAATTCAATTGTGTACACGTAAGCTAAACCTTTACCAAAAATTTCATTTTTTATTATATCATCAATAATTAATTTTAATTCACAAGGAGAGGCCACAACCTGCGGGAAGCAATTTTCGCAGAAAATGATACCGAAAAGTGCATGGAAAACTACTCAATTTGAAGAACTAAAAATCCTCAAATTTGCAAGCATTAATCATCATCATTTTTGTTTGCTTATAACTTTGCAACAGAATAATATTTTTATATGAAACAAAGCTTAAATTAAAGCTCTTGTACTCAACTTTTTTATCTTATTACATCATTTCTCTAACCAAAAATTCTTGCAGAGTTATGATTAGAAGTATAGGTACCATTCTTTATTAAAATAACGCGTATTTTCAATACAAAAGGTCATATCTTGACCCCAAGGGCCTATGAGGCGAAATTACGGATGTTAGGCATTATTTCTAGGTACCAGAAACCACTTCCTGAAGCTTCAGTGAAAATCGCTTCCCGCAGGTTGTGGCATCTCCTTGTTAGTATAGAATACTCGAACTGTAATATTTGGAATATCATTTAGTGTAGTTCCTGTTTAAGTTCCTTTATAGGTAGATCTATTTCCTTTGTGAACACGTAGAATTTTTTTGATACAGAAAACTTAAATTGATTGTTATCCTGTAGTCAAAATGTACAGTCAACAGGCTTAGATTCTTTACAAAATCTGTACCGATGAAAAAATAAAATTTTTGTTTATTTTATATACCCTCTTGTGTACATGTAATGTAATGTAATTGTAACTATGTACATTTTATATATTTAAAACTTTATTTATTTACACATTATGTAGCAATATTTTTATTATGTAGCATATTTATTACTCGTTATATGATGCATTTGTTAAGGAAGGGGGCCCGCGGGGGGGACGGTGGAGGGGTATGAAGGGGGACTGTAGGAGAGGAGAAGGGGGGCATGCGAGGGAAAAAGAAGGGATGAGGTGGTACTAAGGTGGGACTGATGGGGGATCGAGGGGGGGTGGGGGGTGATAAATAAAGGGCTACATATAATCAACAATCACGTGTTTCAAATAACTTTTAATGCTATTTTAAAGAAATAGGCGAAGAGGAGGGTGTGAGGAGGGGGGGGGGGGAGAATGAAGATATGATGTATATATATATCGTCTACCAAAGTTCTGCTGGAGTCCCCTTTTATCACAATTATATTTTGATTCTTAATTAGAATTCTTAATTAGAAATAAAAATGATTATTAAATTCGTAATTGCAAAACAAATTGAATGAAAAATTATAGTTTTAAATTTTGATTGACAATTGGCTAAATAAATTTTCTGCAACCTGGATTCTGAATAAAGCCGTTGAAAAGAATCGATTTTGTTAATGAAAAAAGGGTTTTGGTTTAAAAGGGTTGATTAAATAAAAATTTCATACTCTAGATAAGAATGCAGGTTTGAAGCTTACCTGTAAGATCTAAGTACCTTAACCCTAATATCTAATGGCATTCTTCTTTAATGAGGGCACTTTAATTAATTTTTATCACACATGCACGGTTTTCACGTTTTTCATGCCTATAAAATGGGACCAATGTGGGTGTTTCCCGACCGACGGACGATAAAATGATTAGCGGGCACTAAAAACTTTTATTGCCCACCGGTCAGAAAACGGTCAAATTTAGTTTCGCTTCATAAGCATAAGAATAGCGCAATTTAAACACGTGTTACAAAAATATGGTATGTACCGTGGAAAAAAAGCCTTTTTATCCATCGTATGTTTGCAATACTTATCTGTTGCTATTAAGAGACACTCACCTACGGCTCGTACTGTCTCACCTCCGATTCGTACTGCAAACGTCACACGTGAATGAAAAAAGCCTACTTCTCTCCCAAGGCACACAACATACTGCTTTGTAATTATAAAAAAATTCATCAGATTTAAAATACTGTATTATTTCATTTACTATGAATAATGTATGTACCTTTAAGAAAAATATAAATTACTGAGAATGTAATAATAAACACGATGAAATGTGTTATTTACACACTTTTGCTTATAATGTTGAATGTACATACATACATACTTGCGCATTTTTTTAAAAATATTACATGTGAAAACTTAACATAAATATGTATGTAATTATATTATGTGCTAAATTTAATGTAAAAATAACTATTAAAAACTGTATAATACATATCTTTGGCACAGTACGTCTGAAGCAAACTGCATAAAATTATATATTTGTATGAAAATGATTTGAAAGAATAAATGTGAGAGCTTCTAAGTAAAGTTAATTAAAAGATTTTACGTTTTTCAATACTTTTACGAATTAATGATTTTTTTGCTTCATTTGAGTTATTAAGTTATGTTCTTTTTATATTAGTGATGGTAAAATCAGAAATACTTAGCAAGACTATGGTATTTATATACTAATACACTTATATTAATATAGACTTCTTTTAGCTTTCATTAAAAGCGATTGAAGTCTTCACCTGGTGAAAGGAATTCTAGTTCGTTTTAATTTATAAAAAAATAGTTACGATATCACAAAAACGACCATTTTCGTTTGTGAAGGAATAATAGTTACTAATCTAGACAGCACACTATACATTTTATAAAATTGTCTTTTTCGAAAATAATCACTAGTGTGATTTAAGTGTCTAGAACTTCGGAAAATGAAATGTCACATTTTATAAAAACCATTTAGGACCAGCTTGTATTACTATTTTCACTGTTATCATCTTCAACTAAAAAACTGTCATTATCTTCTTCATTATCTCCAATAATTGTTTCTTTTATCGTGAACACATATCGACGCTTTTTGTTTTCCAAAGCAAATTGTTCTTCAACTGACCTTTCTTTTCGAAATTCGTACACTAGGGGATAAATATGTTCAATTGCCGCTTGAACTGCGTTTATACTAGGAGCTGAAAAAAAATAAAAATGTACTCTTCAAATTATTTAAAAATTGTAAAATCATAATGTACCTGTGACGGTGATACTTCCAGTTGAAAATATCCTCAAAGTAGCTTTTAGATTCTTTAGTTTATAAATTACTCCAGGCTGAATTTCTGGTTCATATCTAACATAAAACAATATAACTTTTGTTAAAAAGTAGTAGTAAGTGCAGCAACTTAGATATAAAATTTAATAAAATAAAAGATAAAAAATTAGGTTACACATATTTATATACGGTATTGTTTTGAAATTAATTATCTACATTGTAAAACTAACTAAGCTCAGTTGCATTTAACTCTAAATAAGAAATGTACTCTTTTGTAACACACGCAAGATTTACGCATTTTACTTACCTATAAAGCGGACCTAAAGAGATTATCTTCCTACCGGCGGATAAAAAAAGTCGTATATTGTCTTTGCAGTACGTGTGTTTGCAGTACTCGTCTACGGTTCGCAAAATGCACTCGCCTTCAGCTCGTGTTCGCTTGCCTTCGACTCGTACTGCAAACCAGTTCTAAGTTTTCCAGTTTCGTTCTAAGAAAGCCCACGTTACCCCCTTGGTATACACCATGTTTTTTGTGAAACATGTATGGATTTTTGCGGGAATGTCTCGAAAAGTACAAGTAAGTAGATAAATCAACAGCGGGCAAAAAAGTAGCTTCAAAAGTAGGTCAGAAAACAAGTACTTAAGGCTCGCTTTTTAGGTCCAAGAAACCACAGAAATCGTACATGTGTTACAATGTGTAAAGTAAATTTTTCCGCCCACTTTTTATATATGTCCGGACCCCCCTAAACATGCGGTATCATCCAGATTGGAAAGAGAAAACAATAAAGGGAAAGAGACAAAAAGATAAAGAAATATATACATGAAAATGTGCATAAAACGTGGGTTTAATAAATTAAACATATATGTGTGATATATAGTCATAGTCATAGTTGTGGGGATGGTTAAGCGACCTCTAAGTTAGACCTGCTAAACCAAAGCACTCAGGCTAAAGCCCATTGTATTTGTTCCCTCTTTTCACCTTAGTTTAGCTTCTCTGATGTTACCCTTGCCATTTAAGGAGGTTCGAGTGCTTTACATCGACCAATTTCTTTTTTTATATAGTTAAAACTCATCAGTGTCGATATTGATATATGTAAAAGTGTACATAATGAACAAAAAAATTTTTTTTATCAACAGTTCTAACGTTTTAAACATAAATATTGCGAAATGAAATAAAAATACTGAAAATGGGAACATTTCTTCGGTATTCATACAATTTTTATTTTTAAGGTCTTATTTGCTTCCTTTAATGTTTCTTTTTATAAATCGACCAAGACAAAATTTTAAAATAATTCTTTGTTGCAAGAAAAAGATTATTGTTTAATTAGCATATGCGAGTTAATATAATTTTGTTTTAGGCTTTTTCTTAGCAACACAAAATTATACCAAAATTCTGTTTGGTCGATTTATGAAAATACGTTTAAGGAACAAAATAAGACATTAAAAATAAGAACTGCTTGAATACCAAAAAAGTTTCTGCATTCTTAGTAACTTTTTTTTTCAATTGGCAATAATTATGTTTGAAAGATCAGAATTGTTAATAAATTTTTGTTTTACGTTCATAATGTACACTACTTCTACATATATAAATATCGACACTGACGAGGTTCCACTATATAAAAAACACCTTATATAGGAGTCTCCCGATACAACCTACCCAGCGACCGCGTAGACAAGTTTTTTTTAATAGGTCACACTTATGCTTCAACAATTTTTTAAGCTATCTGTATTGCCACCCAGCTTCAACTCAAGTCGGACTTGGCACGAGTTCCTTGGCGAATAAACGCCCTACTTTCCATTTTATAAACTCGATATTAGGTGTAACGGTATGCACTACCTTGCAGAGTGCTCCCGCCGCTTCATCACAGATTCCAGAGTGCTAATATAAGGGAAGAAGCTACAGGAAAACCCAAAATCTGTTAAGTATTGGCAAATAGTACATTACGATACGTGTGGCCTAAGTCGTCCTTCATAGCACGGCGTTTAGCGCCTTCGCTACGCTCGGGCGCTAATACACGCCGTGCTATGAAGTACGACTTTTGACACGAGTATCGTGTACTATTTTATAGGACGACTCGCCTAAACCCGCTGTCATGCCTAGCCGTGCCTTAAGCAGTCCAGTATTGCACCGTGAGGTTAGCGCCCGAGCGTAACGAGCGCGATAAGGACGGTGCAATAATGGACTACTTAAGTCACGAATAGGTGTGACTTAAGTGCGGATTTAGGCCACACAGTACTATAATACAGTTTTTCTTTTCTTGTACATAATAATACGTAAAAAGAACATATTTTCATCGGTCAAAATCCCCCTAAACCGCCGTTAAAATATCAGTGCAGACAAAGAACCTTCAAAAAGGACATTAATTTAATTATCGTTTTACGCAACTAGCATCGGTGAATTTCGATCAGCTTCAATTTATACATACTTTTAAGTAAAACTTAAAAATCTATGTTGCAATATTATTTTATTTTTGGTTCTAAAAGAATTCTATAACTAATTTTAATTTTTTATTTCCACAAAAATCATGTAATTGATTACACAGCCCCACAAAAAAAAAATTGTAAGTCCCAAAAACTTGACCACGGTACTAATATGTTTTTGGGATCGCTGAATCCGAATCCAGGGTTAGTTTAACCCCATCAGATCTTTCTCAAGGTCAGTTGAAGGTCAAATTATCGAAATACATGAAAAATACACTAAAACCATGGTATCTTGGGGTTTTTGGGGTCGCTGAATCCGAATCCGGGGTCAGATTAAACAATCAGATCTTTCTCAAGGTCAGTTGAAGGTCAAATTATCGAAATACATGAAAAATACACTAAAACCATGGTATCTTGGGTTTTTTTGGGGCGCTGTATCTGAATCCGGGCTTATTACAACCCTATCAGGTCATGGTCAAGGTCAGTTGAAGGTCAAATCAGAAAGATTCATAAAAAGTAGAGTCAAACCATGACATTTAGGGGTTTTTGGGGTCGCTGAATCCGAATCCAGGGTCAGTATAGTCCCATAAGGTTATATTTATGGTCAGTTCAAGGTTAGTTCAAGGTCATGGACGTAAAGAGAGTGAAAAAATTAGTTATAAACTGAAACAATGCAAAAGGTAATGTAAACCATAAAGCAAAGAACAATGTATATGCAAGTACAATCGTATCCTTTAAAACTATATCATAGTTTGCTGCTCCTTCATTTACTTTAAATTTGTTAGAAGTATATGCAATTCAATAAAATACCCGTAAAAATATTAAGCCCATTACTCTTTTTTATGGTAACGAACTATTTTATTGTCAAATGATCTACGAAGTGGATTACGCTTCCGCTTCTCCGATGTTGATGGTAGATCTCTTTTTAACGACCAACAGTAATCTGCTAACATATTTACGTCCCATCTTCCTTGGTACCTGCGCTCCATTTCCTTGATATCTTGGTGAAATCTCTCTCCCTGCTCTTCGCTGTAATCACCTAGGTTTTCTGGAAATTCATCAACATGCGAATATTAAAAGTGTAATTTTAGATTCATTAGGCAGCCTTGATTTTTGTAACTATTTACTAAATTTAAAACTATTTGTTGGTAATTTGGGCTCTTATGATTTCCAAGAAAGTTTTTAATTACGTCCTTGAAACATAACCATGCTTCTCTCTCTGTATGATTCATTTTCGTAACAAAAATTTCATCATTTATCATCTTACGAATCTGAGGGCCATCGAAAATTCCTTCATTTACTTTAGCATCACTTAATTTGGGAAACTGATTTCGCAGATACTTAAAGCAGCTACCATCTTTGTCTAAAGATTTTACCCATTGTTTCATAAGTCCCAATTTAATGTGCAGAGGTGGTATAAGATTTTTTGATGGATCAACAAGTGGCTTATCTTTTATATTCTTAGAACCCGGTTCGAACTTTTGTCGAAGAGGCCAGACACTCTTTATGTAATGATTCTTTCTATCCCTACTATCCCATTCACATAAATAGCAAGGATATTTTGTAAATCCCGATTGTTGCCCCAGAAGTATTGTTATGATTTTAAGATCCCCACATATTTGCCATTTATGATCATTGTATTTTATTCGGTCTAATATTACCCAGTATCAGCGGCTGGTCAGGGTGAGCAAGCGGGCCCGCAGTCGTCGTCATCAAGCGACCGCAGCTCTTTGTTAGTGGGAAACTTGGCTTTCGAAGAGTATAATACTACAAGAATTTATCACTTGAGGTCTGGTGAGCAAGAATGCCTTATAGCAAAACGGGATAGTTTTTGTTACATTTGTAGCAAGTATGAGACCCCAAAAAATCAATCAAAATATTAAAGAGCAGTACAAGAACATGTTTGATTTAGACATGAAAATTGATGAATTTGATTGGGTTCCTAAAATCATATGCGCAATATGTAGGAAAATGCTACAGAAAGACAAAACTGGTAGAACTGAAGTAAAAATGAAAGTGCCTACGATATGGAAGGAACCTTTAAGAAAAGAAGACTGTTATTTTTGTAATACGAATTTGCATGGAGTTAATAGTAAAAACAAGTCGCAAATTAATTACGCTAACGTTGAAAGTGTCACGAAACCTATATATGAATCGTCAATTGATAAAAGAGAAGATCCACGTATGTACGCACGAAGTATGTACGCAAGTGGAAGTATGGATCTTGAGGAAAATTTAGAAAGACATGATGAAAATGAAATCTTAGAAGAAGAAATGGAGGAAGGAGATATTATTGCGGAAGAAGAAATAGCGCCTGATGAAGACAATGACGTTGCTAGTACAAGTGATACAAGTGACGAAGAATACATCCCCTACAATACTAAGAAGGAGAAAGGTCCACTTACACAGGAAAAAGTGAATGATCTCATACGCGATTTGGGCCTACCAAAGGATGGGGCGGAGTACTTGGCTTCATGGCTAAAAAAAAATACTAATGAAGCTGGAAAAATTAAAGTTTCTTACTACCGAGACAGAGATAAGAAATATCGTGATTATTTCGCTAAAGATGAAGAATTTTCCTTAGTTTACTGCAAAGATATAGTTGGGTTGATGAATTGCTTTAAACATGGATGTTACAACCCTAACGAGTGGAGATTGTTCATCGATTCGTCAACTAGAAGTTTAAAAGCCGTTCTGTTACACAATACAAATGTTTATGCAGCCATTCCCATAGGATATTCGGTAATACTGAATGAAGAGTACTGATCATAAATGGCAAATATATGGGGATCTTAAAATCATAACAATACTTCTGGTGCAACAATCGGGATTTACAAAATATCCTTGCTATTTATGTGAATGGGATAGTAGGGATAGAAAGAATCATTACATAAAGAGTGTCTGGCCTCTTCGACAAAAGTTCGAACCGGGTTCTAAGAATATAAAAGATAAGCCACTTGTTGATCCATCAAAAATTCTTATACCACCTCTGCACATTAAATTGGGACTTATGAAACAATGGGTAAAATCTTTAGACAAAGATGGTAGCTGCTTTAAGTATCTGCGAAATCAGTTTCCCAAATTAAGTGATGCTAAAGTAAATGAAGGAATTTTCGATGGCCCTCAGATTCGTAAGATGATAAATGATGAAATTTTTGTTACGAAAATGAATCATACAGAGAGAGAAGCATGGTTATGTTTCAAGGACGTAATTAAAAACTTTCTTGGAAATCATAAGAGCCCAAATTACCAACAAATAGTTTTAAATTTAGTAAATAGTTACAAAAATCAAGGCTGCCTAATGAATCTAAAATTACACTTTTAATATTCGCATGTTGATGAATTTCCAGAAAACCTAGGTGATTACAGCGAAGAGCAGGGAGAGAGATTTCACCAAGATATCAAGGAAATGGAGCGCAGGTACCAAGGAAGATGGGACGTAAATATGTTAGCAGATTACTGTTGGTCGTTAAAAAGAGATCTACCATCAACATCGGAGAAGCGGAAGCGTAATCCACTTCGTAGATCATTTGACAATAAAATAGTTCGTTACCATAAAAATGAGTAATGGGCTTAATATTTTACGGGTATTTTATTGAATTGCATATACTTCTAACAAATTTAAAGTAAATGAAGGAGCAGCAAACTATGATATAGTTTTAAAGGATACGATTGTACTTGCATATACATTGTTCTTTGCTTTATGGTTTACATTACCTTTTGCATTGTTTCAGTTTATAACTAATTTTTTCACTCTCTTTACGTCCATGACCTTGAACTAACCTTGAACTGACCATAAATATAACCTTATGGGACTATACTGACCCTGGATTCGGATTCAGCGACCCCAAAAACCCCTAAATGTCATGGTTTGACTCTACTTTTTATGAATCTTTCTGATTTGACCTTCAACTGACCTTGACCATGACCTGATAGGGTTGTAATAAGCCCGGATTCAGATACAGCGCCCCAAAAAAACCCAAGATACCATGGTTTTAGTGTATTTTTCATGTATTTCGATAATTTGACCTTCAACTGGCCTTGAGAAAGATCTGATTGTTTAATCTGACCCCGGATTCGGATTCAGCGACCCCAAAAACCCCAAGATACCATGGTTTTAGTGTATTTTTCATGTATTTCGATAATTTGACCTTCAACTGACCTTGAGAAAGTTCTGATGGTGTTAAACTGACCCCGGATTCGGATTAAGCGACCCCAAAAACCCCAAGATACCATGGTTTTAGTGTATTTTTCATGTATTTCGATAATTTGACCTTCAACTGACCTTGAGAAAGATCTGATGGGGTTAAACTAACCCTGGATTCGGATTCAGCGATCCCAAAAACATATAAGTACCATGGTCAAGTTTTTGGGACTTACAATTTTTTTTTTGTGGGGCTGTGTTATTAATATTGCCAAGCCAAAATTTGTATTTAATCCTTTATGAATAGATCTCAACAGGGCTTTATAAAAACTGTATTTTAATTACATTATTTAACTTTTTTTGTTACGAAAATGTTGAAAACCATTAAGTTTTAGATAAAAGCTAAAATACTATTAAGAAATTAATACAGCTTAAAGAAATTAAATTATCTTGTGAATCCTCTTTCAGTATTATCATACTACATATAGATATGTATAACAATATGCCCCCAAAATACCCCAAAATTTTTTTTTTAGAATTATACTACTTTTTTAAGGATTTACAGAATTTTGTTGAAAATCGATATTTTTAAGTTCTTATTCCCACCAGAGATTCCACCTATTCAAAACAAGATGCTCAAGGGATAAGGACCTAAAACCGTTGTATAACAGTTTTGAAATTCAGTAAATCGAAATTGAACTACCAAAAAAAATTGAAACCTGTAAATATCATTTTTTACTCTTGTTTAATAAAACCTTTATTATCTCACAATTAAGAATTCGAATATTTTTCAGATTCAAAGTGGGATTAACGATGAAGCTTTTGACAGATCAACTTGAAATTATATGTAGTGTTTCCTCATTGTGTAAGCAAGAAACATATGTAAGCTTTTTAAAAATTACAAAACTTTTCAAGGTCAAACTTACAACTCTTCAAAAGAAAGGACTAAAAAATTGATTTTTCATGGTCCTGTATGGTCTAACAAGTACAGTTCTTTTATTTTTAGTTAAAAAAAAATTCGTACATATTTCTCGTCATTTTTAATTTTTAAGTAATTTTTCAGCAATTTTTGGAGTTTCTCAAGCATATAGTGGTATTTTTAGTCGCATAACGTCATTTTTTACTACATTTTACATACGTCATGGAATGTAAAAAATAATTTAAAGCTAAGTGGATAAAATAATGAAAGTAGATTTGCGAGTAAACGGCCACCTTCAGAGAGAATCAGTAACTGGGTGGATCTACAGTTTGAGATGGGTTTCGAGCCATCAGAGCCGCGGTGAAAAGTAAGAACATGCGATCTGAATAAGATTCAGTGCAGAGGTGCCGGAGAGACGACCGAGGCTGGTATTTGTTCCCGGGACCCCTGAACGAGAGGCCATGCCTCCACCGCCCGCGCTACCGCGGCTTATATGTTATTATTATTTTATTGCTTCGTCAAAACACAAGTTTGGTTAGAAACACGATTTGAGAACTAAGGAATTAAACTATAAGAAAATGTATGAATGTGTGTAAATATATATGTGTGTGTGTATATATATGGGACATAACTTTTATATGGATTAAGTATAGTCAAAAAAGTATACATATACATTTTTAGACCTCGAGATCCAATATATCTATAGTTATGGGCCTATTCAAAATCAGCTGTTTACTAAGCTATATTTTTCAACTCTATGGCATATTACTCGACTCTGTTACATATTTGTCGATTCTATGACATATTTGTCAACAGTGTATCATAAATATGTGACTTTGGCATAAATACGTGACCTAATGACATAAATATTTGATACTACGAGATAAATACTTAACTATATAATATAAATACGTGACTCTGTGTCATAAATACGAGACTCGGATACATATTTGTCGACTCTATGATTTGTTTGTCGACTCTGTGACATACTTGTCGCCTCTGTGACATATTTATCGACATTGTGACATATTAATCGTCTCTGTATCATAAATATATAACTCTGTGATTTAAAAATGGCTGTGTGTGTGTGTGTGTGTGTGTGTGTGTGGGTGCGTGCGTGCGTGCGTGCGTGCCTGTGTGCGCGTGTTCGTGCGTCCGTGCGTGCGAGCACGCGCGTGTGTGTGTGTGTGCGCTCGTGGATATGGAGTGGCATTACTTTGAATATACATGGTAAAAATTAATTTTTCAAGGCTCAATTTTTTGCTTTTTTTTCGATGTTTTTTTAGCGGTTTTGCGATTTTTGAGCTTTAGTCTTTCGTTTCTTTTTTATATTTTAGAAATAATATCATCCATTGAGTAATAATGCATTTGAAAGAGCATAAGATTACCGCTCTTTTCCGACCCGAAATTTTGAATAATCTGTGTCCCTTGTTTTTTTATACACAAACCCTGGTGGAAAATTAATCTAGAACTATGTAGATCTATCTAGTTTACCACGGGAATAATCGAGGACCTCGATAAAACTAGATAATTTTCTACTAGGGAATCTACACCTTTTTCTTTTGAAGAGAAAAATTTATTATTGAAAAAATCGATTTTTTGTCATCTACAATAACTGGGTTAAAACTGCAGCATTTGATTTGAAAATATCCAAAAGCTTAGATATTTCTATCCTTGGTTAAGCTCTTTGCCCACATCATAACGTCCTTTATATTTTAACGTTCTTGAGGTTATATGTTTTATGACATTTTTCTTGATCGCTTAAATTTCGAGAATATATTTTTTTGATTATTAGTTATTGAGTTTTACTTTTGCGAGTTTTGGGGTGTGTTAGAAATATTATGATCAATTTAGTGTAAATGCATTAAAAAGAGCATAAAATTACCTATGTTGTACAACCGCAGATATTGGATAGCTTCTTCTCCTTCTTTTGTTATGCGCGAAAAAATTCATATTTAGTTTAAAATCTTATATCTCAATGGATTTCAATTAATCTACGTATTAACATCCGATTACATTTAATTTAAATATTTAAATAATTTTAATAAATTACGTACAGAGAAAAAATTGCTGTGTTAAGGATTATTACCTATCATTCTGTAATTTTTGTAAAAATGTATCTTGTCAAACCATCAATGATAAAAAGCACACGTTTTTTGAGATATTTATTATACAGAGATATAGCAATTTAAAATTAATTTATTAGAACAAAGAATTTCATATTATAACAATTAATTTAGTTTGAGGATGCTAACTGCCATTGAATTGACAGCGATTTTTTTCTCGTTTTTTGTAAAATACATACCTCATGTTGAGCGTCGTTGTAAGAGTTTCGAACTATGTTTGTACTAAACTTCCTTGAGGATAATAATATTTATAATTATATCTCCGCCAATATACCCTGTAACATACTTTTTCACAACAGGCGTTTTCTTTGTTATATTCTTAAACCAACCTGTTTGTTTATAACTACTAATATATTCTACTTTAGCTGAAGTGTTATTTTTAAAGTCTGCCGTGATGTATTGGGATAATGCAAACAAACTGCGTACCTCGTCGGAGTCTGAGAGGGGTGAGTAGTATATGCTACCCAATCGCTAGACACAACAAACCCCCACCACTGCGCTTTCCCCCACTACTCCCTCCTACTCCCACCCATGACCGATCTCCCACTCTCATTTACCCCCACTCACTTTTTCGTCGGATCCCTATCCCCACTTGCTTTACCCCCCACCTTTAAAGTATGAATTTTACCCCCACTTTTGGAGTATGAATGATAAACAGTGGATTAAAATAATATTCTTTAATTTAATCGTTTTCGTAAATAAGAAAGTTCGCATGAAGAAAATATTTTTAATTTGATAATTTTAAAATATTGCAAGCAAGAAAGTTTGAATAAAAAAAAATTTATTTTTTAGTATAAAAAATTTTTAATTTCATAATATTATAACATTGCAAGTAAGTAAAGGTATATACAAAAAAGACAATGAGGTTGGGTAAATAAATACAAGGTTAGTACGGTTTAATTCATTTATTCGATGTTAATCGTATATTTAATACATCAATGATACTATTCATATGCAAAGATATTAATTGATAAAATATATCGATAACAGTATTTTTTCTAAATGGGTTTTCATCCTTAGTTTCGCTCGCTCGTGCTTGTAGAGCACTCGTGATAAGATCGAACAAATCGTCGTCCGCTAAATTTACAACATCTTTTACAATATTCGGTGTATAATTGGTAATTTGCGCTTCGTACATAAGAGAACTTTTATTTTTAATGTATTCTATAGTTTCACGTGCGATACAGCTTACATTATCCGATACAGATTTCCGATGCTCGAGACGCGCGTCTATAGATTTTTTCATGTATTCGTCCAAACACTCAAAGGTAACTTTTTTTATAATTATGCTATGACGGTACCGCTTACTCAGACCAGGTGTCGTCGGTCTTATATCCTTTTCGATTTCGATTGCTTTATCCTGATGACTGCGTGTGAACTTCCACGTCCATCCGGAACCGTAAACCTTCTGATCCATCAGATCGTCGGTCAGTTAACGGAAGTATTTTACAATGTCACTAAAACTGCTTTTAAACTGAACCCAATTATCGTCAGAAAAAGCGATCCCGTTGTAGTCAGCACCCAACAGCCGAACTATGGGCTCGTAATGAACGTCTTCAATATCGCTGTACTCTAAACCAACCATCATCTTTTTCGTATACGACTTATTGAAGCTGTACAAAGTGTTCAATATCTGATGTGGATGGTGACGGTTTCGTTGATGAACAGCCATGTTGCCTCGTTCTCTCTCTCTCTCTCTCTCTCTCTCTCTCTCTCTCTCTCTCTCTCTCTCCTACACTGTTCTCTTTTGGCGTGTAGAAGTGACTGTCGTAAAATCGACTCGACAATGCCTCTTAATGTAACATTGAAGAAGGTGCAGTGGAGGTGGAAATTGCAACGTGTGACACTCGACGTTGGTGTTCCGAGAAAGCAATGACGATACTTTAGACGCAGCTTTCTGAGTAAATGAAACGATAAGATATCAAGCTCGCGTTACAACAATGACATTTTAGAACTGCAGTTTTGCAAACATCTGACACTGCATCCGCCGTTTAAAATGAAACTTTTGTAAGTGTTTTTATATCGTACATAGTATCTTACCACGCTATCATTTTTCTGCAAGTCGTCAGAAAAATTTCCAATAAATTTATCGAAACCCAAACAGCCGCTCATGTAACGTAAAAACATAATATAATATTGACCGCATACGTCGGAAGACGGGCTTCGGAGTGGGATATTATTCCAGTGAAATTGCTTACAATTTTTCCGCAAACGGTTTATATGATCCGGTATACTTGGTGGCAATCCGAAACTATCGAAATACAAAGCTTCGCAATACTTATTAACGTATATAGCAACCCAGTGCATGCCAGGTCTCGTATGATCGTCAGTATTTACAACAAACGCGGTCGGTCTCGTCCACCGTTTGGGAATTTGATCTTCTGGAAATACACCTACAGTATGTGAACGGATTCGGGAAAGGTTTTTCCATATTTGAAAGATGTCCATTACAAATCTCGACAGGGTTCTTACAATTTTGAAAAACACGCGTAGACAACCACGATTTTAGTCGATGAACGTTATTCAAAGCGCAACGCCTTATTTTGCGTAACAAGGTTTGACAGCGTGATAAATGCAATACACGTCGGACGATAACTGATTAAAAGTCGGGCATTCTCTTTCGTATTCTAGATTGAAAATTTGACGAGCTATAATTTTATGCAAAATGATCCATTTATCGTTGCCTCTAACGTATATTTTTCGCATACTTTTCGAAAATTCGCTTAAAATTTTCTGAACAACCGATAAAGGTATCTCTCCGTCAATATAGGCAAGTTCGTGATGATGCTGGGTCAGCCAATCGTTCTGTTTCCAAATGTCCTCGCTTAATTTACAATCGATGTTGCCGGAGTCACTAACCAGTGGCCACTGAATTTGTCATTAAGAGCTACTACGGCAACTTCCTTTGGTATATTTTTATATTTCGCGCCTTTAAAAAACTGAATATCAATTATCCCATCCATGTTTTATATAGCAAAGCTTTTGACAGCGATCGCAGATAGAAATAAATCAAAGTGCAACGCCATCTACACGACGTTATCTCAACCGCTAAAGTCGACGATGACTTGACGTGACACGTCAATTTCTAAAATATTATCATATTCTGCATATACGATACAATTTACCATGTTTCTAAAAGCCTCACCAAATCGCACATCCAATCGAACGCTACCGTGTTTAATCAAATTCCAATGACTACAGTCGTTAGCGGATAAATCGGGAGTTAAATCAAATGCAAATAGGCAGTAACCGTACGGGTATTCTTCGCGCATTATTTCTCGATTACCGTTAAAAGCTTTGTTATTTACAAAACCGATAATGAGTCTTTTCGGTAGTTGACTCAATATGATATTATCCAAAGTTTCGCCGTGTAAACCACTGTGCATCGTAATAGCTTTAACCTCTACACGCGTGAGAGGATATTCGGCAGTTGTTTTTGAAAGAGATTGAGCATGGTCCAACAATACACCCGGACTAATCTTTACGTGTCTGACTAAGAGGTTTGCCTCCTCGATATGTATTGAAAAATATCCCGTAGGATCCATTAGAGAAAAACTATCGCGAGACTTGACTAGACGCACTTTTACCTCTACACCGTTTATCAAGAGCTTTTCTTGATTAAATACGTCGCAGTGAAGATGAGCAATCATGTCGACGTAATTTGTAGCCGACAACAATTTCCGTCGTTGAACCAGTCCTTGATTCTCATTTCCAACATCGTCCATATTTTGAGCGGTATCGTTGCACCACAATACAATAGTCAGATGAGAAGATTTTGCAGCAGGTCCATAATTTAACAGCGTTTCAATGTACGCTCAGTAAGCGTACACATTTGTCGGCGGTAATATAGGTTTTAGATTGAAAAGCACATCCACTTGATTGAACATCAAATGCATGAAATTAACGCTGGTTTATCTGCATCTGCTAGATCGTCCTCGGTCACGTTGCATCTTAAGCTTACGCGAAGGCTGAACATAGTGTGAGCAAGATCAATGTATTCATCGCTATTGCCTGGGAGCACAAATTCTATAGGTGAGTCATCTGTCAACGACGATATTGGTTTGTATTGTATCCAATGTGAGCTCTCGATAGTTGCCTGGGTCGGAGGAACTTCAAACAGCTCCGACTTTAAACATTCTCACGAGTGGGTATGTGAAAGCCATTTTTTTATTGTTAACTGTCAAAAATATCTGTCGTCGCTCTTATAGTCGTTTTCTTCTTCTTCTTTTTATGTGTTGTTTGATTTTTCTTCCTTCTACCTCTTTTTTTCGCACCATCACCATTTGTCTTGCGTTCTTTCGTGCCACTCTTTCTTTTACTCCCAGTGATGGGACCACCGAGCAATTGTAACTGAGACGGATTCCCGTATTGCGACATTTTATATCCTGACCCCTTCATCAACTTGTCCAACTTCTCCTCAGCCTTTCTTTTGAGAACTGCACCGGATTCTCTGGTACGATTACGTAGCGACTATCTGATCGGCGTGTTACGCGTCGCGACATCAGACACAATGTTCATACCTGTGCGCACAGTCTCCTTGCCAATAGCCCTGGCACCCCGCGTGATGAGTGGGAGAACTCTGCGAAATATACTGGCTAAGAAAGAGCCAATACCACCGTGGTAGGGAGTTCCAACGTAAATACGCCCAACCCCACCACTATATGGATACCCTCCATAGGTACCTCCTTCTCCTCCCACACTATCCGAAACCAATTTGATTGTTAAAGTATTCTTCGTAGCGATCCATCTAATCGACTCTCTTGAAATGCAGTGAGTGTCCGTAATCGAATGGTATCGGTTGATCGCATTGGTCTCTTATATCAATTTCAATGGTCTGAAATGAGCTGAATAACAATTGTAAGTACATTGGTGGGGAGAAATTCTTGATTTTTGTAGTACCATATTAGTCATTGTCGGTATTCATCGATAAAGCCCGCAGCAATCGCGATTGAACATCCCCTCACGTATGGCTCATAGATGTCGCTGTAAATCATGAGCATATCTGTTAATCCATTCGAGAGTCTTGCTGGCCTATCTGCCTCTATCACGCACTTATAACCAGTAAAAATGATACGTTTTGGCCTTTCAAAGCCCAATATTTTTCGCATTTTCCGCGATAAACAGAGTTCGTGACTAAATTGAAAGCAGCTAGTCTTTGCGCAAACTCTGTTGACCGTCACGTAACCGCCACACTCAAACGTTATCTCCAAATGACGCTTGATACACTCCAAGTTGCTTATTTCCTCCACTAGAGTATAAATATCTTCGTAGTTTCCTGGTCGAATCAGCGATTCAGCAATTGTAAAATTTTCCACTTTGAACTGGTTCGAGTCGAGCCTCGAGGGCGGAATTCGTTTCAAAGAAATCGCTCTGTCTTCTTTGTCCGACGACACGTGTTGAAACGTCAGCGGAATATGTACCTCTGTAACCGCAACTAACCATGAACCTTGTAACCGGATCTTCTGTGGTAGCTGAGTAATATAATGCGTGGTGTTTTTCGAGAAATGATTCATGCTGCTGTTGCTAGACAGAATAATGTAAAACTGATCCTTCATGTCTGTGAAATTTGGCTAGCCTTGACCCAAAAATTAAACTTTTCGGGGTAACCATTCCAGCTAAAGAAATATTTCTTTAAGTGACCCTTGCCGCTACTATGTAAAATTTTGTCGATTTCGAACGATACCGCACTTAAATCTTTTCGTACTCTACTCAGTTCTTCGGTGTAAAAGTGTCCGTCAATGTATTCGCCTGCTAAATCTTTTTAAAAATACACAGGATACACAGATGCGCGTAACCTCAAAAATCTCTAAAATCCACCCACCTTCGTATCCCTTAATGAAGACGGTTCTCGCACGACTGACGCGAACCAAGTCACCCGGCTTGAACCGTACCCCGGTCTAAATTTTGGTGACCGTACCGAAGTTCTACATTTTTCCGTTGCTTTGGCAACATTGTATAAAGTTACAGATACCGGGGTCATCTTTGTCGCCGAGTGCTTACTGTGATTGTACGATTCTAAGATTTTGCTTTTATTTTGACGTTTATTCAGTGCACACTTGATGCGCGAAAAAAATTTCTCAAAGGTTATCTTGCTAACCATGCAGCAAGCTGTCAACATAGTCAGTGTTCGCTCATCCATGGGTGTTTCGCCCGCAAGCATTCGCGAGAAAGCATAGTCTGCCAAAACACGATCGGCTTTGCGTCGATCTCCATTTTTGTCGGAATAGATTAGATCACGACACGCATCGTCCAACGGATTGATCCCGACTTCGCCGCGTTCGATGCGTTCTGCCAATTTAGTACCCGATCCGCAATATCTGTAACCAGGTACGTGCATTTCGAACGGTAATGGATCAATCATGGCATCCAATGCACTATTTTGTTCTTCCAAACCATGCCGTTCTACTATTTTGTCTTCTTCTTTACCGGATGGCTCTTCTTCTTCGGATCGAACTGGCCGCTCAGTCGACGCCATGACGTAATGTGTACACCGGGTGCTGCAACTGTCTTCTTTTTCTTTCTTACACACTCCTTGGTAGTCTTTCGTTTTCGATTATCCTCCGACTCCTCCTGCTTGGTATTCTCCGCGCTACTAACAGTGTCGCGAGTAAACGATCCGTTGTTGCGAGCATTACTGGGGCCAGCAGTAACATCAACAGCAGCAGCAGCAGGCTCGTGTCGTGGCGTATGAAATTTATTAGCAGAGCCATCTGGCGTAGAATGTTTTGGAGGGAGTAAAATCACAGAGCCACCTGGTGGTGGCGTACGAGAAACTAATAGCATCGTTCATCAAGTCAATTATGTTGGCACCGCGTATACAAACGTCACCTATCGTCACAGCACCATGAGTATCCCAGTTAATGTTACCACTGGCCCGTAAGCGTCGCACGACTTGACCAGCTTTTTTTCTAAACTTTGCGGGTACACTCTCTACGATACTCGCGTCTATTCGATCCTCTTCTTCGATTCGCTCCAGATCCGACGTAACCCCGTCGTCGTCGTCATTTTGTGGCTGCTGCTGGTGGTGGTGTTGCTGCTGCTCATTGTGTACAGGTAAACTTTTCTTTTTTAAATTATCCTTTCCATCACGAGCACCACTACTGCTGTTGGTGTCTTTGAAATGAAGACATCGTTGCAGAACAGAACGGTATCGCGCCCACTTTTCTCGCTCGTACTTGCAAGCAGTCAAATTTCGTATTTTGTTCATTTCTGCATCTATTCTAGTCATCACGGTGCTCGGTGTCTGTACAGACTTTAACGTGTATCGACAACCACTTCCACCTCCTCCTCCTCCGTTTGCGAGAACACTTTGCAAACGATCTACGTTTTCCTGCGGCACAAGTTCCATCTTTCTGACATGTTCCATGTCTTTTTTTCTTTCTTCTGTTTCTACCAACTGAGAATATTGGTCATCACAGTACGGATAACGGGAGCCAGTAGCGCTGGTAAAAGCCCGCCGCGTTGCACTATGAGTTTTTTCTTTTTCGTCAGACTACGGCAAGGTTCGGACAACTTTCGTAGAATTTTCACGTGTTTTCGTAAGCGCTTCTCCATCCAACAGAGTCAGTACACAGCTTTATCAGATTGATTGTCTGCCCACCTGTAACCGCGTGGTGGTACGATACCTATCAAATTTTTTTTTTAATTTTTTTTCTAAATACACGCATACAAGAAGATGCTATAGTCGTACTCTCGACAAAAGGATCAATGTCGAATTTCATAAACGTTTTGCGAAAAGCTAAGCATGCCAATCTCAACGTTCCACTTCGAAAATTTCTCTCTCTCCTTGGCGCTCATTGTGTCTGACGCATATGAGTCCAGAGGCGGTAGAGGACCTTCGTAAGACTGATTTTCTGGTGTATTGAACATGTGCGGAAAATAACCTTTCTCCATTTCAGACAATCCGTACGATTTGGGTAAACTACTTAGAGGCATGTGAAAGTAATTTAAACTATCGATAAATTTTGTTCCTAAAATCTCCATTAAAATTATTTTGGATCCGTTCATCACCACAGACGGAATGACTCGTTCTTGATTATAGCTCTGAAGGACGTACTTCAATACAAATTGTGCATCGAATCCTTGCGAGTTGTGCGCTATGCATATAACCAGTTGATATTGCTGTCTTGGTGCTAGTGCAAGATCAACAAGCTGTTTAACCGGTTCATCGTTAAACACGTAATCACGAATACCGCAAAAGTCGCATCTGATCGAGACATCTTCATTCTCCATACAGTACGAGCATACTTGTTGCACGACACAGAAGTTTGGAGTGTGAACTTTTTTCTCGTCGTCACCCAACTCAGATGTAGGTGGCAGAGTTTCGAAATCGTAAAATAAAAATAAAACTGGTTTTACATGTTCTTCTATCTTTATTGGCTGTACGTAGCACAGGTGTCCGATTGGTAATCTTAATTTCGTATCACCAAAAACAATTCTTAAACAGATATCGCATTTTTTTTAGATTTTCCGCCATATTATACGGCGGCAACGACATATACTTGTAACACTTGTTGGAACATCTATGCTCTTCGACACACCAATAACTTATTACATGGTATGCAATAGCCAGCGCTACCGCTAGCTCCAATGAGGCTTAATATCGGTTGGTAATGTTTTGAGCGTTCGTAATACATGATTTGTAATGTATGAATTATACATCCGGAAGTGTCGCTGACAAAGAGCGACCCGTCATAGAGCGATAGATCTCCACGCGCAAAGGTCGAAAAGTTACACTACTATCGCTGTACCGCGAGTGGTAAAAAAAATCTTGAAACATGCGAATTTCTGCGAGTCCGCATCCTTCAATTGGTATCCGAACGTTCTACAAATTTAAAATTTCCTCGGCAGCACTTTTTTGAGCTCTTGAATAACTGTGTCGGATGAGGTTCCAATAGCGATGTAAATCACCTGTGCGTATTTGATCAACAGCATGCCGATCGCCAGCAGCCGCATGAAGCCTCAAGGCTCTCGCATCACCAGCAGCAGCGGCAGCCAGCACACAAGCGCGCAGCTCCAGCAGTGGCCGCAGCCATCGCACGCACACGCAACTCCAGCAGCATCTACAGGCGGCCCGCGGTGCCACACGCAAGCTAGTTCCAGCACCAGCGGATGACGCGCATGCTGTCTCAAGGCACCAGTCACAGGTAGCTATCAGCTCTTATCTTTCGCGTTCCAGCAATGCTCGATTATCAACAGCCGCAGCGAAGCCTGGTCACGCAGCTTTCCAAGCAACGTATTAGTGGTTTGATGTCCTTCAGTCAACTCCAATTTATGGTGGTGGAAATGCTGGTGGGAAGTTAAGGTTACGCTGATTGTATTTGACAGCTATTTTCTGAAAATATCAAAGTTGCCACAGGCTTCGCTGCTTGGTTTCAAGGCCAACGTAGGCCTCGCTGCTTAATTCGATGTAATTATTAGCTTATATATAAAGGTGCTAAGATTTAAGGCTTTGATAGGCCTCGCTGATTGTTTCAAAGCTGAAATGAGCTTCGTTAATTGATTTTATTGATTGTTTGATTAGTATAACACGCTGGGACAGTCGTACATTATTTTCTTTATTCGTTTTCTTTACTCCGCTTGTAGTGGGAGTCAAGTTACGAGTAGATAAACAACATGTTATGTTTCAAAATAATTCATATCTAAATGAATTTGGATAAAACCTTTTGCATTACCTTTTTAAAAAATCATGGAAAATCGGACGCTCATATTTCATTGTTGCAAAAACTATTCTTTATTGCAAAATTAAATAACAAATAAAATAAATCAGTGGATTTAACGAATTTTGCCACGGAACAACTTTCTTAGAGGTTTTTGAGGTCGCTGATTAAGAATCTGATCCATCAGATTTTCAAAGTTCAAAATGGCGAATCCAAAATAGCCGACTTCAGTATGAAAGTACTATTTAAATCATTACAAAATGTTTAAAAATAGTCAACGTTAAGGTTTTTGAGGTCGCTGAGTACGAATCTGATATCAGATTTTGAAAATTCAAAATAGTCGATTATATTATGAAAATGCTACTTATGTCATAAAAAAATGTTTAAGAATAGTCAACTTTTAAGTTTTTGTGATTGCTCATTACGAATCTGATATCAGATTTTGAAAAATCAAAATGGTGGATCCAAAATGGCCAATTACAATATGAAAATGCTATTTAAATCACGAAAAAAATTTGTACAACAACAACTCATTTAAATAAAGTTTTATTTATGAAACTTTTATAAAACTATTTACAAAATTATAAAACCTTCTTTTTGCAATACGTTTTTTTTTTTTTTTAACGTCGCCATGTTTGTGCTCCCATGTGGTGCTAATCGACGACGGGGGTCTGCGGTGTGTTTGTAAACAAAGCACATGTAATTTTTACAGAGGTGCTTGTATCAATCGGCAGAGACTAGGATTCGAACCCGGGTCACCGGCGTGGGAATCCGACACTCTACCGACTGAGCCGCCGCAGGCCCCTTGCAATACGTTATATAACATTCTTAGGTATTCTTTATATTTTTTTTCAATACGTTATATACCATTTTTTGGTGATAACCTCTTTGTACATAACTTTTCATGTTTAACAGCCTTGCTTACTAATTAATTAATGAATTAGTTGATTTTATAAAACTATTTATAATGGCCTTTATAAAACTAGATAAATCTATTTTTTCAAAGATTTACCTATGTTTAATCATGTTAAATGTTGGGTGCTAAAGTCTTTATGTGAAATTTTATATAAATACAAAATAATTTAAATCAGTAATGTTAATTAAGTTTCTATAATCAAATAATGTACGCATATTTCAGCTCAAAACCGTTGCGGACGGGGACCCGCGCATATATAAAGACGGACCTGGTCGAGTGTTAGTACCATGAGGTTGAGACAGTATCAGTGCGGGGAGAAAAACAGTCTCGTGAGTATCAGTGTCAGGAGGTTCTACTGTACCTAGTTTGAAAAATGGGGAACTGGTTTCGAATCCTATAGACGCGTATGAAAAGTATCTGCTCTTTACTATTTAATTCAGAAAGTATCATCCAAACTGTTCGAGTTATATACTTTTCGTTTCGTTTTTCCCTTGCCTAATTTGAGAAAATAAATTTTCTTTTGCATTAGACATAAGGCAGTTAAAAGAGCTTATATATGGTAGATATACTTCACTTTGTATACAAGCAGCATTAAATCATATTAAACTATAATACTATTTCAATAGAATACTAGAAAACCTAATTATTTTTGTATTTTGACGTACAAAAACATAAAGAGAATTCCCTGTGTTACTACTTTGACGCTATGCTGTACACGTTTGAAATATATCAGTATTTACCATGTGTCACACAAATGGTAAGAAGGGTTACGTTTTAGAACAAAGATAAATTTTGAATGAATTTTGATAATTACGGCACAGTACACAGGTACAGCGAAGCGCCAACAGGAGCGTTAAGTTGCTACCCGTTCCGAACGCGCAGATACCTATACATCTATAGCTTTCTACACGATAAGAAATACTGATGTAGATTCATGCTTCGTTTATTTTACACAAGATGAATGCTTGAAGCAAAAGAATTTTTTTTTCACATCTTTTGTCAACAATTCTTTTATTTTATAGCATCATTTAACATAAATCAAATATGTTTTTAATAAAATTTTAATAATTTAAAAAAGAATGTTAATTATTAACTGAAAGAGAAATACCAAGGCATTTTTTAATAAATAAGACATGTAGTTACATACTCCAGATAATTATACAATCATAAAGATCTATTTTTTAATAATTATTGAAGTTTAGTTGTGCGTTAATTTAGCGTTTGGGCATAGCAAAAATTTTTTGTATTAATTTGTTGTTAAAATTACTGTTACAAAATTATTTTGAAGTAGAAGTAAACAAACTATCTTAAAGTAGACATTTCAAACTTTAAATTTGTCATATATAACATTTCCAAAACATATCTGTAAACAATGTTATTCACGTTTGAATTTAGATGTTTAATAGCTGAGCACAAATTGTTGATTGTGGTTGATCGATTTCGGTCGAAAAAAAATACTTTGCATAAACTCTGTTTTAACCCTTTCAGGGGCACATTTTTCTTCTGTACATACATTTAAAGTCATTAGTGGTTTAAGGGTTTTCGGGGTCGCTGAATACGAATCTGAAGTCAGAATTACAAAATTCAAGATGGCGGATCCAATATAGCGACTATTTTAGGTTAAATTCGTAGTTTTATTGCTGGTTAGGATAAAACTTTGTATATAGAGGTTTTCGGGGTCGCTGAATACAAATCTGACGTCAGAATTACAAAATTCAAGATGGCGGATCCAATATGGCTACTATTTTAGGTTAAATTCGTGGTTTTATTGCCGGTTAGGATAAAACTTTGTATATAGGGGTTTCGGGGTCGCAGATTACGATTCTAACGTCAAATTTTCAAATTCAAAATGGCGGATTCAATATGGTGACTATATTTGGTCATATTTGTAATTTTTTTAGATTAGCACAAAAGTTCGTATACGGGGGTTTCCAGGGTCGCAGATTACGATTCTGATGTGAGAATTGTAAAATTGAAGATGGCGGCTTCAGTGAGCACGAGCCTCATTAATTTTTTAAACAGTTATAAATCAAAGAATATATGCGTATACTACTCCCTCTCAGCACAACATACAACTAACGACGTAGTCGTGGGGAGAAACTAGTTCCATTTATTTATTTATTTCATTTTTTAATTTTTGTTTTATTTTTCAACATTTTAATTTTTTTTTAATTTATTAATTTAAATTTTTTTTTTATTTTTTCATAAATTTATATTATTTTTTTTAAATTTTCAGCATATTGTATTTTTTTTTTAATTTTTTTGAAATTTTATATATTTTTTGTCAACATAAAAAAAAATTATATTCAATCTACTTTGGTTCATGGTACTTTTCGAAACAATTGTTTCCTTTCTCAATGCACAATGGAACATTGCATGTTTTACAATAAAATTTTGTGCGCTTTTGATTTTCACAGAAACACCAGGTAGGTGAAATGCCTGCGATGTTCTGACTGTGACAGTTACATTCGGTTTACATTTTTTCATCGGGGATTTTATGGACGGTCTTCCCTTCTTCAGACGATTCGGAATACCAATCAAATGATCAGCTACTGACAATCTAAAGTCTTTCAGTGTCAATGATTCTTCCGGAAACAGCAATCTGTATATGATAAAAGAATTTACTACAGTAACATCAACAAAGTGCCAGAAGATACGATGCCACCACTTTTTGCTTTTCCGACTAATTTCGTAAAACAATTTTAACATGTCAACATTGTCAAGGTCTCCCATGTGACTGTTGTAATCTTTGGCCATTTGTGGGCAGGTTACTTCGTTCAAAGAACCGTCTTTTTGTCTCCGATTGACTTGTGATATGACTGACGGGTCGTGATAATTTGATAAAAAGTGTACTGGCTTCTTATCATACCATTTTAGCCATCGAACTCCTTTATACGAAGTTCGGAATTCACTATCGCCAGGAGACATCTTTTTTTCGGCTTGTTGGATTTTTGGCAAGTCTTTTCTATCCTCCCGAACTGTACGACATGCTAAGATTCCATCTGTTAGTAAGCTTGACATCAAATCTGCGGTAGTGAAAAAATTGTCGAAGTAAATACGATAATGCTTGTGCATTAGATCACGACTCAAATCTTTGATTACTCTCTCACCTAAAAGAGTTTCTGCTCTATTTCCTATTTTTCCAGTCTAGATTTGAAATTTAGAAATGTATTATCGTCTCCTCTACCCCAAATTTTATAGCCTCTTTTGATCGGCTTCATGGGCATATACTGCTTCATAGAACTTCTTTTCAACATTTGAATTTTTTTTTAATTTTTCAATTTAAACTTTTTTTTTATTTTTTCATAAATTTGTATTATTTTTTAAAAACTATCAGCATATTGTATTTTTTTTTTTAATTTTTTTGAAATTTTATATATTTTTTGTCAACATAAAAAAAAAATTATATTCAATCTACTTTGGTTCATGGTACTTTTCGAAATAATTGTTTCCTTCCTTAATACACAATGGAACATTGCATGTTTTACAATAATTGCTTCATAGAACTTCTGCCTTTGAATTTTATCATGCTTTCGTCAATAGCTTGATTCCTAGTTGGATTATAAAAATACTCGTAAGTTTCAGAAAGATTATTTAGAAAAGGTCAAACTTTATACGATTTATCATAACCGGATTCATTTCTTTTCGGTTCCTCAGTATTATTATTCAAATGTAAATGAGACAATAGAAAAGAAAATCGTTTCACAGGCATGACAGAACTAATATAAAGATCATGTAGTTGTAAGTTTGTAGACCAGTAATCACGGTAAGACGGTAATCTTTTTATACCCATCATTATATTGAGTCCTAATAATTTCATTATTTCATCACTAGTAATGACTTCAAAATCTTTTTCTTTCTGCTTTCAGTAAAGGTTTGATTGTTCGACAATTAGTTGAATATTCCTTTCTTAAAATAAACATAAAAAAACATCACCTGGTTTTTTAATATTTTCTGGAAAATTTTTTGGGCCTACCTGTTCAGTGAATGGTGGATTGAAATGAACTCTCCGTTTTTTTTCCCACATACCATCCATTTCTGCTACACGATTACTCAGAGGGGTATCATCATCATCGTCAAACTGACTGTTTGTATCATCATCAAACTCGAATTCATCATTGTTGAATTCAAATGATTTCTCTAACATGTCTTCTGAGATGGAAAATTCATCTTCCGTGTTTTCAATATCGTCGTTCGACTCGCCATCACTAGGAATTTCGATTTCTTCAAAATTTTCTTTTGTGTCGCTCATTTTTCTTTTTGGATCGCTCAGACAGTTTTTTAGTACAAGAAGTCAATACAAAAAATAGACAAAAAGTAGTGTCAATTCTTTTTACAACCTGATGATTGTACGTGTAAACATGTTAGCTACTATGCCTCATCCCACTTTTGACTTCTTGGCAGCTAGTGTTTAGAATCGTAAAAGTTTTTCCTAATATTAATTTCCTAATATTAAACTCGAAAAATTAGCCCTATAGTCGTCGCTATGCGTTACCTACTTAGGCAAGTCACTCGAGTGAGGATCAGGACGCTTGCCACCCCAACCTCTCTTATATGCATTTCTCACGGCTATCTCTGTTGCGAGTAGATCGACGCCGCCTGGTGGCAGTACGTGAAGCTACGCTGTCGGTAACTCCGCCTTTTCTCATTATAATAGTGAAATTATTCACTAGAATGAAATAGCGTTTCGGTTTACTAATTCAATAAGTGGTGTATTCCCTATTTTAATACTGAAAAGAATTTCTACTACTGAATTACTGATATTTTCACTATTTTATAAGTGAAAAAAAGGGTTCACTAGCAGAAATAGTGAAAGTTTCATTATTTCACATTTAGAGAGTATACCGCTAAGATGCTACTACTGGATGCTGGCCACCTGGTGGACGGTCACACAACTAAGGCTATAAAATATGTAATGAGCATAAAACACTATACAAATAGATTATTAATATTTAAAAACAATTGAAACAAGTTATACATTATAAATAATAAGTTATAAATAAATTCATATAAAAAAATTCAATTTTTGAAATTTTCAAAAATTTTATCAAAAAAACTAGCGTTGAAAAAATTTGAAAAAAATATATATTATAGAGCTGGACACGGACTATATATAGATAAAAAATTTCAGAGCTCTAGAGTTTTTCGTTCAAGAATAAACGATTTTTTACGAAGAAAAACGAGTTTTTTGTGATTCAATTGTTTATAACTATTTATAAATAAATAAATTTGCATACTTTTCTATACAAAACTTATAACTTATCATCTCAAGAGTCCGAAAAGTACTCACACGCATAGGAGCACTAAAAATACGTCCGAAATACAGAAAAAACTGAAAGCAAAAAGGTGGTACGTATACGTACCACTGCCCCTGAAAGGGTTAAAAACTGAATAATTAAAAAACGTTTTCTTTAAAGTAAACACATGTAATAGTAGGGTTTTAGTATCTTCTTTAAAATCCATTTCGATTTCTTTGCGATTTATTATAAGATAGATAGTTGAGGGGGGCTACTGCTTTACAAGGCCTAAAAAACGCTGATTTTCGGGGATTTTTTTAGGATAGAAAGAAATAACTAACCATAGCGAACTTTTTGGCATAGTTTTAAGTATATTTCTAAAATACAAAATCATTGTTCTCATGCAATCATATTAATTTTTATTTATTTATATATGTTTTATATACATATTTGCACAAAGCATAGTTATTGAAGTCTCTCAGCTGCGGGAAAAGTAGAGCTCGTAATGCTTGTCCAAAACAGAAATTGAACAAAAAAAATTAATTTTCATATGTTTTCCTTATAGTCTTAGCTATAGAAATCCGAAAAAATTGCGAAATTCTATATTTTTAGCAAGTTTGAAAAAATACACGTTTTTAGAAAAAGAAATCACTTTAATGTGCTATAAAAATTGTTTAAACAAACTTTTTTAATAATTTTTTAGTTATAACTAGAAGAGAATTTATTATGAATATAAAAACTTTCTTTCCTTTCAATCAATCGTATAGTTTTCTTGCAATCTTTCCCGCAAATTTAAAAAAATTCGTAAAAACGAAAACTCGACAAATTGCGCTTCAAAGTTTTCGATAGGAAAAAGTATCTCACGTAGAGCATCTGTATGAAGATAGGGTGAGTGCCTAAAAACGACGGATGAGTGAAAATTGTCGATTTTTGCTTTCAGCCTGCATTGCTTCCCCCGAATTTACAAAAGTCAACTTCGTAAGACTTTTTATGTATTTTTAGCTGTCGAATCACGCGGTGTTTTCAGTATTCATAAAAATCATTAAAAATGCCTTTTATTTTAATAATACTATTCATAGGGTGTTACGGAACTGACCATGTTACGGAATTGACATTTTACTTTGAAACTGCTCTTATAACTCCCAGATTTGACATACGAACTTTTTTGCAAATTAGTTTTCTGTACTTTATTATTAAGTAACGGAAAACATTTTTTACTTGAAGTAAAACATCTAATAAATAGTATCTAGATAGTAATTTAGTAGTGTTTCAGAATTGACTACTGATTTTTACTGAAATCTGAAGTGAGAAAAATGTTTATACTGGCGAAAGTTCGAATTCTCAGATGTTTTTCCAGATATATTTGATGAGTCATAACATATAATTTACGAATCCGCCGACAGGATGGTCTATTATAGTAATCATCTGCACTTTTTGGTGTAGACACTGTTGTTATCAATATTTTATCTTAAACTGCTGGACAAAAAGTATGCACCTTGATCTAATGATAATTAGCGAATTTTGAGTTTAAAATCAATGCAAATGTATATTATTAACTCTATAGTTTACTATGTACATGGAAGAATTTTGTTTACCTACCTTACTTCTGCGTTTTTGCGTGATGAATAAACAAACAAATTATTAAGAAAGTCGAAAACATATTAAACAAATGTTTGTTATTACTAAACAAATAACTCCAAATTATTAAGAAAGTCGAAAACATATTAAACAAATGTTTGTTATTACTAAACAAATAACTCCAAACGTTTTCAGTATTTTAGTTTTGTTAAGAAACTTTGCTAACACCATTTACCTGAATTTGGCGCCTCAGAGGTGCCCATGCGCGTGTTCGCGTAGGACCGAGAAGTGCGAATACTCGCGGATTAAGCAGGGTGATATATCTTAGCAAAAGGAATGTAGAAAAAAGAGCAATAGATTTTATCAAGTTTGTATGAATATTTGAAGTGTGCCAGCCAAAAATACCGACTTTTTAAACAATGGTCGCAGCAAGTAATATTTTTCAGGGCCTCATAACTTTTATTTTAAAAGTGGCGTACCTATGTATCAATCGCGGTTTGATTAATTTATAAAAGAAGAATACATAACTGCAAGAAATTAAAAAAAAATACTTCTCTTTTACAAATAATAAAATGTAAAGAAAATTAATTTTCGTCTAAATCTGGTTCCTTCTACACTTAATATCATATGTTTTTTTATGTAGCAGGAACATCTTCGAAACTTATATTTCTTCAATATGGGGTAGCAGAAGAATATATAAAAAAAGTTTCGTTACGTTTCTTAAAGACTTTTCTTTTACACGTGAAAAGGAAGAAAAGGTTGATTGGTTCTCCATGAAAACCTTTGAAATATCACATATTTCAGATTTTTCCATTCAAGAACAAACTTTTCTAATGCCACCAAAACTGGTGTACGGTGTCCCTTAACATTTGCTTTATAAAAAAAATTTATTTTTAATGTATTAGCATGTTCAATAGAAACTATCATATATATGGATACTTTTCTGGGAAATCGAAAACAATTTTTTTCTTAATTTCGATAAAAATGTTCCTTTTAATATGTAGAATGCTGGTAAATTTTTTCATATTTTTTCAAACCCATATGTTTAAACGTTTTTAAAGCTAAATATGACTGTATTGCCAAAATATAAATTTTAATAGTTTTTAATCAATGTTTTACGTTATTTTGATTCTTTATATGAATATTGCTCTTTGCCCATTTAATGACTATGGCAATCGCTTTCGTACTGAAAAGCTATCTTCATGATTTTTGTGCGATGGTTCGAGTACTCAGCCATTTTTTCAATTACTTTAAGGGTTTGAATAGGCCTAATTAATCAAAATGTGCCTTAAGGTGGGTCTACACTGATTTTTTAAAAATCGTTAAACATGCAGAATTCTATTTCAAAATTTTAATATGTTATTAGTAACTAAAAAAGAAGAATAAATACCAATTTTGTGTAATTTTTACTTTCCTAAGCCTAATTCATTGAATAAAATGCACTTTATTGCAGTCAAAACAGAGACTAATTCTAAACGTTCCTTGCGTATTTAAGTTTGACAATACCAACCTAATAAATTCTCACTTACTTTAGAACCCGTAACAAACAAAAGTTAGGATTTTTTATTCTAATTTTCTATCATAAATAACATGAAAAAAATATACCTTCATTATAATAAATACATGACAAAAAATACTATGTTTTGTATATATATTTAATCGACAAACATTTTTATGTACGCTCTTCTTGAAAAAAAATACTAACTTCTTTAAATAATCCTTATATGCTGCGAGTTACAGCGAGTTACAGCTAGATTCATCAACTCTAAATACGCGAACAACTTGTTGAAGTTAGAAAAATAAGTTTTGAGAAAAAAACATTTAAAGATTCAGTTCTACAAAAGAAGCAATGTTAATTATTTTCTTTGAATAGTGTGATAGCTTTTTGTTATGAGTTTGCGTAGCCGCGCGGAACGTGTGCAGCGTAACACTGAACGTACAATCGGTTCGCAAATACAAGGCCGAAACTCCACTCGCGTTTGCTAATCAACTTGCACGGCGGCGGCCGTGCTTTTATTTGGAACCTGCTGCAGCATGCGCACAAATGTGCGCCCGCGGAGGCGGCGGCAGTCCAAAGGAGAGGAGAGTTTCAAGTAAAGAAACGCCGGAAGTTTTAGTAGAACTTTAACACCGATTTATTAACAACACATAAATATAATTAGCGCGGTACTCGCGGTGTCACGTGGTGCAAGCCGGCGGAGGTAAGAGAGCAGGAAGTTGGTCTCGCTCGTATACGTGGGAGAGAGAAGCAGAGCTAAACTTACAGGAGATGCCCTGGCCTCGTAGCTACTCGCTCGGTGTCGGTCCTGTGGTGTCGCTAATCCTGGTCGCTTTTTTGGCTGTAATCGTAGGCTCGCTCGCGTATTCGCCGTCGCGTGTAAAGTCCGTGCGCCTAAGTTGAGCGTCTTCGCGCGGGACGTGCCGTCAGTTCGAGAAGCGAAGCGTAACTCCTCGCACGTGTCTCAGGCCGACCTTCACCTAGCCTAATTTTTCGCGTCGTGGCTCTCGCGACCAACCGCTTATCTATCTCTCTCTCTCTCCCTCTCTCTCTCTCTCTCTCTCTCTCTCTCTCTCTCTCTCTCTCTCTCTCTCTCTCTCTCCGTCTCTCTGTTACTTACTGTCGCGTCAGCTGCTCACCCTCCTCGATGCTTGCTATAATACAGAGTACTTAGTAATACATATGAATATGTGGCTTTTGCCTGGAGAGGCATTGTGATGTTTTAAGTGAGTACGATAATAATTGCATGAGCAATAAAACCGTCACAATGGTTCTTATTTTGGTATTTATACATTTTTTTATTCTATCATGTCTCAGTGTAGACCCACCTTTAGTAGGCGTGGGTTGAACCCAAGAAAATAATTCTTTTTACGAGTCCAGAAAACTTTTTATGTTTAAAAGCGATCATTCTGAAATTTTGTATGCTATCAATACACAATTTTTTTATTATTTTTTTTGTATATCGAATCAATTTTTTTTAAATATTAAAATTTATTTTCAAAAAATCAATTGAATCTCCAAAAAAAAATAAAAAAATTTGAACGAAAAAGTGCTTAGCTCACTTTTTTAATACATGTCACAAGGAGTCAGCCGATGAACTATATACTGGCTCCGCTGAATATTCAGAGACTGGAGCAGCGGCTTCTCCCAACAAAGGTTTGAAAGTCTGAGTTGAGCTTACAATTGTTGGCTTACATATAGAAAGCTCAGAGGTTCCAGCTGTTGGTTCTACGCAGTCTGAAAAATATTATACAATACTTAGAATACTTAAAAAAGAATTATTAGGAAAATAAAATAAAAATTAATTTTTACCTTTGAATTGTGAATGCACACTTTGTGAAGAGGCGCTTACAATACTATTTATACATTCTTGATCTACATTTTTCTCATATATTTGATCATACTTTACATTTTCTTCACTATTACTATTAAAATTAAAGTTATGCTTATCAACTATTGATAAATTTAAAGCACACTAATTCATACAAACATAAGAAACCTGTTGATATACATACAATAGTAAGAAATAAAAAGAATCATTGTTTACATTAAAATATAAAATATAAAATATAAAATATAAAATATAAAATATAAAATATAAAATTTAAAATTATAAAATTATAAAATTACACTTAAAATAAATTTATCTTAAGTTAATCTTAAGATTAACAGTTTTAAATTTTGGTTTTATAATATATTACCTTTTCGCAATCAGAGATTTGCTGAGCACTTTCATTACTGTTTGAGTGTGTCTCATCGTTAATGAAGTACGTACGAGTACGTATTATTAGAATCTGCTAATATTATCATCTCATTATCCATGTTGGGAGAGTATCTATAATCATCTACTTTGATTTCAGCTACAACTATAGCATCATTCTTGAGTGTCCAAGAAGCTGGTTCCAAAAAACTTGAATCACTCGACAATAATTCACCAACTTCTGTATCTATACTGTCATTTTCCATACTACTTGGGGTTTGATTTTTTTCATCTCCAGAAGATTAATTCTTGCAACAGCTAAACCAAAACTTGTACACTTCTTGATACTTTAATTCACCAGTCCACTCTTTACAATCATGCTTCTTGAATTTATCTAAAACATTAGAATCTATTTTTGATTCAACGCAAAGCAGTGTATCTTGAACTAAGTTACCGTCAGCTGCATCCTTGTTTTGCTCTTCATCAGGTTGACTGCTTGTCTCACTATCATCGCATGATGAAATTAGCTTTTTATAATTGATACTCTCTGCAGAAGAGGGATAGAGCCCACATCGCTTGAAACCATTTTCAAAAATTGTTTTTAAATCTAAAACAAGAAGAGCATTTTTAAGAACTTTGGCAAAATAAGTTTTTCCCAAAGCTGCACCGTTCTTCTCCATTCTCCACTGTCTAACTGCTTACTTGTAAGATGTTTTGAGTGGATGGAATTAAGCAACATCCATAGATTGCATTATATGTGTTGCGTTGGGATAGAGCGCAATCAGTTCAATTTCATGCTCACAGCAAAAATCACTTAAGGCTTTCGTTAAGTGAGAACTGTGTCCATCAATAAAATGTATAATTGGAAAAGAAATGTTATTATTGATGCACCATTGATATAAATGGTTGACAACATAACAATAAAAGGTTTCGCTGATCATCCATCCAGTGTGGCTCTTTCCAAGTACAAAATCATCTGGAAAATGTTTGGAAATTTCAGATGAAATTCTTTCTTGGTTGTAGATAATCATAGATGCCATTAGACTACCAGCAGCGTTACCACCAATTAAAGTCGTATAGCTCCTTCTCACTGCCACACACATTATAACAAGCTTTCTCTCCTAAAGGCACTAACACTTTTCCAAGCTTGGGATTTAAAAGGAACGCTGATTCGTCAACGTTAAAAACTATATCTGGAGTAAGATCTGTAATATTTTTTGAAACAAAAAAACACTTAACTCACGCTTGCTCTTGCTTTATTTAACTTTTGGCAAACTTTTGCAGACAGCTCCGGATTTCTTTTCAGAAAAGCCTTGCACCAGTGGCGTGAAGGTCTTCCATTGGTAAAAGGGGTCTCTCTCCCTGTTTTTATCACAAAATTTTGCACCGTATTTAGTAACATATTCTACGTTACTGAAAAACCACACTTGCTCATATCGAAAATCCACTTAACTGGCTCTTTTTCTTCACTATTACCTAATATGCACGATGGCCCTGGTCTTCTATCAATGCGAAATTTTCCCTTCACTCTTGAGTGCAGTGTAGTATATGGATCATTGAAGTTTCTGCTTGCACTGAAGATTGATGATCCTTTCTTCACGGCATCCACTGCATCCATTGCAGATATGCAAAAAGCAGTATATGGACTCGGTCTTGGCTATTGTCTCTGTAAAATTCAGGTTAGAAATTCATAGTTAGTAAATGTAGAATGTTACTTTAAGAATCTCATCAATTTTACCAATAAGACATACAATTATTAAAATTGTAAAATAATTAAAAAGGTAAGTTAATACCTTTCGAAATTATCGAGAATTGCGCAACATGTGCATTTCGGAAGGAGTTCCCGATAACGCAATTACATTAATTTAAATGAAACAAAACGTGTCTTACCTTTTTTGCTTTATTCATGATGATCAATTTGTTGTTCTGTAGGGGTTTTTGTCTGCCAAAACTCCGAAATTGATGTGAAACAAAGTTTCCAAACGCGGCATGCTACAGCCACGGGAACTAAGGAAAATGCCGAATCACCTTAAGAATAACGAGGTTAGATACAAAGTATATTTTTGCCCCAACTATGATGTGGCGCGAAAATTTAAAAAATGAATATCCACTCCTTGATACTTTAACTTTTAAGAAAAATTGTTATTATTACATATATGTTTTTATATATTAAGATATATAAACATTTATTAATCATTATCGAGAATCGGGTCACTATCGAGAACAGGGACCACTACCTTATAGGGTGGATGTACCGTTGTGGTTAGTGCTCCAGTTTTGGCCATCTAACATAATTTTAATCATTTTAAAAGTTTCAACTGTGGAATTCCATACAACTTTGGCATTAACATGATTCTTAAGTACTTTACAGTATTGGTTAATAATGACGGTACAATTAGCTCAGTATATTTTGACAGACAAAATACATTTAGTTTGAGGTATCTAGAAAATGGCATTTTCTTATGCAAATCGACAAGAGAAGCCGATGAGTAATATTACTTAGTAATATCTTTTACGGTCAAAAATAACTGCCCAGATACAATTAATTAGGTAAACATTAATGTTAAGAATAAATTAAAAAATTACAAAAAAAATGCAATTGTATATAAAATAAAGGGTGTCCAGAAGTGCCAATCATAAAAATGCATCAGATTTACTTTTTCGAATAAAATTAAAATCGATTAAAAGAAAAAAAAGTTTCGCTCGATTGCCATCAAAATTGTACAGTATACTCTTTGATCCAAAAACAATAATGTAAGCCCATAATGAATTATGTGCCTTGCTCCATTGAAGAGCAGTAAAATTTTTAACTTTTCAAATTTGCCAAGAAATTTTCAACCGAGTGTAGTGCAAATTTTAAACATTGAATATTTTATTACTGACAGACGCAATCTGTTATATAACTGCTATAACGATACGAAATGACTGTTTGCTTCTACGTTGGTGAGAGTACGTTGATATAATATAACAAATGACCGCATTTACGGTACTTTTAGGATATTTCATAAAAAAGTATGATTCTGTACATACTTGAATTTTATATTTAGATTATTGGCTTTTAACCGGATAATTTGATATCAGGTAGAACTATGTGCTTATTCAGAAAGCTGTGCATCAGCCTCTAGAAATTCGATTATGCTTGTTCCCTAAAAGTCAAAAGTTCTGTAAAATCTCTCATAGAAATATAGTTGTAAACGTAAAATTTGTAACTCAGCCCCTCCACGCACTGCTCCACCCACCCCTCAACATTTATAAATACCAAAATGCGAAATTGTATAACATTTATAGAATTTATTTTAAGTACAATTGCCATTTTCTTGATATCGTAATTATATTCGTTTAATTTAAAATCCAGGCTTGGTGTAATAACAAATTTTAAAATGGAGAGCTTAAATCTCAACCAGTCCAAGAAAATAAAGAATTTGAACTGTAATGCTTAAACCATAAACCAATTAGTAAAAATTAAAGTTACAAAAATCAATATTAAAACATAACCTATGCCATCTTCTTTACCAGTATAAGGCTTTCTTCAAAAACTGTTATTACTTATGTTTTGCCAATCTGCAAAATTCCACTAATAATTGCAAATTATCTCACTATAGGAGATATCTTAATGGCTTCCCAGATTGCACACAATATTGCAGGAATGTTGTAGAAATATTTCAATGTAGCTATGATATTGCGGATAAGTTGATATATTGCAGCTGCATTTCCATAATATTCCAGTATGATTTTCAAGATTGTAATATTGCAGCAATATTTTTATGATATTACATTACGATATACCCTTTTTCACTAACCAAACATGAATCGGTCCCAAAGACATACTTATAGAGACCGACATCTGGAGCCAGACTAGTTCGTCCCCGGCAGCAATCAAGTCTACTATATAGCAGCCGCTTTTGTATATGCCTCCATCAGAGGTGGATGAATTCCACTTGAGCGAAGGGATGCGACACGCGGTCTGGACAGCGCGTACGCGAATAAAATCTCACTGACGATGTATGTACAGTACAGACTTCGAGTGTCAGTGCGATGTCTCTATATTACAGACTGAATATATGCGACCGATCGTAGTTTACGGTAAATGCTTTCTTATGGGAGTTATATTCTGCCGGAAATATTTAATTAACATTAGCGACCTCTATCTCAGGAACATTCCTAGACTATTTCTGGAATGTCACTGAAATATTACCCAGTATTTCCATTATTAAGTGTGAATTGATAATAATATTCCACCAATATCACTGCAATATTTCCCACTACAATAATAATATTGTTGTAATGTTACTGAAATTTTGTCTGATTGACACTAAAATATTATACTAATATTTCCGTAATATTCCTGAGATAAGAACGACACGTACATTGAATGTTGCTACCGTATCACTGATATTAAGAGGAATTGTGTGCAAGGTGCTGATGATCACATAATTCTCTTCTGGAAATATTGATTTACTCGGAGTGTCGTAGTTTGAAAAGCTTCTATAGCCCGGATATGCCTGATATGATTGAAATGTAATCAGATTTGTGTCTTTTAATTTTCTCGAAACGAACTTAAAATCAAGATTATTCTTTTAGCTCCTATAGGGAGATAGTTTGCAGTTATTATAGGTTTTTTCAGATTGGCAAAACTCAGATAATTGTGGAGGGGGTAAGAGAACGTGGAGTAGTGGTGGAGGAAAACATATTATTTTCAAATAACGTAATTTTTTAAAGAATTTCAAGTTTAATTAGTGGGAGGGCAGAGTGGAGGGGAATGGAGGACCTGAGTTTCAAATTTTACGCTCACAGCTTTATATATATATATATATATATATATATATATATATATATATATGGGTGATTTTATATATATATATATATATGGGTGATTTTCTGGGAAATCGATATCCAAGAAAAATTTTTCTATTTCTTCGGTAAAACTGTCTCTTTTGGTATGTAAAATGTATGTGCATTTTTTCAGATTTTTTTAACACTTATGTTTAAAGTTGATCAAGGTTAAATATGAGCATGTAGTAAATTTTTACATTTTTTAGTAAATTCAATGAAATGAACGGAGCATTAAACAGTTTGAAAACCATTTTGTATGAAAAATTAAAAAAGTGTTATACAAAATTTCAACCTCCATTTAGGCAACAAAATTAAACGTGTTCAAAAAATAGCAACTTAGGAATTTTTAGCAAATTTTCTGGATTTTACATAAAAAATCCTTAAAAAATAGGTTTGATCACTGGAACCATTACACAAAAGATAATGAAAATTGGTTTTATCAGTACAAAAGTGACTGACATAGTCGCAAAATGGTAGAAGTGCAATATTTATATATAAAAAATTCAAAATAATATGAAATATTGTTACAAAAATTATTAAAATTTACATTTTGGCAATAAAGTCATATTTAACTTCAAACAACTTTAAATATATAGGCTTAAAAAAATGAAAAAATTCACGACCATTTTACATTCCAAAAGGTACATTTTTGCCGAAATAATTTTTTTTGTTCTCGATTTCCCAGAGATCATCCATATATATATATATGAAAATATGGCCAAATTTAGCTCCAAACAACTTTAAACATATGGACTTAAAAAAATATGAAAAAATTTAGAAACATACTGGAAGAAACATTTTCTCTGAAATTAAAAAGAAAAACTTTTTTGTTTTCGATTTTCCAGAGAGTTATCGAGTTATATATAAAAATATACGTAATTTATGATCGCGCAGTGTTACAAGAATGTCACTGCAGGATTACAATGTGATATATCGTAATGTAATCCGTCCGTGGTTGCTTGAGTTGACGCGTGGCCGACGCATACACTTCCTGGCATGAGGAAGCGCAGAGGTCCTCCCGGTAGGGCTTGTAACCGGATTACTTGCCTGTTCGCCTGGAAGTCAGAAGGTGACTAAATGGTAACCGAACACACTCTACACACAGTTACTTTTACAATCATTACCCTACACTTACCACACACACTACACTCAACAACATACCCAAAAATATCCTCCCGGGCGGTCCGCTAGTCGTGAGGCAGATGCATAGAAAACCGTCCGACCCGATTGTTCTCGCGCCGGGACACGCTAGGAGTGCTGTCGGTTGTTCCGATCGGCAAGGGCTGATGTGAGCCTAGCTCTGCCGAGGCGGTTAGTTCCGACCCGGGATCAGAAACCGTCCGCTTCGGCCCCTGATCAGGAAGTGCGTATTGGGCAAGGGGGTCGGAAATCCTGTTGCTGCGGGCTAGCCCGGGTCCGTCCGTGTTTTCCGGAATTGGGAAAGCGAAGGCCGGGCCTCAGGGATCTGGGGTAGGATCAAAGTGTCAAAGGGTGCACCTGTTCCCAGCTATTTTGGCCCGCCTCCTTACGCACGATGCGACGGCTAAAGACCCTGACACCTAAGACAAACCTGAATGTTAGAGACTGTTGTTACGTACCTATAATAACCTATAATGTAAGGCACCTATAATAACGGCCTTACCACCAAAGAAGAAGTGGAGACGGCGATCAAGAAGGTCTTTGACGAAGCAGGAGTCTCAACGGGTGAGATTAGCGTTTCGCTGACCAAGCCCAACAGTAGGGAGCAGTGACTGGCCATCCTAGAAATAGCCCAGGAAAAGGCAGAGTTCCTCCTTGAGAAGAATTGCCTGAAAATCGGCTGCATGAACTGCCGACTGAGAAGATGGCAGCGGCTCCAGCAGTGCTTCTGATGTCTGGGTTGCGGACATCAAGCGCGCGATTGTCGTGGCCCAAACAGAAGTGTGTCTTGTGCACTGACCTGAAAGTAGACCAAGCACAGCTGGGCCACACGCCGAGCTTAGGGCAGCGTAGAGCGTTTCGCGAAACGCTTAGGCAGACCAAAGCCAAGCGTTAATGATGGGCCGTACAACGGTCCTTCGAGCGAACCTCTATAGAGCCGAATTAGCCAACAGCCTTCTGACTCATAGTATATCTGAGACGAAGGCAGATATGCTGCTAATCAGCGAGCAGTACTGTGACTGGAACGTACCTCCATGGTACAAAAATACACTTGGCACACCATCAATCTTCATGGACCCACGAACCATCAGAGTGGATGAACATGGGGCCGGAATCGGCTTTGTGTGGGTGAGAAGCAGAGACGTAAATTACGTGAGCTGCTATTTTATCCCGAACGTTCGTATTGAGCAACTCAGGCGGAGTCTGGACGAGCTGGAACTTCAATGCGCGAGCATTGGAGTGGGGCACGCCAGTGCTGGACAGCAGAGGAAAGTCCGCCACGGAGATGGCATCTAGACTCTGCCTGATAGTTAACAAAGTTGGGAACACATTCAGAAGGGTAGGGCATATTGGGACGATTCCGGTCGTGTCTTTCGCATCCGAAAATCTAGCGTGTAGAGCGTCGGATTGGAGGGTAATGGAGGATTACAACGGAAGCGACAGCCAATACATCACCTTTTAGCTGCGCGATAAATCCCAAGTCGCGGCGAAGCCACCCAGATGGAATCTGGCCAGACTGAACACCGAAAAGCTAATCGAGGTACTGCTCGATGGACAGGAAAATTTACGGACGACGAACGCCACTGAAGACAGGGATGGTGCAGAGGCCCTCGTGAGGAAGACTATAGGTCTCATTCACCGAGCCTGCGACGCATCCATGCTGCGCAAGGGATTGCGACATGGAAAAAGCCATGGTTACTGGTGATTGGATGAAATCGCGCAACTGAGAGTGAAAGCGAAACGCCTCAGACAAAGAGCGCAAAGAACGAGAGACGAAACGGAGACAGCACTGTTGTCGACGCAGTATACAGCAATGCGCAAGCGGCTCCGACGCGAGATCAACCGGAGGAAGGCAGAGTGCTGGAAGAATCTGACATAGGAAGTCAATCGGGACGTGTGGGGCTTGGGCTACAAGATCATGACCAAGAAACTCTGCGCGCTCCCAAATCACCCTTTCGACGAGGACACCATGGCTCGAATCGTGGACACTCTGTTCCCAACACATCCGCCAAGGTAAGTCCAGAAGGAAGCCGCTGAAGTAGGTGAGATTCCCCTATTCTCCATCGAGGAGTTGCGGAAAGACGCCTGGGCCCGATGGGATACCAGCTGAGATATTGAAGATCATCGCGGTGAAAGCACCTCCTCTATTACTCAACATGTACAACGCGTGCCTGAAGGCGGGTGTCTTTGGCACTTCCTAGAAGGTTGCGCGTCTCGTGTTAATCAGCAAAGGTAAGGGAGGTGATCCCCGGCTTCCATCGTCTAACAGAGGCCACTGTGCATGTTGGACCACGCAGGGAAGCTCTATGAGAGGTTGCTCAAACCACGGCTACAAGGAGCTATGCAGGCTGCCGGCGATTTAGCCGACAACCAGTACGGCTTTAGAAAACGGCGATCCACGGTGGACGCTATAGGAGAGGAAGTTCGGCTGGGAAGGAGAGCATGGACTGAAAATAATTTTTCCAAGAACATCGCGCTTCTCGTTACAATGAACGTTAAGAACGCCTTCTACTCGGCCATGTGGCCAGACAACTTGGAGGCGTTGAACGAGTTCAGAGTCCCAGAGTACCTCATGTGGGTGATACCGGACTACCTAAAGGACTGTATCCTCCGCTACGAAACAGCAGAAGGCCAACAAGGGCAATATCTCAGTGCCGGCGTGGCACAGGGGTCGATCTTTGGCCCTGATTTTTGGAACATCCTGTACGACGCCTTGTTATGATAGTCTACGCTGATGATGTCGCTTTAGTCGTCATCGCTCAGGACTTTGACAAAGCACAATATCTGCTTAACCAGCCGATGTGCAGGATCTCGCGCAGGATGGGGGAACACAGTCACGACTTGGCATCCGCTAAGACAGAGATCGTATCCCTTCACTGGCAAACGGATTGAGACCATCTTCACCATGTATGTGGGAAACGCGGAGGCTTCGACAAGGAGGGAGGCTATGTATCTGGGATTCAAACTAGACACTAAGCTTACTTTCTTTCGTCACCTAGCGTACCGGATTCGACTCACTTCCGTTCAGTGTAGAGGAGCTCACAGGGTCACCAGCGCCTATCGCACGGTCTCGGGACCCGCAGTGCTCGTTATTGCGGGAATAGACAGCAAGGCTATTAGATAGACCTATTGGATTAACAGAGAGCATGGAGAGATAAATTACTACCTGACCCAATTCCTGAGTGACCATGGGTACTTCTGCACATACCTCAATCGTATGGGGAAGGTTCAGAACCCGAGTCGCATCTTCTGTTTCGCTGATTGCAACGACGCGTTTCACACGTTTTTCGTGTGCGAAAAGTGGAACGAGGAAAGGACAGCTCTTGTCGACTCGGTCGGAAAATTCACGTCTGAGACCATTGTGAAAAAAAACTGCAGCTGAAGCACACAGAATTCTTGTTGTACTTATGGTAACCATGTTCTATTGGAAACAACATGCAAAGATTGTTTTAGACGCTTCAAAAATAATTATTTTGATATTGAAGATAAAGAACGCTCTGGTGCATCGAAAAAGTTTGAAGGCGTCATTAGAAGTTGATCACACAACAGTTTCGAAGCATTTGAAAGCATTAAGAATGATTCAGAAGCAAGGATATTGGGTGTCATCCGAGTTGAAGCTGAGAGACATCGAACGGCGTTTGTTCACATGTGAGCAGCTGCTTCGACGACAGAAAAGGATAGGTTTCTTGCATCGTATAGTGACGGGCGATCAAAAATGGATACACTACGATAACCCTAAGCGAGGAAAATCTTGGGGTAAACCCGGCCATGTATCAACATCATCGGCAACGCCGAATATCCATGGTTTCAAACTTCTGCTCTGTATTTAGTGGGATCAGCTGGGTATAGTTTATTATGAGCTGCTGAAACCGGATGAAACTATCACAGGAGATCGCTATCGACTACAATTGATGCATTCGAGCCAAGCATTGAAGGAAAAAATGGCCGCTATACGCGAAGAGACACGACAAAGTAATTTTCCAGCATAACAACGCTTGGCCGCATGTTACAAAAGCGGTGAAAACCTACTTGGAAACGCCTTAATGGGAAGTCTTATATTTTCATCATCGCAAATTGTGTGATGTTCTATAAAACAACTAATATTCACTTAAAAACAATAATTATGATGGATGTATGTGTGTATGTAATCATGTGACTCAATTATCACAGCGAGACTTGCACCAATTGAGCTGAAATATTTTTTATATCTCATCTTATCATGAGAAGTATATGGTCCTATTTTGAGCCTCATCCGATGTCTATATACAGAATGCGGTCACTTTTAAAAATCGCTATGAACATATTTTTGGCTATAACTTGAATTCTAAGCATTTTCAACAAAAATGTTAAATGTAAGGTCAATATTAAATGTTGTATGAAAGTTGTATGAAAGTCTAGAAATAAATACCACTTTTTTGTATGGGAACTATAATGCCTAAAGTGTTTCAAAAGCAAGGTTAAGGCCTAAAAACAAATTTTAATATACAAAAGTACTTGAAAAATCGGGTTCTTACTTTTAACTCAAAGTCTAAGCATTTTCAACAACTATGTTAACTATAAAAGTTGTAGGTCTTCAAAAAATACATCTTTCGCTTTCTCAAAGAGAAAGGTTTGTAACGATAACATTTTTTTCAGAGATTCGATGAATCTTCATATTTTCAAGGTTCCTTAGTCATAAAAATAGGTTTACAATAGCTTTTTTTTTAATGTTTGTATATATATATATATATATATATATATATATATATATATATATATATATATATATATATATATATATATATATATATATATATATATATGTATGTATGTATGTATGTATGTACGAGTATGTATGTGTGTATGTATGTGTGTATGTATGTATGTATGTATGTATGTACGTATGAAACGAAAATTTGTGTTCACTATATCTCTTCAAGGGAAACATGTCACGCGCTGAAAATTGTCAGGCATATTACATACGGGTTATTCCGCCGTAACTTGCCCAAAACAAGCCTAAAAACGGCGAATGAGTGAAAATTGTCGTTTTTTACCCCTAGCCTGCGTTAATTCCCTTGAATTTACGAGAGATAACTTCGCATTACTTTTTATGTATTTTTAGCAGTAGAATCACCTGGAGGATTAGCTTTCATGAAAATGATTGAGAATGCCATTTATTTTAATAATATTTTTCATTTGGTGTTACGTAACTGACATTTTACTTTGAAACTGCTCTCATAACTCAAATAAGTTTTATAAACTTTACTATTAGGTAACGAAAAACACTTTTTACTTGCAGTAAAACCTCTAGTAAACAAAATCTCGATTGTAATTTAGTAGTGTTACAGAACTGACCTCTACTGCTTTTCACCGAAATCTGAACTGAGAAAACTGTTTGTTCTTGTGAAATTTTTAATGCACAGACATTTTTCCGGATACGGTTGATGAGTCATAACATATAGTTTACAAATCAACCGTCAGGATGGTGTATTATAGCAAACTACTGCGCTTTTGGTGTAGATACTGTTGTCATCAATATTGTATCGCAAACTACTGGACAAAATGCATGCACCTTGCTTAAATGATAATTAGCGAATTTTTAAATTGAAACCGATACAAATGTATATTATTAACTCTATAGTTAACTATGTACAGGGAGGATTTTTTTACCTTCCTTACAATTATAGTTGGTTCTGCCATACCTGTGTAAAAAATAAGAAATAATTTTTTTCCGAATGAATAAGTGTCTAAGAGGCCTGGACGCATAGTGGGAAAGTTACGGCGGAATCATTCATATGTTTAAACTTAGAACTGATTCGATTTTCGAGCCGAATGGATAATATTAAACTCATTTTTAGCAAAAATAATTTTTAAAAATTTGTAAAAATTGAAAAAAAATTATTTTATTATTTTATACTTTGAATTTGTTAAAAATATGTACTTTTTCATAAAGTTGGCGTAGTTTTCTTTCCATTGATATATCTTATAATAACTTTAAAGTTGCTTTTATGAAATAATAAAATATTAGTTTAAAAGATTTATATATATGTATGTATATGTGACTGTATGTGTATGTGTAAAGAAGGTGTAATTTTATTTTGATTGATCTTTTTTTCGAGCGAGTATAGGGAAAGCCATCTAAGGCACGCTCGACTGGGTCCGCACAGCCAGATAGTGTGGGGCTGGTTAGGGCTGCATCTGCCGTGTGTATAATGTAGGACGAACAATAAAATAAACAAAAACACTGGAAAACTACACGGCCATTGCATCGCCAATCAACCCACTAAAACCCACTTTCCTTACACTTCTGGCGAAACCCACCCTGGAACTGTTGATCACATTACCTCAGGGTGGTGCCATTCTTGTGTCGTTTAGACAACTACTGCTGCCTTGATCTGAAACAAATTAAAATTATAGTTTTAAATCTCCCTAGGGGCCGTCAAATTTAACCCATCGCATTTATAAGCGTATTCGAACTGGCGCATTTCATCTCCGTATGGAAAGGAGAAGTTTCCCTGTCCCTCCCTGCAACATTTATAAAATAAGAGAAATTGTACGTCTCCCGGTTAAGGAAACGTCTCACTATCTCCCACCACGTCCATTTCCACCGCGTTGTCCGCCGTCCCTGTGTTATGATAGATAGATAGATATTTATTTATTTGCATAAATATACAAAAGAATATGTACATTTAAAAAATTTACATAGTTATACTAAATGTCATAATAACTTTTCATTTCGTTTCGACATTATATTATAAATAATATCACTTCAATCTGTTATTGTAAAAGCATAGTATGTTCATAAAATAAAAATGCACTCGGATTCAATAAGAGTAAAATCACGTCAAGTACATTACTGTATAATCACAATTATGTTTGTCAGGTACATATATAATTTCGCTTTCGTTGCACATCGTATATTCACTGTCATCACGTACGGGCAAACTGCTTACCCACCCGGATAAGACCATCGAGAGGACCCCACAGGAACTAGAGGGACGTGAGGGTCGTGCCGGCTGCAACACTATTGAATCAGCCGCACACATCATCCAGGGATGTTACCGGACACATGGCGGAAGAGTTAAGCGACATGATGCCGTGTGTCGGCTCATCGCCTCGGGCCTGCGGCAGAAAGGGTGGGAAGTAGCGGAGGAGCCCCGCCTTGAAACATCTGAATTATTGCGGAAACCTGGTCTGGTTGCTACAAAGAATGATCGCGTGTGCGTAATAGACTCGCAGGTGGTTAGCGGCTCGTAATCGTTGGACACCGCACATGAGAATAAAGTGGTGAAGTACAGAGACCGGGATCTCGTCACCGTCGTAAAATCTTGGCGTGGTAAGTCCTATGAGACTATCAAATTCTCATCGTGCACTTTTTCGTGGAGGGGCGTCTGGTCAGCAAAGTCCGTTGACTTTCTGCTGGAGCTTAGGCTGACGAAGAGACTCTTGGCGGGCATAACGACGAGAGTTCTCCAAGGAAGCTACATGAATTGAATCCGCTGGGGCCAAATGACATATGTTTTCAACGGTCGCTCGGCAGCCCGAGAGGGTGTGGGATATGGGATATTTGTAGCAATGTTACATAATGAACGGCGGAACCACGGCCCGTAACATCAAGCGTGCAATGGATACAGGCATTTATCATCAGAGTTTTTTTTAGTGAGTCGGACCCGAAATGATTGAATGGTGCATGTATCGGGGGTGGCACTGATAAGCCTTTCGGGTGAGTGCGTAAGCATTGAAAGCTCGGAGGGCTGGGTGGTTGCCCGGACCAGCCTCACACACAGGAGCGCCACACAACAAAAGAACGTGCGCTCCTACGGTGCTGGAGAAGCATTTTTTTCTCTTCTCTCAAATCCCCTGCCTGTTTCTCCTTGAAAAAAATGTATGTATGTATGTCAGTACGTATGAATCACTTTGATTTAATTAAGTAATTATGTAATACTTTAATAATTATTATTATTATATATTAGAATAGCATAATTTAAAGATGAGCAAATAAATATACTTATACGAGTATTAAGAAGATATTACGAAATACATAAATACATTATGAGTTTTGAAAAAGAAATACGAACTATTATAATATTGTACTTTCACAGTAATAATTAGTCATTTTTTTCTCTTTTTGAAAAAATGGTAATTGGAAGGGATATCAGGATACAAATTATTATAATCATAATTTATGTTTGATTTCGTTTATTCCTCTTACCCATTTTGTTTTTTGCTTGAATAAGAATAATAAAAAAAAGTGTTTTACAAAAACGTGTACAATTTGTCAAATATATTATTAAATATTATTTCATTCTATACAATTGTACAGCTCCTTTTTAAGCACCGATAAAACTTTATCTTTTATATATGATCTTTCGTACACCTCATTATTTAACATATATTCCGATGATAGATTTTTACAACTTTTTACACTTTCACTCAGATTTTTCAAACAATGAGTTTTTAGATCAATTAAAGTAATAATATGCAATAAATTATCAAACGTTCCTTTTCTAATATTCACACTTGGAACGTACATGCGTATTTTCTTCTTCTCAGGACCATCATAATTTTCATAATTTTTACCAGAATCTTCAAGGTTGTTTTCTATGATGACAGTTTAAGAATTGTAAGTCGTCGTAAAAATTATGCAGATTTCCTCATTGATGCTAATGGGTGCTCTCCAACAAACGCTGCCTCCCTCATTTAAGAACGTCGTAATTTCTTCAAATTTTTCTTTTAGCAGTCTCCATTCTGTAATTGTCAAAGTGATTGCTTGCAAAACTCCTCCGATTGTTATCATAGTCTCAAATTCTGTGTTTTTCGTATCTTATTGAAGACCGATAGTAATAAATTTTTACTTACTATTGTTTAAATTATTGACAGAATTTATAAATGATTGTTCTAGTAGTACGTGTTCACACATTTTTATTTTGAATATTTAAAGTGAAATTTTACAAAAAATGAGTAGCAACTATCTCCTTCAAGAACTAATGAATAAGTGAGGTGCTCGTCAGCGTACCGTAACGATTCTAGCGAAACTGCTGATTTTTTTTTATATGAACTCACGTGTTCTGTAAATTGACATTAGAATGACTTGCTTTAAAGTACACGTGATAATTTTGGAATTTTAACGTTTATTATTATAAGGTTTGTGAAGAACCTTGGATTACTAAGGGCAGAATTGCAGGATTAGGGGGGCGGCGGGTTGCTTTTCCATGGAAGCAAGGGTCACCCTAGAACCTGCATCTTAGTAAAAGGTATGAAATGTGAGCCCTGGCTGAGGTTCTGCGGGAAGGACCTCACCACGGTTGTAATCAAAGTAAAGTGGAAAAATGGCATCGAAAGGGAGATAGTAGTAGGCGCTGCCTACTTCCCATACGACTCTGAAGCGGGACCACCTCCTGTGATGCCAATGCGCACCACATAGTCTGGGGTAGTTCGGATTGTAACAAAAGAGGAGAAACTTTCCTGGAATACATAGCGGGAACGGAACTAGACCTTCTCAACAGGGGTCGAGAACCGACCTTTAGACATGCGGATCGTCAAGAGGTGATTGACATCACTCTGGTCTCCAGGAGATTGGACAGGTTGGTCTCAGACTGGAAAGTCTCAGATGAGGTCTCTATGTCGGATCACAGCCAAATTCTCTTCGAAATCAGAGAGATTCAGGAGGAACGAAGTCAATGGAAAAACCCTAGGCGAACGAACTAGGAAGGTTATGTAAGTGATTTGTCAGTAAATCTGACGACTCTCACGGATAAGTATACCTCGACCGAGGTTATCGACAAAAATTGCGAGCTCATACAAGACGCAATTATTGGGGCCTACGAGAAGAATTGTCGCCTTCGCGACAAGACTTCACTCAATCAGACGGCCTGGTGGAATCCAGAATTGGAGGCTACGCGAAAGCGAGTTAGGAAGTTGTATAACAGATCGAAGAGAACGAAGAGCCACAAAGACCTGATGGCCTTTAGATTCGCTCAAAGAGAATATAAAGAAGAAATAGCGTTGGCAAGGCGAGAAGGTTGGAAGAAGCACTGTGAGCAAATGAACACTTGTTCGGAAACGGCCAAACTGTGTCATATCCTGGCTCAAGGGAACAGGAACCACTGGGGTTCCATTAGGCTTCCGTCAGGGGAGTGGGCGGCGAACGGAGACGAAGCTTTGGACTACTTGTTCTGGGCCCACTTCCTAGAATGGACGCCGCACCAGCCAGACATGACCGATACTGGAGTCCTCGATTCACTGAACGCTCAGCGATCGGTGGCTCATAGGTTAATACAGAGCGAAAAAATTAGATGGGCTATAGGGACTTTTGAACCCAATAAAGCAGCAGGAGAGGATGGCATTTTTCCAGCACTCTTGCAGAAAGGAATGGAGATGCTCTTAGCACCCCTGGGTGATCTATTCAAGGCATGCATAATCTGGGGTTACATACCTCAGAAATGGAGGATAGCCAAAGTAGTGTTTTTACCAAAGCCCGGTAAACCCACCCACGAGGTAGCCAAAGACTATAGGCCAATTAGCCTTACGTCTTTTGCTCTCAAAACATTGGAAAGACTGGTAGATCGTGATGCCAGGGATAATGCTCTCGCGGCTCTGCCGCTGCACCCCAGACTGCATGCTTATCAGGCAGGGAAATCGAAGGATTCGGCTCTCAAAGAAGCTGTTAACCACATCAGAAAGGGAATGAAAAACCAGGGCATGGTGTTGGGAGCTCTGCTAGACATAGAGGGAGCATTCAACTTCACCACCACGGAAAGTGTTTGCCAAGGTGCCACTGAACACGGAATAGACCACTCCATCATCAGATGGATTAAGCAGTTACTGAACAACCGGGTGATCAAGGCCTACTGGGGTTCCTCGATCAGGCAAAGAGCTGTGAAAAGGGGGTGTCCACGGGGGGGGGGGGGGGGGTAATGTCTCCAACCTTCTGGTCCCTCACGATCGACAGTCTCATTAAAGCACTAAACGAAGCGGGATTTTATGCGCAAGCGTACGCGGGTGGCATTCTCATACTGATCATGGCGGACGATGAGATTATCTTAGCAGAACTTATGCAACAGGCTCTTTCTGTTGTTGAAGACTGGTACAAAAAGTTGGGCTTATCCGTAAATCCATCTAAGACAGTACTAGTTAATTTCACAAACAGATATAAGGTTAAACCTCTCAAGAATATCAGTTTGTTTGGAGAGAAGCTCACCATCTCCAGGTTTGCCAAATACCTGGGAGTGACATTCGACAGCAAACTGAAATGGGAGGAGCATATTCAGGAGAAATATAAAAAATTTGTGAGTGCCGACTGGGCGTGTATGCGAGTTTTCAGTATCAATTATACGGCAGTACTCAGACCTAGACTCCTACATGGCGCTATCGCCTGGTGGCCTAGGTGCTTGCTTAAAACGGGAAAGGAAATTCTGAACCGTATCCAGAACCTTATGCTAAGAGGGATCACGGGAGCAATGAAATCCACACCGCGAGCGGCGATGGAAATGCTCCTAGACATCCCACCCTTAGACCTGAAGGTTAGAACAGAGGCGTTTAGCGCCAATGTTCGTACATTTACGAAAACGGAACGGTGGGAACATTGGGATAAAGACATACTTGAGAAAGATGGCGTCGACCTCAGGTCATTTTCTAGAGACTGGATAACCCGGAAATTTAATTTCGGGAAGTCTTACGTTATAAAGCCTCTAACTTGAGAGAACTGGAAAAGTGGGTTCCAACACCCAACATCTTCCAATAGGGTTTGGTTCACAGATGGTTCAAAAAGCGAATCTGACACTGGGGCGGCTGCCTGGCTAGCGGGAACATCCCGGGAACTAGTGTTCAACCTCGACCCCCACGCGTCAATTTTCCAAGCAGAAGTAAGAACAATCAGGGAAACGGTGGGTAGCATGATAAGTGAAGAGCTGGAGGGTAGCGAAGTGGTTATCTATTCCGATAGCTCCGCGGCCCTCTCAGCGCTTGGCAAAGCGGAAGTAATCTCGATAGAGGTTTGGAAATGTGTGAAAGCGTTAAACAAGCTAACAGAGAATAACAAAGTGACCTTAGCTTGGGTTCCAGGACATGCAGGAGTTTTAGGCAACGAGAAGGCGGACCGGTTAGCAAAACGAGGGGCGGCTGGGTGCCGAGCCACATATTGCAGGGTGGCAATATCAGAGAGCTCAATTAAGAGCTCTCTTAGAGCGTGGACCCAGAATAGATCTGACCGTATCTGGCGGGAATCATCAGGAATGAGACAGGCCAAAACTTTGATAGGTAGCTCCTCACCGCCAATCTGGAGCGGTGAGTTAATACTCCGCTCCAAAAGCTCAATAAGGGAAGCGGTGGGTTGGTTCTCGGGTCACTGCAGGGTAGGCCATCATCTTTTTAACATGGGGCTGTTACGGATTGATTTGTGCAGATGGTGTGGTCAGGAGGAGGAGACGTCGACCTACCTGCTCTGTTATTGCTCGGCTTGGGCAATAACGAGATGGAGGTGGCTTGAACTTCCCTTCATTAAACCACAAGACTTGGGAACAATGAAGCTTTCATTGATCTGCAGGTTTATAGGCATAATTAGCAGTAGAATGGAGGGTGGGACCTAAAACCAAGGGGGATAAGCACAATGGGCATGGCCGGAGTGCTGGACCGGCAAGTCCCCGAAAGGGGCCGCCAGTCAACCCCGTCTCTCTTACGAATACGAATCTTACGAAGGTTTGTGAAAATTTTTTGCAACACCTCGCGTGCAATTCATGAAACTTACGTTTTTTTCATCATTAACATAATTTATTTCTTTTTTCATCAAGCTTTGATTAGTAATATTTTCTTTATCATTTTTATTTATAATTTGATTTAAATAAATTATTTAATCTATGCATTCCATACCCATTTACAAGATAATGAGATAACATTATAAAAAATTGTCCACAAACATCTGAATATTCACTTCGTAGTCTTTTAGTATTCCATCTATAATGTATACAATTTCTTCTGAGACGATCAAGATGATCCGACACACTCGGAGGAAGTCCATAACTGTCAAAGTAATATCCATTTCTCGATTTATCGACGTATATTGCGATCCAATATTTACCTGGTTTAGTGTGAACGTCTGTATTAACAATAAGGACCGCAGGTTTCATGCAGACTTTGGGCGCTTAATCCGAGGGACAGACTCCATACGTACGTACCAGGAGTAAGCGAAATATATCCATAATTTCCAAACTGTTTATGATCATTTATGCTTTCTATTTGCAAGTTTTCTTTAGGTGTATTAAGCATCAACTACGATTTTATTTTAAATGCCTCGTTTAATGCGCAGAGATACTTTCTTAAAGAATTTTTCATACAATGTAGGATACAGTATGTATACGACAACGATTGATTGTCGAATCTCCGAAAGCGTTCCTCTTCATCTAAAATTTATTATTTTTCTTGACATTACTTATTGCAATAATTTGAGTTTATCTTTCCCGCGCGTATAAATATTTCTCAATTGTTTTGATAATTCACGAAGGTTTTGAAATAAATATTTTTCTGGAATTTCGCCTTCAAACCATTCTATTACATGCTCCTGAAGAGTGAGATAATTATTTTCTTTTCGCGTATCTCTTGCTAAATCACTAAAGTTACATATCGGTGAAATTATCCAGTTCGGCATAAATAACTTATCAACTGAAACAACTGCTACATCTTTTGGAATGAAGTTTCCTCTATTACTCTTAAATCCTCGAATTTCAACTATAAAATCTATAATTATTTTTTTACGTCTGTTCAGTACGATTTCGAAGGAGAGCAGTTCCCACCGCTCCTACCAATCTCGCAGCTCAGAAGCCTCCAGCAGGGAAAAGACCCATCGACCTCACCATGGGGGACTAAAGGAGAGCGCCTCTAGGCGTACATGACCACACAATCAACGACCCAGAGCGCTCCGCGCTCTCGAGTCAATTTTAGTGGGTTGGTTCTCCGGGATCGACCCCAACGATAAACCCCACACATAAATAAGACTCCTTCTGGGTCTCCCTGCTATATTACTGGGTGGTGAGGCCTGCACTGAGGTGGGCGGACTCTCTCTCTCTCTCGTCCAGACTCGTCCAAGAGTCGACGTGGTGGGGCTAGTGCTGTGTCCTCCCTCCACGCTATGCAGAAGCCTTACAGTCCAAACGAATGGCAACGAGGGCACCTCAGTGGGAATTCACTGCTCATCAGGCATTTACAATCAAAGGGATCCGGCATCAAAGGATCTCCACCTCGGCGGGCAGACGGCCCACCACAGTGCGGGCAAGTCATGGATCGCATACTTCCAATCCGGCGCTCGACTCGTCTCTCCGTATATTCTCTCAATAACTCCCACCTAGTTTACTTGGATGACATAATCGTCTGCTCCGGAAATCTCAACAAGCACTTCATTCACAGCAATAAGGTCTTGGATAGGTTGAGCCATCCAGCGCCATCCAGCAACATCACTCAGAGCGGCCCACAGTAGTGAGCGCTCCTTTCTAGTGTGCCTACCAGCGCTCCTTTCTGTTCCCCTTTCCCTACTTAGAGAGCAGGAAGGGTGTACAGCACGGATCTTCCCGACGCATCGCCGCCCTTCGTGCGCTCGCAGCGCCACCCCGAGTACCTCGCTTACATCAACCTCACCATGATCTCTATTAATCCACGGGGTCAGCTGGTCTATTAGCCTTGTTGTTCTTTCACCCTTGGTTGTGGTTTTCCAGAATCGTTGCCACGTTTCCATGGTGCATTTCCGTTCCTCTCTATGGATTGTTGTTTTGTCCTCTTCTGTTTCCATCCGTTCATAGGTTCTCTTGCGCTCCATTGCGTGTAGGTCGATCGGGATGATTCCCGCAATAACGAGTACAGTAGGTCCTGAAACCATTCGATAGGCGCTGGTGATATCGATTGATGTATCTAACAATAACTTTGAAGTTATATTTGTTAAATAATAACAAAATATTCGTTAAAAAGAAATGTAAAAATCTCAAATAAAATTTTTTGTAATTTTATTAATTTAACTTGCCAATAAACGAGAACCTCTATTTGAGAAAGCATTCTACTAAATCAGTTGGCAGTGGTTTTTGTATTGGAACTACATGCCTAAAATATTTCAAAAGCAAGATAAACGCCTAAAAACGAATTTAAAAATTTAAATATCGGTTTCTTAAGTTTTACTCAAAACCTAAGCATTTTTAACAAGAAAGTTACATGCAAATATTGTAGATCTCGCAAGTCAAGAATTTTAATTTACAAAATAGCCAAAAAAATCAGTTCTCGAGGGTAAACTCCAAGCCTAAGCATTAGATATAATAAAGTTAAATAAAATAAAGTAGTATATTTAAAATGGAATACAACTTTTTTACATTGAAATTATGTAATGAAAATGCTTACAACACAAGATACATGCCTAAAAACGAATTTTAGTGCGCAAAATAGCCATAAAGTCAGTTTTTGAATCTTAACTTGTAACTAAGATACAACTTTGTGGGTTACATATTTTGGTTAGAGTCCAGCAACATGAACTGTCAAAACAAGCTCAAGGCTTGAGTCATTGCCATTTGTACAGAAAGCCTACCTGGAATAGAATGCACGGATTAAATACTAGGCTTTGTGCAGCTTTATCGACCCCACAATCCCTAAAACTAAACTAAAATCCTCACATGCTAAGTTCTATGCTAATACTGGGAGGACTCGAATCTTGCCAACACTAACAAAATGCATTATCACTTGGATGATCACGCGAGCTCTAGCGTTGCGATCCCTGTAGCAACAGAAGTTGACGAAAGCAGCAGCCATCCTCTCTTACAATACCAGTCTGTTCGAAGCTGGTCATGCTCGTGCAGCTTTGGAGGTGCGTGGCATTTACACACTACTACACACTCTTTATTTGAAAACATATAACTCATAAATACCAACTTACACCAAAACACAGCTTGAAACTAAACTATCCCAACCTCTTATTTGGTGATATGTGCTGATTATAAAAGTCTTCCTCCAGAGGTTGGGATAGTTTAGTTTTAAGCTGTGTTTTCGTATAAGTTCGTATTTATGAGTTATATGTTTTCAAATAAAGAGTTTGTAGTAGTGTGTAAATGAAACATTGAAATTAAACTCACCTGCAAGACCGTTCCAGCTGTTAAACAGCATAATATTAAAGATATAATGCTTCCTGGAGTCACAGCAATGTAGAACAATAAGATATTCTTTATTCTTCAGTACCAAGAACTTGAGCAGTTGTATTAAGAGATATCTCTGACTTAAGGGGTCTACCCTAATTGCAATTTTCAAAAAATCGATTTTTTTTTATTCCATTTTTCGAAAGTATAGATATTTGAAAGTATCATATTAAATTTTCATAAAGATCCGAGCAGTCTAAGTGTACTTTTGAGGGACTTTTACTTAGTTACCTGAGCGCGCTAATAAAGACCGTTCGGAGCGGTATCGTCTACCTGCCTTTGTTTACGTGAGCAGCTGAAACCTTTCGTGTATATACTATCCCTACTCAAATCTATTCATTCGTGACCCCTTATTTTTCGAAAGATACCTGTATATTTGAATTTCAAGCAAGTAGCAACCTATATTAGTCGTGTTTGAAATCTGTAAGCGTAAACATCTGTGCTCGTGATTGCCGAGATGGACAAGAAAACTATCCATCAAAAACAAAACTGGAGACGTCCAGGTTCGAAAGCGAAAAAACGTAAATTTCATGGAGTTCTTCCAAATGCCCATGAGGCAAACACAAGTCATGCTAGTGCATCTGCAGAGAAGCTGAACAAGTCGAAAGATACGAGTTTCGACGTGCCTGTAGATCAAACGTTAGGGTACAGCATCATACATTTTTACCTGGTTTTTTCTTCGTTACAACAGTTTTTGAAATGTAAAGTGTGTAATAACGATGTTACATTTACTAAGTATGGACAGCGAGGACTCGGTTTTAAAATTTGTGTTACTTGTGAGTGTGGAGAAAAATATATTAATTCGTGTCCGATGATTGCGACTGGATACGAAGTCAACCGTCGCCTTGTGTTTGTTATGCGATTATTGGTATCGGATGGAGTGGTATAAACATGTTTATTGGCCTAATGGAACTTGGATCTGGAATGAGTTCCTTCGTTTATTATCATATTATCTATTCGGTTTCTATCGCTGTGAAAAGTGTTTTCGATATAGTGATGCTAAAGACTGTTAGAGAAGAAAAACTCCTAAATGCTCAGCACGGAGAACCCAAAGATATTTTAACCGTTTCAGGAGACGGTTCCTGGCAAAAAAGAGGATTTTCTTCTCTTGTTGGCATAGTTTCTTTGATATATAGACACAGTAAAAAAGTTGCGAACGTCGTTATCAAATCAAGCTACTGCAAAGGATGTGAAAGAAGAAAAGGAATAGAGGACACGATTGAATATGCAGCATGATACGAAGTGCACCAAAAAAATTGCAGTGCTAATCACTCAGGTTGTGCCGGAAAAATGGAAGTCGACGGTATATGTCAAATGTTTTTTGAATCTCTCGAAAAATTTTCTGTGCGTTGTGGTTTTTACATCGGCAACGGTGACACGAAGACTTTCAAAATACTGCTCGATACACACCCGTATGGTGAAGGAGTGATCGTTAAAAAGTTAGAGTGTGTGTTACACGTCGCAAAAAGAATTTTCAAACGTGCTAGTGAAGCTAAAAAAAATCTTATACAGGCAAGAAAAGCTGCAAAGAAGGACGAGGAAAAAACTCCAACAAAAAAAGCTACAAAGAAGGACGAGAAAAAAACTCCAGCAAAAAAATTTGTCACTAAAAAAAGAAAAACCAGCGTAAAAAAAGTTCCTGTTGTTAATACTCAAGATTTAACGATAAAATTAATGAAAGAACTGTCGAAAAATTACGGTTTAGCAATTCAACGGCATCCTGATTCCGTGGAAGAAATGCGCAGGGAGATCTGGGCAGGATTTTATCATAAGATTTCAACCGACAGCAAGCCACAGCATTCATACTGTTCTGAATCCTGGTGTAAATATAAGAAAGCTGTGGAAAACAACACCGTTCGACAATTTAAACATCCTCCTGCTCTCGCTGAAGATGTTCAAGAAGTTCTCAAACCAATCTACGAGGATTTGACAAAACAAGAACTTCTTGAAAGGTGCCTCGGCGGAAACACGCAAAATAATAACGAGTCTTTCAACAACTACGTCTGGTCGATGGTTCCTAAACAAATCTTTAGTGGGAAAAAAACTGTTGAAATCGCGTGTCAAACAGCTGCGTGTATTTTCAATGAAGGATTGAAGCCAATATTGAAAATATTGGATGTGATGGGCGTCAAAATCGGCAATATCGCCGAGCAGTTCGTAGCTGAGCGAGATCTAACGCGCGTACGAGTTGCAAACCGCCGCAGTGGAGATTCCTCTAAGGAGGCCAGAATTAATCGAAGGAAGGCTATTTTGGATGAGACGGTACATTATGAAGAAACTGAAGGCATAATGTACGGTGCAGGCATCGCTGATTAAGCGTAGGTAAGAAATTTTCACGTTTTTTCGTGAAAAAAAACTTTGAACGCGTTTTTCTCGAAATGACATTTTTGTACGGCTTGTTGAAAAAATCTCTGAAACTACTGCATCAATCCTTACCAAATTTTTACCACATATTCTTTATGATGATAGCTATATCGCATATCATACAATTTTTGAAATTTTGAGTTTAACTTGGTTTAAAAAAAAAACTGATGAAAAAAAGGTGATTTTTCGTTACTTTTCGAAATATGGCCGCCATTTTGCCAATTTTGAAAAAATAAAAAATCGTATGATATGCGACATAGTCATTACCTTACTGAATCAAAAACCTTTCTTTTTTGTTTCAGATAATCCACTCCGGAGAATTCATCAACAGGGCGCACTCATCTTTTTTTTGGATATTTTTTTGGCCTCCATTTTTATACGATAAAAAACAAAAAAAATAATAAAAAAAAATTTTTTTCATGTATTTCAAGATTGTATTTATCAAGCTTCATACTTTACATATTAATATTTCTAATTTAAAACAATGAAAAAAAATCGTGAAAATAGTCATTTTTTGCGCGTCTAATTAGGGTAGACCCCTTAAAATTATATGTTAACAGATTAAAAATTGCTATAAATTTTGTGTTCAAGCAATAAGTTTATTTATTCATGATAAAGTGCATTACTGTTTCTAAAAGTTTCTAGTACAAAAATGAACTTACTTAATGCACAAAAGACGAAGAGATTTCTCTTTTTCTGAGGAGAAGCTTAATAGAGCTCGAATCCTGTACAGGTGTCAATCGAACTGCTAAATTAGAACTGGAATTCCCGCTTAACATAGACTATCGCTGTAGCACTTTTAAAGCTGGATGCCAGATTTGTGATGAGAAGTAGATGGCAGCCAACAAGAAGTTGTGAACAACATTGTAAATTGTAAATAAAATTTTTCTTTTTAATTACTATCAGTTGAAATTATATTCTTTCCGGTAAAACAGTCTACCTAAGGTATTTAAGGTTATTGATTACAATATTGACGATCTAGACTATTTTAAGTGTTAAAAAATAATGATTTTAGAATGCTGAAATCACGCGTTTGCGTTGCGTTCTGCAGCTTGTCTGAACCTTAACAGTGTGCTTATCGTGTAGAAGGATGCATTACCTGAGTGGAGCCTCTTATTTATTTCGCTTTTCATCCCGTTTTTATCATTCATAATTGTTCAGATATCTGAATTCGTTTACTCTTTCAAAGTTCAGATTTTCTACTTGAAGGTCCCCTTCCCCTTCCCACGAACCTAATCTATCCACCAACATGTATTTTGTTTTTAACTCGCTTAGTTCTAGCCCTGTATCTTCAGCCGTTATTATAAGAATATCCGCGTTTCTTGGAAGAGCTTCCCCATGATCCTCTACCAAATCTAGGTCGTCTGCGAATCCAAGTATTTGCGTTATACCGTTGAGCGTTGCTCCCAATTCGCTGACTTGCATTTTTCCAACTACAAACTCAAGGGTTAAATTGAAGAGAATCGTGGAAAGTCGCCTTGTTTTAGACCATCGCAAATCTGGAAGGATTCGGACGAACTTCCGTCTTTTCGAACTTCTCCTTTACTGCCGTTTAAACATATTTGTATTAATCTTACAAGTTTTCTGAGGGCCCCGAGGTGCACTAAAATTTGGTACATTTTAGATTGTTTAATAGAGTCGTTTTCTTGTATTAAATCTATAGATAGCATATGTATAGGTTCGCAGAATTCCTATTTTTTCTCAAATAATTTTCCAATATATTCTCTGCGAGCGGGGCAAGCCTGGTCTCGATTATATTTGACAGAACCTTGTAACACGTTGGTAACAGCGAGATGCCCCTATAGCTATTACAGTCGGTCTTATCCTCTGTTTTAAAGATTCATACATTGTTAATAATGGTTAGATGAGCAGTGCGAATATTATACAGTGACAAACGAAATATTCATTTTATAATGCAAGATTAAATTAATAGAATTAAACTTTCTATAATATTTATATTCAAATGCATTTCAGCCAGATTTTGTAAAATGACGTTCAATTAAACTTACGTACTCTGAAACACTGAAGCCTCGATCCTTATGGACGCATATGGAGAGATTTTGTTCATTAATTCATTCAATTTTCACAACTTTAACAAAAATGTATCCCTACTTTACTTTACTTTAATATTTTATAATAATGTAATGTCAACTAAAAGGATCGAACTTTCTATAATAATTAGCCGAATAACCCCAATACAATTTAACTACATTATTTAAAATTGCGCAATGAATTTATTTTATTTATAATTCAACTAATATGTAGTAATTTTCGTATAAGCAGTATAAAATTTTATATCCACCAATTTTCTTATTTAAATTTTTCTAAAATCCTTAGTGTTCAAGTAACAGCTTAAAACCCGTATTTAGCCATTTTTATTAAACATGACCATATTCTATATAGATGCATCAAATTTCGCTCACAATAGAACCATATACTTATTACATTGAGAGTTACAAAAAAATTTGGTCTTGATCGATGCAAATTTCTCTAAGATAACTTAGTGACACCAGTATTATTATTAGAAATATATGAAAAAATCACATATTAAGTGACTGCATCTTAAAACTATACAGAAGATCAGGCTAAAAGATGGTTGCTTAATCATACGCAAAAAGAAATCCCACAAATTTTTAACTCAATTGGTTGAAAAAAATCAACAGCTCAATAGTATATAGATACATCCTAACGCACTTACATTATGTCTAAAGTACTTAAGACTAGCTATTTAATCTTACAAAAAAGAGAAATCTAGATAGAGTTTAAAAATCTATCTTTATTACTCTCTTAAATAAAATGCCAATCTTATATACTTAACTATATAGGTATATGTAAGCGCATCGTGACTTTGCCAGTGCGAGCGCGGTGGTGCCTTATATGCAAAAAGCATTTAACGCTTCGCTTTTTGCATGCCTTACATCGCAATGTGATGCAAGGCGGCAAGTCACGGCGGCCATAAGGCCGCTGTGACGCACTAGTTTTTTTAAGTTATGTTATTATTTCTTTTCAAAATAGTTTAGGTAAAGTATGTCTTTTTAATTTTTGAAGTGAGGGTCGCCATCAGTAACAGACGTCGAGAGTGCGGGAGAGGGAGAGAGAAGCACCCGGACTACAGCTGGAGTCCCGGGGTTCTGCGAGTCGCCCGGTCCGTCGTCCGACACCCGAGAACTACATAAAGTAAGTGCGAATAATAGCGTGCCAGTACAGCGGTACTGGCATTTGGTGATTTTTGTTGCCGCGCTGAACTCATGCGAATATTGCTAATTAATATTTGCCCCCCGCCTTAATAAACTATTCCGTTATATAATGTTATTATATACACTGCATACTTTCAATCAGCCAACCAAAAGCTACTAATATTTGTTACATATGTTTGTTAAAGTAAGATATATTTTGAATATAGGTTCTTTCTAGTATACAGAATGCATGTAAATTTTTTCAGATTTTTTTAAGCTCATAGGTTTAAAGTTGCTTGGAGCTAAATTTGACCATATTTCCATATATATGGATGATTCTCTGGGAAATCTAGAACAAAAAAAAAAGAGAAATATTTTGCGGTAAAAATGTTCTTTTTATCATGTAAAATCGTCGTGAATTTTTTTAGATTTTTTTAAACCCTTATATTTAAAGTTGCTTGAAGTTAAATATGACTTTAGTGCTAAAATGTGCATTTTAATAATTTTTTTAACAATATTAGATGCTATTTTGATTTTTTTATATAAATATTGCGCTTCTGCCATTTTGCAATTGTAACAGTCACTGTTATACTGAAAAAAGCTATCTTCTTAATTGTTTTTGTAATGGTTCGAGTGATCAAGCCCACTTTTTTCAAGATTTTTAGTTTTAAAATGAGTTTAATTTAAAATGAATTTAATCGAAAGGGGCATTAAAAGGTTTTAGAACCATTTTTTATGAAAAATTCAGAAAATTTTCTACAAAATCTTTTGTTGCCACTTTTTAAAAATGACAACATTTTCATATTTAGCCTTGATCAACTTTAAACCTAAGGGTTTCAAAAAATCTGAAAAAATTCACATACATTCTACATACTGAGAGTAACATTTTTACCGAAGAAATAAAAAAGTTTTTTTTTATTTCGATTTTCCAGAGAATCACGCATATATATATATATATATATATATATATATATAGTTCGTTAGTATTGTTTAATTTAATAGTTGCATACTTAATGATATTTTGTGCATAAGAAGCTAAATATGCTATTCACTGGAGTAGATTGGTTTAAGGGGACTCTATGGTGAAAAAAAAAACTTCCGCAGCTTTAAGGTTAACCTAATAATATTTACATGGCGTGTTTATAATTATATTATCAATCAATACAAACCTTTCAAACAAATGTTATCAAATAATATTGAAGTTATTGAGAATAATAGGTTTGTTTTAAGTAAAATTCGGCTGTACGGTAAAAGTTGTTGGAGCACACCACAATGACATTTATGAACCAAAAAATTTGATAGTGAAACTACCAATTTTTAGTCAACTATGAGGTATTTAAAAATAATAAATATTTGTTGTTTAAAAATGGCTAAGAACAGTGCAAATTTGTTAATAGAATCATTTAACATGAGCTTTTCCATGGATATTTAAAAAATATTTCAGCTAACTAATGTTGAGAATGCTTCAAAGATCGTATCTTAAAAGTTTCATCAAGATTGATTGTTTTTGTATGCGCCAACGTTTTGAAGATTGAAAACTTAAATAATGAAAAACAGCATTTGATTAAAAATAAATGAAAAATGTAAAATAAAATTTACCAAACTTTATTATATTTATAAAAATAAATTAAAAGCTTTTATAAGAAAGTATAGATCACTTTTAATCTAAGAAAACGAAAAAAGACTTACTTTTATTTAATTTTCACAGCATTTAAATAATCAAAAGGGTAGGAATTTTTGATTCACCATAATACGACATATATAGGCCAAGCAATAGAGATTGTCCTTAACATAAAACCTATCTGGAAACCGCCTGTACCATCACGTGCAGGACAGTCCGTAGTTTATTCCCACTATGTTTCCTTCTCGAAAATGTAATTTGTTAATTTTTTATAAACAATTATCAACAAAAATCGAGTTTTTTAAAGTTTTCTTTATTGTACAATGGAAACTATTGAAGCAATCTTAATGGTATGCACGGATGATTTGTACAGAATTTAATTACGAAGAGAATGACGGGCCAAACGACCCGATCGGATAATTAAAACCGGAGAGAAACTGGAAAAAAAACCGGAAAAGTATGCTTTTTCGTAAAAAATTCATAACTCCGCCGTCTGAACCTGACGACATCGATTCTTGACTCAGATTTTATGAGTGATGGAAGAATAAGCAGGAATTGTATGTTCTTTGCTAAGCGTCGTTATATTTGAAAGATATATTATTTCGCAGCAGCTGCCGAGTGTAACACACAACGATTATTGTGAATCAAAAGCAATTTCTGAGTAATGACAAAAATAAGTCGAGACTTATAGCTTTTATTTGTGTACCATTAAATGCCGCCGGATTTAGAACAAAAATTGCGACTGAAGACGACGACAGAGTTATAGTGGTTAGAGCAATCGAAAATGCTCGCGTAGATACAGAAGCAACAGTTATTATTGTAGGCGAAGACGTAGATTTACTTGTAATTTTTTCGCAGCTGGCAAAAAATGTTAATAATATTTATTTTCGGAATGAAAAACCGCATGAGTTTTATACTAGCAGCAGTTTTAAATACGAAAATCTACAAAAAATAATTTCTGTATTACATGCATTTTGTGGGTGCGATACCACATCTTGCTTTTACAAACTTGGTCAAAATAAATTTATCCACTCATTTTAACACGAGAAATTATTGCAATTAGCTGAAGCTTTTATGACGTAAAAGCCAGTTGCGAGAAAATAGTCGACAATGCTTTCGAAATGATTCTAGGAATGTACAGTAATAAAGCGGAAAAAAATTAATACAAAAGTCAAGCTCCTTTTCATTAAGTGACTTAAGGTATTTACATTTCAGTAAGGCCAAAGTAAAGACAAAATTCGCATTAGAAACGTTGCCGCCGACAGAAGGAGCAGCTAAACAACATGTATTTCGTGCATTTTACCAAGTCAAAACGTGGCTAGGTAACGGAAATCTGAAAGCAACTGACTTGGGGTGGACTGTAAAAAATAATCATTTAGTTCCCGTAGGAACACTGATCCACTAATCACTAAAAAATTGTTTGATCAGATTTCCTGTTCATGTAGTAAAAACGGATGTATTGATGCTTCCTGTACTTGTAAGAAACACGGATTGAGATGCACGAATCTTTGTGCACACTGCCAATGCTCGAATGTACATCTGAGAATGAAAGCGATGATTTTATGTCAATAGAAAATATTAATTTTAATCTTGCAGAAGCAGACTGTGATGAGCCTGTCAAAAGAAGAAAGATTTTGTAATTACTTTCAAATAAAAATGTTGCGTATATAAGAACATATTTGTATAGTTATTATGTAAGAAAATTAATTACTTTGTTTTGTAATATAAAAGCTGCTATCCATTTATATATTTTATTTATATATAACGATATGTAGCAAAAAACATACAATTCCTGCTTATTCTTTCATCACTCATGAAATCTGAATCAAGAATTGATTTCCTAAGGTTCAGATACCCCAAAATAAAAAAAAACAATCAAATAGCTGCAGTAGCTTGCACGTAATGAAGTAATAAACAAATAAACAAACTATATACACAGTTTGATTATTTGTTTATTACTTCATTACGTACAAACTACTGCACCTATCTTAATAAGACATTAACGATTATCTTATATATAGATATATATAAGGACACATCCTGACTGACTGACTGACTGACTAATTGATTGACTGATTGACTCATTAACGCCCGGCCAAAACCATTAAAACTAGAGTCTTGAAATTTGGATGGTATATTGTATTTACATCGTAGGCAACGAATAAGAAGGGAAATTTACTTAATTCTAACTCTGAGGGGGAATATTTTACAAATTTCAATTTTTATAGGGTTAAAAGCTGTAAAATGTGTTTTCACAGAATCATTTCCAATCTCCAAGTCCCGATGAGATATCGGCTTTTTTGTCGTAGCATAGGCTTATTAATACCAATTTCTAGAAAGTAATTTCTAGGTTATTCTCTAATTGACTGCTAAGTGGGAAAAGTTTTCATATTTCGAAACCTAAATTAGTCAAAAATAGCAACTTGGGATTTTACAGGTTAATTCAAAATCTTCAAGGCCAAATATATACATATTAAAATACATACATACATGTTAAAATACATACATGTTAAAATTTTCTTTTTGTCTAACCAATCTTAACATGTATATGGAGTTCTTATAAGTGTCTGTACAGTTTTTCAGATTATTTTTACCAAGTCTGTTCAAGTTACTGTGGGTCAAAGACGTTAATTTTAGCATTTTTTGCATTTTGGAGCTGTTTTGAATGACTTTTAGCTCAATAAGAGTACATTTTACGCAAAAATTGAATTTGTACTTTTTTATGCAAATTTTCTGAATTAAAAAAAAAATATTTTCAAGGTCATATGACCCTTTATTACATGGATTTAGTCCATTTCAAAAGTCAAAAGTTGAAAAAAAGAGAGTTCGATCACTCAGTTGACTGCTAAAAAATCCATGGAGATGCCTTTTTTAGTACAAAAGAACCTGCATAACTCCCAGAATGATAATCAAGATGTATATCTTGCTAAAAACATAAATAACAGTCAAATTATGGTAAAATATGATTAAAATGCCTATTTAGCACCTATAATAATGAGTTCAACCACATGGATCAGCGCTAAAAACTTCTGAAGGTAGCTTGTACTAGTACAAAACAAACTGATATAGTCTCAATACCGTAAAAAGCTGCATTTCTTGCTAAAAATGGAGATAATGGTCAAAATATTCTAAAGAATTATTAAAGTGTACGCTTATAAGAACCCTCTACACATGTTAAAATTGGTTAGAGAAAAAAAAATTGTTGACTTCTATTTCGCTCAGAATCGCACATATATATGTATATATGTATATATGTATATATGTATATATATATATATATATATATATATATATATATATATATATATATATATATATATATATATATATATATATATATATATAACCGAGTGCTCAATCATTAATAACAATTTAATTATTAACCAATTTAATTATTAATTTAATTATTAAATTTTAGTATCCTGCAGGCGTGCGCCACACGCAACACGTGTGCGCGACTTACCGCAGCGCTTACCTTTGGATCCGTCCGCGGCGACACGCCACTGTAGCCTTACCTCGATGCAGCTGTGCAGGTTTTCCCCACGAATACGTCAAATCAACGCGGATTACGACTTTGTGCAGAGTTTTCTGCTTTCTCCTCGACGCATTAGTTTTCGCGACCTGAAAAGGGCACGAAAACGCGAAGGCTAATTCTCTCGCGACGAGAGTAGCAATTTAGCTTCGCTTGTCGGCCTAACTCGATGCGGGGAGCAGGCGGGTCCGAGTTAATTAACGACACTGAAATTTAACAATAACAACAAATCAAGTATATTCTGAAATAATACTGAATAAGGAAATTACGACAAAGATGACAATGAAATATTAACGATGAATTTAACAATTACGCACAGGTCGAGCGTCGCATTCGTGTTCAGTATAACCGTCGCTGAGCACGCCGCTGGAACGAGAGGTATTCGAGAGCGCACGTACCTCTTTCTCGCCGGCAATTTGTTGTCGACACGAATAATTGGTCACGACACACTATTCGTAGCGTGGCCCTTCGCGTAAGTGCATATACCCCAGGGCTAGCCCTTACCTCTAAACGTTAGAGCGTAGTGTCGAAGATGACGGTACGCCGCAGTCGGAACTTCTCTCTCTCTCTCTCTCTCTCTCTCTCTCTCTCTCTCTCTCTCTCTCTCTCTCTCTCTATGGCCTACTGGGCGGCTTCCCCTTCTTTAGCAGTGGCAGTGGTGGTGCAGCATTCGCCCCCGTCAGTCGTTCTTCCACCCACGCACGCGAGAATCACCTTATATACACAGCACAAGCACGAACACGTGCAGCTGCGAAGCGGGAGAATTGTTAAGATAGCGGCTAGCGAGCTCAAAACGTGGTGCGCGGCGCGATAGCGTTAGCGATAATGGCTTCTCTCCACGGCCTCAGCGGCATCTCACCGCCTGCTCTCTCTTCCCTGCCTGATGAAACGCTCGGATGTCAAATGACGATACTTAGCCCATTCTCCGCTCTATATTAAATGCGAGTTATTCGCTACTCGTTGCAATAAATATAATTATTTAAATATGTATATTTTACAACAAATTTTTCGTCAGATCTTGAAAACATTTTTACGAATGCATCACTGTTTATGATTTTCGTACTACTCTTCAAATTCGTCGTCGTTCAACGATCCTTTTCTTGAGGCGCATGACTGATAGTATGTACTTTTAACAATAAGGTCGATGACTCTGCCAGAGTAATAACCAATTATAGTTATTACACCGAACAATGACGTATAGCCACGCTTTTTCCATGATTCGTCGCCGGAAACTTTTAAATGCCTTTCGGATCTTCTATTTTCAACATTCTTTGCTGCTCCTCTTTGACAGTTTTCTCGCAGAAAAATATAGCATAAATTATGAAAAAGTATTGTTACTTTAAATATTTTTTAACATATATAATACATACGAATTTCACAAATAAATTTAAGATAAGATAATAATATGTAACTAAGAAAATTTTCAAAATGTTCATTAAGTGTAATTATTCGAGTTAACTACTCAAACAAAATGAACCCTGAAGCATTAAATGTTACCGTGAATTACTCGAGATATGGATGCATACATACACACACACACGCACACGCACACGCACACGCACACACACACACACACACACACACACACACAAATCCATACGGACATTATTTAAAAACAGTGTATTTCGATTCCTTATATCTCAAAACATGTTGCTAACATGTTTTTAACAAAACTTTTTACTATCACAAAGCTTCCTGTATGAGAAAGCAAAAATTATGTTAAATTTAAGAATCATTTTACATCAAATTATTACAATTGTCGCCTTAACCTTAAACCTTATACCTTACACTTCAATTCGAATTCCAATCTACATTTATGGATGTGTTGTGTTGACATATTAAGAACTATTCATCATAATATCCACTTAATTTTGCATTATTAACTGCTATCATTGTTAGGACAGGAAAATTATAAGTTTAAACTTTATCTCTCATTGTTGTTAGTTTGATCTTTAATTTAAATAATAACATTAGAAATTAGGAATAATAATATTATAAAGAATTTGTAATTTATTAAATTAGACAAAAAAATATATCAAAATTATATTTCATATTTTTATTTTACTCTAAAATTTAATAATAAATACATATATTACAATAAATCAAAATTAATTATAAACGTATGAATGGCTTTCAAAATTATAAGTTAAATGTTATTAGAAGAAAAAATGAATGTTAAACTTACTTTCTTCAGTATGATCGTATAGTATTAAATTTTATTTTCTGTGAGAAATTCCTCCTGCAGACACAGTGGGAATTATTTCTTTAACATCTCTTACTGCTGCTTCGTCTATATAAATTTAGAATTATTAAAATTTCTAGTATTATAAACACTATATTTAAAAGAAGTTTAAAAATTAAGAATCTTTTAACGAGTAAGTAGAAACCTATGATTGAATTTTAACGAAAATTTTGAATTTCTGTTTTTAAATTAAATTCAATTCCAAATCGGTAATGTGTCATTGTTAGAATCTATCTTCTTTTCTGATTCTAGCGTCGTAGTCAATTGCGATTAATCTATATATTACTTTATTTTAATCTAATGTTAAATGATTAAGGTTAACAATACCGTAAATGTATCAATTGAAAGGCTGGATGCAATAAGAGGATTAGCGCTCGAAATAGCGTCAATGTATTGTCCAAGAAGAGAAATTTGAAAATTGATCAAATTGAAATTTTGACAATTGATACACATAGGAAATTTTATTTGGCATTTTTTTGTATTAACATAAAAGTTTGATCTTTTTTTGTTTTCTAATTATTTAAGAAAAACCCAATTTTTTAACTTTTTTAAATTTTTTTATTTACAAAATCAATAGATTTTTCTCTTTAACTCGTAACTTCGCATTGTTTGAATATTTTGTATTCAAACTTTAACATAATAATCTTCAACATATTCTACGTGTGTTAGAACATTAAAAAAAATTTAATCATTTTAGAGACTTATAGTAAATTTTCTTAAATATTACCTTCAAAATCTGTAATTGATACAATGAACCAGAAAAGTTGTGTTACAAAATTACGATTCATAAAAACTTTCAGCGAGAAAAATGTTCGTTATATGCCGAGGAAGTTTATTGGAAAGTTTCAAACCTTGATTGACAATGGTGAAAATATATGAGTGATTTACAAATTGCATCCAATTTCGGCGCGTCTTGTCGCAATCGAGTATTATTCTCTCTATTATGGTTATTTCAACGTTTTTACTTTATAAAGAATAATTTGCGATATTGTGTGATTATTTGTTCTATACAATTTTAATGATTTACACTTACTTAGTTATTCTGTAAGTGTACTTACAATTACTTACTAACTACTACTACTTAGTAGAATTACTGATTTAATTTATATTGTTCAATATAAATGATAGTATAAATAATTATTTTATATTTTAAATTAATAATTAAGTACTTAACTATTTATTCGTAACATAAAAACATTAAAATAAGCATAAAAATATTAAAAGCCTTATTGTTGAGAGAATAATACTCGATCGGGACAAGACGCACTGGCTGCGTCGAGTGCACCAAAGTCGCATACAATTTGAAAATCGTTCATACTTTCTTAACATTATCAATCAAGGTTTGAAGCTTTCCAATAAACTTTCTCGAGATATAAAGAACATTTTTCTCGCTGAAAGTATTTATGAATAGAAATTTTGTAACACAACTTTTGTGATTTATTGTATCATTGGCAGATTTTGATAGCAATATTTTCAAAAATTTACTATATGACTCTAAAATGTTTTAATTTTTTTTTAAATATTCTAACACACGTAGAATATGTTGAAGATGATTTGGTTAAAATTTGAATAAAAAATATTAAAACCACGTGAAGTTACAACGAGTTGAAGAGATAAATGTATTGATTTTTTTTTTCAAACTAAAAATTGCGTTTATCTTAAATAATGAGAAAACAAAAGAATATCATAATTTGGTTTTAATACAAAAAGATACCAAATAAAATTTCCTATGCGTATCAATTATTAAAATTTCAATTTGATCAATTTTCAAACTTCTCTCCGTGGACCATACCTTTACGAGTTTTCGAGCGCTAGTCCCCTTATAGCATCCGGTCTACCAAATTCTTATACTGCTAAACCTCGAAGATTGCTAACCATCGAAGGCCAATTGAATGGTAATGCACTCATAAACTATAACGTTCACGTTATAATGGTAATTGTATTCTACGCTTTTACCACGGAATAAGCTAGCGTTATTAACTCTAGTCCCCTTATAGCATCCGGTCCTTCTATTAACGTTGTTACCAAATTCTTATACTGCTAAACCTCGAAGATTGCTAACCATCGAAGACCAATTGAATGGTAATGCACTCATAAACTATAACGTTCACGTTATAATGGTAATTGTATTCTACGCTTTTACCACGGAATAAGCTAGCGCCACCTTCGTTAAACTAAGATCGAAGGAAATTTAAATTCATTGATATAGACTTTTTTCTTGTGTTTTCCGCATTACCTTAAATAAGTTTTATTGAAAGAGAACTAATTAGAATGTAACGTGAACCTATACCTTATTAATTCATTACATTTATTACGTTAATCATATAAACGTAAAATAATTAGTTTTCTATAAAACTTCCCCCACCATGCTATAACGTATTTCCAAAAATCAAGTTTTAAAGATATTAATTTAAGATGATAAATTGCTAACAAATGCAAAAGACTTATTAATTTAAGATTAAAATTAATGTTTTACTAGTTGAATTTAATGAATATTTTTTTAAATCTTAAACTCTTTGTATTCAACGTATTTCTAAAATTAAAAATATTTTATTATATATTTATTCAGTAATTTCGTAAAGTATATTATCGTAAATGTCATACTATCATGCATATTGATGTTGTGTAGACACTATGTATTAACTTGAAAAATGATTTTGTATTTTAATGGTATATCAATCCGATATATATATATATATATATATATATAAATATTGTTGTGAATATGTAGAAATACACACACGCATCTTTATCCGACTAGTCCACGCTGCGCTCTCGTAGCGACAACTCGTGCCTTCCATACCACACTGTATCTATATCATTATTCAAAGTGTGTGTGTTTTCACTATTCATTAATATAACACTTAAAACAACAAATATATTATTTCCTTAGCGCGAGCGAGCATGAGCGAGCGCGTATTTTGGCTAGATATCATTAACCCTAGAACACGAACAGCGGTATGTGTGACCACAGACAACTTTCCCACCTTTAGCAACCCCTCTACAACGCCATAAGGGAACCGGGACAAGGGGGCAAGGGGTGGGGGATGTTGAATGCCTATACTAATGACCTGCGTAGTGACTGGTCACCGTCGATGCTGTATGGTAGAATGATAAAGTGAGAAACTCTTGTTTGGGGTCACACAGACCTCTGTTCATATTAACAGGAGTTTTTTTCGAGTTATAAAAAATTTTAATTTTTCATCTTTTCGACTAACACAGATTAGTAGAAATGAAATATCACCAGTAACATTTGTATTTTTTTAAAACATATATTAAAGCTAAATCTAAATAAATAAACTTAATAATCTAAAAACTTACACTAAGTAAACATGAAAAAGAGAATAGTGTGCAGTATGCATATAGCAAAAGTTCTTAGATTGTTCTAAAAGCACATTTTAAATATTTTTCACATCTTCCTAAATTTAAATATCAATCTTTGTCATATAAATATTAAATAAATGAACATCTTTTGCAATATATGTATTGGTTTAATGTTATTTTCGCTTTTGCCTGTAAATATTTCCATGAAAATGACGCATATAGAAAACTACGAGTAATTTGGCCGCATTATAATTCGAATATTCTGAGAAGCAAATATAACATTGTAAAAATATATAACGTACATTGTTCACTATTCGAATATCAATTTTATATTAAAACACTATAATAATTGACTATATTACTGTTTTCTTAGGTAAGCAAACATTGAGATATTCAGATTCACATATAATAGGAGGAAACGTTGCCGAAACGTTTCTCCAACGTATATTTGGAAACTTACGTACGTTCGTAAAACGGCAGAACCTTTCGAATTCAAACGATTGGTGATTATCTCTTGAAGCCAACATAAGCGACGCCGTTGAGAATAATCAAAGCCTCTTAGTGGTTTGTCTAGACATGGAAAAGGTTTATGACCTTGTTTGGCGCAAAAGAATATTATAAATTTTAAGAAACCACAAGAATTCAGACAATGTTTCATTTTATAAGGAACTTTCTATCTGATATAAATATAAAAGTACCCATCAACAACAATCTTACCAATCAGTGTTACGTTATTTCTATTAGCAATAAATGAAATATCCAAATACATACCAACTCCAGTTCAAATTACAATATTCGCCGATAATGTAATCGTATTTATCAAAGGAAAAACTCCCTAAACCAACAAAATAATCCTGCAACAAACGCTAGATAAAGTGGAACAATTCTCACCCACAACATGCTTTAAATTCTCCAAGACAAAGACAAAAGCAATAATATTTAGTAAAAAGAAAATCATAGACAAAAGTACTAAACTCACAATTGGAAGTAAAATGATAAAAATGATCCAAGAAGTCAAAAGTTCAGGGCTTATGTTTGACTCAAAACTTTCTTGGAAACCTCACCTAGAAAATCGTAAAAAAATACTATTTTCTGAGATTAAATTTGATTAAAACACATGCAGATAAAACCTGGGATGCTAATCAACATGTTTTATGCAATACATACAAGGCGCTGATACAATCCAAAATAGACTACGGATGCGTAGTCTATAGATGTACAAATAACAACACAGTCAAAAAACTTGAACCGATATTAAACACCAGCATACGCATAGTAACAGGGGCATTTATTAATAGCCCAACAATTAGTATCCTACATGAGAGCAATAGTATACCCCTAAGCTTACGACGCAAGAATCACTCCTTTAATTATACAGAAAGAGTTATTTCCTCTAAACCAAATGTATCTTATTCTAAACAATAAAATAAATAACAAAGATAACACTAATAAAAACAGAAAACAATCATACCAATGAAACAATGAACTCTGACTCTCAATTAACCAAATGCCACCTTGAAAGAAATTAGACTATTTTGCAGCTGCAAAAATAAGTGACCAAGAAGCAATTCTTGCCTAGCTCTATTAATCTTAGAACCAATCGAAAACTTAACACATTCAGATATAAATTTCATCATCCACACCAACTCCTTCAAATTCACTAAACAGATTCAATTTAACAAACCAGAACAGCCAATGGCAAATGAAATCTCAAAACAAGTAATACAATCTGAAGGAAAATTTTTTACATACTATTCTCAACTTGACCCAGAATGCATAACATCAACAAGGGTGTTATATTCTATATATAACTATCTTGAATTTTTTTTATTTTTATTATTTACCACTTAATATTTTTCTGCATATTGTCAAGCAACGTAAAAACGAACAATTGAAAACGCGTTGTAAACGCATACAATTGAAAAGGCTAGTCGGCGCGCAACCCAGTGCGGTCCGCCGCAGCGAGCGGTTGACATCCAGGTGCAATAAAGTTCGACATGTAGCAGATATTTTACCAATTTTTTTTTAAACCGGGAAATATTATTTTTCTTTATGTATTAATTGCTTAAAGGTTAACGTCACAAAAAATTATTGGAATATATATCCTTGTAGCATAATTTATTAGCTATATTTTGATATGGGTCAATCCCAATTACTACATTATTCACTCGATTTATAAGACATTCTTTGTTTTAAATAAATAATAAATATTCATAAAATATTATTAGAAATGTTTCAAGAAACATACTATAGAAGTCTTGCAAATACCAAATAGTAATATAAAACTAATTCGCGGATGTTTTATACACGTAAGAAATATTAGAATAATCATATTCAAGTAATTTACAGTACTTCTTATCAATAATAAAACATTATTACTATCGTTTAGGAAATATTTTACATTCTCAAATAAGTAACTATTTTATTATTTCTAATTACTTTAATTTTCATTATAGTCAGAAGGTGACTAAATGGTACCCGAACACACTCTACACACATTTACTATTGCGATCATTACCCTACATTTACCACACGCACTACACTCAACAAAATACTCAAACATCTCCTCTCGGGCGGTACGCTAGTAGTGAGACAGATGCAGAGAAAACCGCCCGACCCGATTGTTCTCGCGCCGGAACACGCTGGGAGTGTCCGCACCCCTATCGGTTGTTCCCATCGGCATGGGCGAAGGGCTGATGTGAGTCTAGCTCTGCCGAGGCCGTTAGTTCCGACGCGGGATCAGAAGCCGGACGCTTCGGACCCTGTTTCGCAAGTGGGCAGGGGGATCGAAACTTCTATTGCTCCTGACGAGCCCTGCTCCTTCCGTGTTTTCCGGGGTAGGGAAAACGAAAGCTGGGCCTCAGGGATCTGGGATTGGATCAAAGTATCCTCGGGTGCACCCGTTCCGAGCTATTTCGGCCCGCCCCCCTATGTTCAATCCGACGGTTAACAATCAAGAAAGAAAATGTCCCTACAAAACCAAGTGATGAGCCAGAAGGCAGGTCAACCCCAAACCTGCCCAGAAGCGATGGTGGTGGTGGCAGCTTGCTCCAAAATCGCTACCGGACGACATAACGGCTCAGCCGCTCGGCGGTAAGTAGTATTGAGGAGTTCATGAAGCTGATAGATGAAATCCTCAAACAATGGGAAAATCATTGGAGACGCAGCCCGGAGTCAACAACACTATCAAGCATTCTATACCCTACCTCGTCCAACTTTTCGACTCTTGGAAGTACCGTCTGCTTCCCAACATGGAAGAAAACAGCCCAATAGACACTCTGGGAGCCGCGGCTACCTCAAGCCAGCGACCTCAAAATAAGAGGGTACTACCACTAGTCGCGGACTTCGACAACGCTGAGTCAGTAGCCACTGACAAGAAGGCTATGGCCAATGGGCTGTCGGAGAACGATGATTTTGTAACGGTCCAGTCCAGGAAGGAAAAAGCTTCTGCTAAGAAATCACAGCAGCAGTAGCAGAAGGAGCTACAGCTGCATCGCAAACAGGAGTAGCCAGAGCGGGAGAAGCTGCATCACCACCCGCAAACACAGAAGCCACCGACAGCCAAGACACCAGCGAACAAAAAGACAGAGCCTTCTGAGAAGTCTCCTAAGAAGAAGAAGAGGAGGAGGACGCCTTGGAAGCGACCCAAAGCTGTCCTTATCCGCCCTAATGATGGAGTCTCTTACGCGGACGTTCTTTCCAATGTCCGCGAGAAAATTCCATAAGAGTGCCGAAACACTGATGTACGTAGCAGAAAAACCAGGGCGGGCGATGTCCTGGTAGATTGGGCTCGAAAACCAATGAACAGGTGTCAGGAAGTCTCGGAGACTGCTTCAAGAAGGCAGTAGGTGACACAGGGATTGTGACGAACCTGTCACCGAAACCGAGCATCGAAGTCAGACACCTCGATAGCCTTATCACCAAAGAAGCCGTGGAAGCGGCGGCCCTCTTCGACGAAGCAGGAAACTCAGTGGGTGAGATTAGCGTATCGCTGACCAAACCCAATAGCAGGGAACCGCGGTTGGCCATCATAGAGATGGACCAGAAAACATCTGAGTACCTGCTCGAGAAGAGCCGCTTGAGAGTCGGCTATATGAACTGTCGCCTGAGTAGGTGGCAGCGGCTGCAGCAGTGCTTTAAATGTCTGACTTACGGACATCATGCAAGCGACTACAGAGGCCCAAAAAGAAGTAAGGCCTGCTACAAGTGTGGCGAGGAAGACCACAAAGGAGCAGTCTGCAGAGCTGCCGAGGCAAAGTGTGTCCTGTGCACGGCACTTGAAGTAGGTCAGGTTCATCTGGGCCACACCCCAGGATCAGGATAGTGTGAAGGGTTCCGCGATACATTTAGTCAGACCAAATCGAAGCGTTAATGATTGACCGTATAACGGTCCTTCAAACGAACCTACACAGAAGCGACTTAGCCAACAGCCTTCTGACTAAGTATAGAATTGAGAAGAAGCCTGATGTGCTACTAATCAGTGAGCAATACTTCGACTGGAATTACCTACGTGGTATCCAGACAAACTGGGTACTGCAGCAGTCCACGTGGACTCCCAAACCATCAGAGTGGACGAACATGGAGCCGGAAGTGGCTTCGTGTGGGTGAAAAGCAGAGACGTGTTTTACGTGAGCCACTATTATACCCCGAACGTCCGTATTGAGCAATTCAGACGGAGACTGGACGAGCTGGAAGATGCGATCCGCGAGATGAAAGACGAGATCGTTGTCGCCGGCGACTTCAATACGCGAGCATCGGAGTGGGGCATGCCAGAGTAGAGGTAGGTCCATCATGGGTATGTTATCCAGACTCGGCTTGATAGTTCTCCACGTTGGGAACACGCCGACATTCAGACGGCCAGAATTTATTGCCTAATCTAGCGCCTAGAGCGTCGGGTTGGAGGGTACTGGAGGATTACAACGGTAGTGACCACCAGTACATCCCCTTTCAGTTGAGTAATAAAACCAAATCGCAGAAAGAAGTCGCGCAAAAGCCACCGCGATGGAATCTGGCCATGCTGAATACCGACAAACTCGTCGAGATGTTACTAGAAGGCCAACAAAATTAACCGACGACGAACGCCACAGTGAACAGGGACGGCGCAGAGGTTCTAGTGAAGGAGATCATGAGTTTCATTCATCGTACCTGTGACGCATCTATGCCGCGCAACGGATCGCGACGTGGAAAACGCCAAGCTCATTGGTGGACCGTCGAAATCGCGCAACTGAGGGCGGAAGCGAACCGCCTCAGAAGACCGCAAAGAACGCGAGTCAAAAAGAAGGCAGAGCTGCTGTCGGCACAGCAAAAAGCAGCGCACAAACGGTTCCGACGCGAGATCAACCGGAGCATGCACAGTGCTGGAAGAATTTGACGGAGGAAGTCAATCGGGATGTGTGAGGCCATAAGGTCGTGACCAAGAAACTCTGCGCGCCCCCGAGTCCCTCTTTCGACGAAGACACCATGACTCAAATCGTGGACACTCTGTTCCCTACGCTCCCGCTGAGGCAGAAAAAGCGGCGAAAAAGACGGCACAATTGAGCCGTATCATGGCGACCACGAGTGGACCGAAAGCGAGCAAGTAACGGCTCCTCATGTCAGTCGTCACCTCCATCCGTCTTGACCACTGCCAGTGATGACGGCTTTGTTTTCCGAGAGGTCAGCTTCTCGGACGTGGTCCTGGCTGTTGCCCACTTCTCATCACAGGCCAGAGGGGAAGACGGTATTCCCCAAAGTATAGTGGCTAAGGCTCTTCCGTTTGTGGGAGATCATATTGTTAAGATCTTTAACTCCTCTCTGTCCAGTGGCATTTTTCCGGGAACTTGAAAGGGAGCTCAGTTGGTGCCTTTGAAGAAGAAGCCTGTCCCATCTACGGTGTCAGATTTCTTACCAATTGCCCTACTGAGTTTCCTTTCTAAGGTCCTGGAAAAAATAGTACACGACCAAATAACAGACTTTTTACGAGAAAATAATACTTTGGACCCAATGCAGACTGGTTTTCGACAGAATCACAGTACACAGACAGCACTACTAAAACTGACGGAAGACATAAGATCAGGCATTAACAACAACAAAAAACTATTGACTATTTTGTTGATGTTTGATTTTAGCAAAGCATTCGACACCATCTCACACACTAAACTGCTGCGTAAGCTGATGCGCATGGGATTCTCCAGGAGTGTTCTCCTGTGGCTTAAGTCATATATTATGGGGAGATGACAGAAAGTCGTCACAAACACAAACGGGGATTCGGGTTGGCTAACCACCAATCTTGGCGTTCCACAGGGCTCAGTCCTGGGACCCCTGTTTTTCAGCCTGTACATAAACGACTTACAAGACGCACTAGACTTAGATAGTGTAGAACACATACATTACGCTGACGACCTGCAAACCTATACACAAGTGACCCTGAAAGGTCTTTGTGATGGTACCAGTCGCATGTCGGCTGTAGCACGAGCAGTGTCGAACTGGGCAACGTCAGCTGGCCTGCGCCTCAATGTCGGCAAGACCATGGCGATTATTTTTGGATCTGATTATAACATCAAACAGGTTCAGAACCTTGACTTGCAAGGCATTGAGATACAGACCGGCGTACACGTTCCCTTTGTCGATACAGTCACCAACCTCGGCGTGGTGATGGACGGAAGGTTAACATGGAAGCCGCAACTGAATGCGGTCAGTAGGAAAGTAAATAGAGCTCTGTATAGCTTAAAATTATTCCGTTCAAGCACCACAGAGATACTGAGGAAGCAGCTGGCATGTGCACTGGTACTACCTCACTTAGACTATTGCTCAGTGGTTCTTCTTGACGTGTCAGGGGAGCTCCAGACACGACTACAACGTCTACAGAATGCATGTATGAGATACATATGTGGTGTTAGGCGTGATATCACCGCCTACAGGAAAAAACTGGACTGGTTACATCTGAAGGTGAGGAGGGAGTATTTTATGGGGCTGCTGCTTTACAAAGCGGTTGTCATGCGGCAGCCACCATATCTTACTGCCCTCTTTGAAAAAAACCAGGCCAGGACTTCAAGTAGGGGTGGTACGAAAGAGCTCTCGGTTCCGGGGTCGCGCACCGATAAGGGCCTATTCTCAATTAGAGTTCAAGGTGCGCACCTCTGGAATTCGCTCCCAAGCAGTGTGAGGTGCCTGCCAACTTTTTGTAAATTTAAAACGGCGTTTAGCAGGCACCTTAAACAATTACATGGTGACGGGAATACATAGAGATGAACTTTTCGAGAATCGCATTAAACATTATTTTGTTCATCTCTGTGTATTCCCAATCTGACTAGGATATTTATTTATTTATTTGAATTATTTATTTATTTAATTTATTTATTTATTTAAATTTATTTATTTATTTATTTATTTATTTATTTATTTATTTATTTATTTATTTAATTTAATTATTAATCTAGCTTATTTATTTATTCTACTTAGTTATTTATTAATTTATTTATTTATTAAATATGTTTAGTGTTAGGTGTGAATGTATTTATTAGCGTGATTGTAAAAGTGTCATATGAATGAGTGTGTTTTAAATTTTGACGTGATAGTTATACGTAAAAATTTAGTAAAGTATGTGTATGTATTCTTTTTATTTTTAATATGTTATCTCTATTGTATTTATTTTATTCTATGTATTATTTTTTGACGAAGCGTGTTTCTGTGATATCTGACTATGACTAGTTCATTATATTTAAATTTTATAAACTGACGAACTGATACAGCGAATAATATTATTTATTAAGAAATGCAATAAGTGAACGTTAATGTAAGATAACAAATACATAATATTGACTGATATTTTAATTATTATAACTACATGTACATGCAATTGTAAGAATTTCGTCTTTTGATGAATAAATAGTATATCTATCTATCTATCTATCCTATTGTACGGTTCTGAAATATGGGCTGATGCTATGAAGAATAATTCATACCGGAATCGAATTCTTTCCGTTCAGTGTAGAGGAGCTCTCAGAGTCAACAGCGCGTATCGCACGGTCTAGGGGCCCGCAGTACTCGATATTGCGGGAATCATCCCGATCGACCTACACACAAAGGAATGCAAGCGAATTTACGAACGGAAGAAAATGGAAGAGGACAGAACAACCGTCCATAGAGAGGAACGTTCTCCACCACTGCCCTTGTGCACTCTGGCTCTCTCGTCCCTCGGTAGTATAAATAGGACCCCGTACATGGGCTGATAGATCCACGTGTCTATGACCACCCTCAGAGGTCAGACGTAGTCGGAATCACTGTAGACCTTTTTCTCTTAATTCGAATAAACTACTGTATCAATAAAGTAAGATTTCTTTCTTGTATTATAAAATCAAATATCCAAAAAAATTAAAACTAATTTTAAACTTTGAATAAATTCTGAATATAAAGTTAAATATTTCTTTATAAGAGTCAGTTGCTCAGCAGTCACTATAGAACGACGAGTTTAATTGGAACTTTAAAAGTGACATATAAAATAATAAAATATGAATATATTAAAATTAAAGTACTTCTCAAACAAAAACCCGCTACTCAACGGTCAGATATAGAACGACGAGTTAGTGCGGAACTTTAAGAGTGTGATATAAATAAAATAATTAATATAAGGTTCATATGTAAAATCTTATTTCACAACAAGAACCCGCTACTCAACGGTGAAATATAGAATGACGTGTTAGCGCGGAACTTTAAGGTGAAAACAATAATAATAATATTATATATATGTGTGTGTATAAATATATATATATATATATATATATATATATATATATATATATATATATATATATATATATATATATATATACACACACACATATATATATATATATATTATAAAGTTAAAATAAACATCTAGCAAAGCAAGAACCCACCATTCAACGGTCAGCTATCAAACGTCGAGTGAAGTTTGAAACTTAAAACTGAAATGTCATTTTATAATTTTAGTTAGAGCTTGCTAACACATCCAATAAGCCTTAATAATCAATAATTCAAAATAATTAACCCTATCCATTCTCTTGAGATTCTCGGCATTATCAAAGGTCCTAAGGCGAACTTTGAATAGCTGAGTCTAAGAGATGATCCTGACTTTAAATATTCTTACAAATTATTAATACTAACGAAATTAATTGAGTCCGTGATTGATTCCTGATATCGATCCAGGGTTATAAGCGGAAACGCTTGACCCGAAACAAACGCGCGCTATAATTTCCTGTAACATCCGATTTTGGCGATAACAGACAATAACAGACAACACAGAGTTACTAAAGAACATTTCAGTAAACTAGTAAAACATAACATTCACACTGAATGGATCAACTAATGGAAAAAAGCACAAATATATGCCAACTTTGTCTAATTAAACCTCTGAGATAGCTGTAAGTTATCTATCCGATAAAGAAATAAATTCAAAATAAAGAACCAGCTTCAAGAATTACTAGGCCAAACTTTTATTACTGAACGAATGGTGAAATTGTCATAAATGGTTCTAAATATATACAAAAACTTTTTCAGACTCTAAGCTTAAAAGTGTAAAAAGTTATGCGGACACTTAAATATTCAATTACTTAATTTTTTTCATAAATTCAAACTTTCATGTATCTTTAAATTGAGATCCTTGGGGGTTAGAAAAAAATTGTAAGGAAATCTTTATTTGCAAATTACCTATAGAATACGCTTAATTTCACTAATTCAGGTAGATCAGAAGAACATTTTATATTTAAATTTTTTAGCCCCAAAATCTTCTTTTAAGTATATATTAACAAATCTTTCTTCAGAAAAGATGGGACTATTCCTAAAAAAAGTTATAATACTTTAATCAAGATATAAAAAAAGATGTAATAGTCTTGTAGCGAGGCATTGTTCTCACAAATACTCCACTTATATATTTTTAAATCCAGAAACCCGATGTTCTCAATAATAACCATTGCAGCCACAGTTCATTATTTTCTTGGATCACAAATGTACCTGAAATATTCACAAAGCATCCACATACATACTTGCTGGAGACTTAATTTCATATAAAACTTTTAATTTACTTATCTAATTGTTATACCAATAAAGATTGTATACTTCGCCATATTTCAGCTTACATCCACTTTGATCTGATTCAGTGGTTAGATTTGCAAAATTTCGAATGTATCACGCAGAAATCTAGAAAAACGCTAAAATCTTATAGTACAATAAAAATTTTTTTTGAAAAAAATAAAAGAACCAAATTCGAAAAATGCACTAAAAAGTGTGAAATAAATCACAAAAATATTCTCGAAGTCGGCGCCGAATTACAAATTGACATATACCGTCACCTCTTTTTGTTTCATTAGGAATCTTATTCTTGACTAATTATTTGATAGCGTAGTTTACGTACCGCCGCTAGGTGGCGAAGGCCTAAGCACATTAAGATTATTCAGGGGATAATGCATAAAAACTCGCGCTATCATTGACGAAATTGGACCCATTTCAATATTATTTATAAATTATATTCTTGAACAAGATACTACCGTCACGGACCCTATTGTGAAAGTTTTGCGTTACTTTTATTCTTATTTTGAAAGCACTTATTCTTATGTATCAAAATAATTAAAGAAGTAATGCAAAACTTTTATAATGTCTATTTAGAAGTAAATGATTCACAATAGAGGCACTGATCAACAATAGGGTCTGTGACGGTATATGTCAATGTGTAAAATGTTCTCGAAGTCGCCGTCGAATTCGGCGCCGACTTCGAGAACATTTTTGTGAATTATTTCACATTTTTTAGTGCATTTTTTTACACTTTTTAGTGCATTTTTCAAAGTCGGTTCTTTATTTAAAAAAAAAAAATTTATTTCAGACTTCTTAGTTGTAAGGGCTGAGTTTTGTTCAATTTATATTGTAATATGGGTCGACCAACAAAGGATGCTGCACGTAAGAGAAAAGACCGTTTGCATGAAACGCAAAAATTTTTATTGATATTTTTTTTACAAAATGGCGGCTGTGCAGTGATTACCGTGAACCGCTTTTTCAAAAAGGTCTTCCGCGGCGAGCAGTACAAGTCTCGTCCAACTCCACCTATAAAAAAAAAAAAAAAATTTCTATTATCTACATGAGTTCTGCTAGTGAAGTACACATGATTATATTTTTAGAATTTTTTTTCGCGAAATGGCGATTGTTTTAACAAAAAATCGTGTTTTCGAAAAAAAAATGGTCTTAAATTGTTTATAACTTTTTTCTTGTTAATTAATCGCTAAAATCGTGTGTACTTCACTAGATAATCAAACAATGAAGCTACTATTAAAATTTTTGAGTTCTACTGCTTGCCGATTTTGAAAACATGGTTTCGAGAAAAACGCGTTTGAAGTTTCAAAGTGCTATAAATCTTAAGAATCGCAAAAATATAGTCCATAATAATTTTTTTACCTTCCGTTTGCTATCCCTGCCCCATATAATTCGCAATAGCGGACATACGATGCTCAGCGGTTTTGACGCGATTGGCGTCTGTTTCCACGCAAAACTCGTACATGTTTGGTCCAACAGTCAACCCAAGAGCATCGTAAACGGCAAACATACCCGAGAAGCCGTCATTGAAGATAATAACGGCTACGTCAGTCGCAATGTCAACTATAGTCTTACCGCTTGACACTGTCTTTGGAGCAATTGACCACACTACAGCATTAAACGACTCGTTATTGTTCTGAGTATATGCACCCAAGCAGTGTGACAGAAGGTTGTCGGAGCTGAGTTCATTATCAATGAGATTTATTGCGATAAAAACATCCTCATGTATTGGACTCTTGTGCTCGTACGTTGCAAGTGTACCAAGCGCCGTACTGCGCTGCCAAGAACACCAAGAGTCTACTCCGACGGGACACTTCTCATGCTGTGTATTCTCCTTCGATGACATTTTATGAAGTAACGTTGCCCAAATTTCATTCCGCATTTTTTCGACTGAATCGTCGTTTCTCCTAATAGCAAGTCCGTAATAAATAAAAAGTTCATCAATTAACTTTCCGGTCAACTTTCCTTGGCCGCCAAGACCTTTCGTTGTTTTTTTCAAATTGCGCAGACGCGTTCCCATACGCTTCTGAACGTGTCCGACACATTCTTTTTTTTCGACGATGAAATCTTTATAAGGTTTTGAGTCGATTATACCTTTATATGTTTTTGAATCGCCGTCGCCGATATATTTCAAATATTTGATATTATGAAGTTTTTCTGAGCGTTTGAACATTTCTATAACTGCGTCGATCTCCATTTTCCCGGCACTACCTTCATGGTTGGCATCACAGTTCTGTTTGTGTGAAGGGTATACCTCTTCGTATTCAGCAGTACCTTCTTTTTTTTGCCAATATTCACAAACTTTACAGTACTTAGATTTTACACACACATACAATACCTTGCCAGTGTACCAATCAATCAAAGTCACCAATCCGGACAAAGACGTAAACCCTCTCTTTCGCCAAGATCCATCGCCTGACACCGTGAGACCTTCTTTTTCACCTCGTTCGATAGAAATTTCTTTTTCTTTAATCGCTGATTTTTTTCATAGATATAATTCGAACAGATGAAGTAGCAGTGGCGATATTAGATATGATCTTACTGTAAGTTGTTTGAAAAACAGGCTTTGCAAGATCCATCATAGAGCAGAATCCATCATTGATCTCATAAGCACTACCATTTATTACAGGACAGCTGTTAATATCAGCATCACCACAGTTCGAACAAGATACAGTAATTTTGAAGCCTAGTCCACGCTTGTGCGACTCTAAAAACCGCACGTCACCATTATAATACAGCGAAAAAATTGATGAAACAGTAGCCGAAATTATTATCAACATCGCGGTCACGGTCTAAATCAGTAGTTTTCAATTTCTTAGCCGAGGTAGTAACGTGCTCCGAATCGCCTTCGAACGAATGGCGGTTAGGCGGGCGACGATTACTAATTTTACTCTGTTTTGTACTTGTACTTCTTGTTTTACTGCTTTTGCGGCCACTGTACACCTTGTCACTCATAATTAAGTAATTGTAAATATAATTCACAGTTAAAAAGTAAAGCAAAACTCAAAATAACAACGTAAATAACGAGAACGGTTGATCGACTAAACACAGGGCAAGTGTGAGTAAACACGTGCTGTAAAGACGCTGTAACCGTCGTAATGTCATGTAGCGACCTCTATAATTCAAATTTAAAACACGATATCGATCGTAGGTAACTTCTACTAATTTCCAAAGCCGCGAAATTCAAAAAAGCGAGTATCGCTAAAATAAGTGAAAATTGTGATTTTGGAGCATCAAAGCTGTTTGGAAAACATTGATTTAAAAAAATTTTGAGTTTAAATCGGTACTTGGGCGTTGTAGATTTTGATTCTAGGATTGTTTTGGCAAGATTTAAGTTAATAAAAAAAAATGGATAAAAACAAAAAAATTTAGGGGTTATAACCCTCTAATGAAGTGTATATTAGAGCAACAGATTGTATTGGTGAAAACGCAGAAATCCAAGTTGTTTTCACTACAAATATGCTTCACTCGATAGATGATGGAATACCTAACATCGAAAGTGTTATTACTATCGATAATGATAATTTAGACGATGACCAAGTGAGATTAGTCGATGTTCGAAGAAAAACAGCACCGCCTTTAAATATTGAGAGAGAACGACGCATGGAAGAGTTGGGTTGGTATTTTCTTTTTTCTGGTGGTAAAAATGGGTTCGGAGAGCAGAGAGAAATCACCACAACCCCTTTAGATTATTTCCAAGCACGCGCTATGGGTAGTGACAGACGATTCCAGCGGACAGACTACCTTTTCTTTGCTGTGTCTATTGTCGAATACTTTAGTGCTAAAGCTAGTGAATCCGTATCATGTAGAATGCGACAAGGAGATCACACACCTAATGGTTTGATAGATAACATGCATCTCATTATGCGAAACATAAGAGGATCTGCATCTACATGGTTTCTAATATTTCTCTTGCAATGACTTGAATTGGTTGGATATGCTGGAAGCATTTGTTATTGCTGCTGGTAGTAATCCGAACGAAGCCAAAAGCCTGACATTCTCTGAGAGACTGTCTTTGGTTCAACGTTACCCAGTAATTGTTGAAAGGCAATTTATGGTACGAGTGAATGCACTAATACGGTATTTGAAAAATAACCCTGACTGTTTGGGTGGTGCTATAAAACATTTCTGATACAGAATAGAGTTTCAGAACAGAGGAAGCCCTCATTTGCACATATTGGTCTAGTGTGAAAATGTTCCTGATTTTGCTACAAGACAGGGCATGGATGTGATTGACAAAGTTGTGTCTTGCTCATTGGGTTCTGACGACACAGTATTACGACATATAGTGGAAAGCGTACAAATTCACAAACACACTGCTATTTATTACAAAGACTGCAACAACTGTACTTGCCGATTCGGATTTCCCAGACCAGTCAGTGATCAAACAGTGTGTCTGGGTCCTGATGAAACTCTTGCAAATAACAAGCGTTTTGCATCTTACGCAGAACTGCGAATGAAATCCTGATGAATAATTATAATCCTGATCTTCTGACTCTCTGGGAAGGAAATATGGACATACAACCATATGGTTCTGTCACTGCCGTTGCATATTACGTGGCGAAGTATGCCAGCACGCGTGAGCCGAATGACACTGGCGATGTCGTTAAAGAAGCGATACAAAAGGCTAAAAGACGAGGTGGAACTGTATGGAATCAGTTATTTTCCGTATCATTCTTTCTTTGCGGTTAGTCAGTGCTCCAGAATGCGCTTATAGACTGTGTCACCTTCGACTGAAAATGTCTTCACGCAAGACTGTGTTTGTAAATAGCTGCAAGCCCGATGAAAGATTTCGAATTTTACGATTGGAAGGTGATGAAGCTTCAACGTTTAATAACATTTTCGATCGCTACATCGAGAGACCAGATGAACTTGAAGGTTAATGCTTGGCTGAATTTGCTGTCAGATACGAATCGGTGTCGAATAAAGTTTGGACAGAAAATGATGAAGATATCGAACTGAATGAAAATATCGAGGAAGAAAGTTTGAGGTATATAACTCTGAGAAATCGTACACGCATGAGAATAAGAAGCAAACCAGTTGTGCTGCACACTCGATATTATAAGCTGAACAGTGACAAAGAGGGTTATTACTACAGTTTAATTGTCTGTCATATACCGTTTCGAAATGAAAACGAACTTCTACTGGAGAACGAGTCTGCAGAAGCCTGCTTCATTAGATGACAACATGAGACCTTTACTTGGAAATTTAAATACAGAAGAGTTTTCTCACGTAGAACAGGTAATTCAGCATGCTTTGGCCCAAGCCGTAGCCTTTAACGTTGTACGTGAAGCTACAAATGAAGTAAACAATGACAAACCTGTGATTCATGTGGATAAACAAATAATATATGATCCGAATGATTTTTGTTTAGCCGAGGATGAAATATATAATACTATAGCTACCGAAAAAGATATAAGAGGTGATGAAATCTAGATGTTGCAGTTCATAACGGGCGGTGCGGGTAGTGACAAATCGTTTACTTTGAAACTATTGGTTGAACACGTGAAACATTGTTATGGCCCTACAGTTGATGTGTTGACAAAACCACAGTTTATCGAAGTTGCTGCTTTAACTGGTGTCGCTGCTCGCCAGATATTTGGGAAAGCTTTACACTCAGTCTTTTTTCTGCCAATTAAAAAGAGCAAGACCATGACGTATCGAAAAATGACAGGCCAACGACTCGAACAACACAGAAGAAAATGGCGCTACATCAAATGGCTGATAATAGATGAGATATCTATGGTTTCTTACGAGACTCTACGTATGATACATCTGAGGCTGCAAGAATTCAAACACAATGAAAAGTTATTTGGTGGGGTGAATATATTACTGTTCGGTGATATCATGCAGCTTCCGCCAGTTAAAGGTCACTGGTGTTTTGAACAACCATCGTGGTGTGCAGCAGAAATCCACCTATGGCATCAGTTCTCTTTCTGCGAACTGACCATTAATATGAGACAGCAGAACGATGTGGAGTTCATAGATTTGTTGAACAACCTGCGAAGAAGGATCGAATTAACAGAAGATTTCGCAGATGGTGCGGAGGTTAGAATTTATCCAACGATCAAATTGGTCGATGAATACAATTTGAAAATGACCAACATCATTGCCGAATCGTCTCATATTTATGTCATGAATGCAGTCGATGAATCTCGTGAGCCTGCGACGTACGGAAGAAAGCCACCAAGCAATGTAATTCCTGCGGACGTGAACAACTGCAAAGGGCTTCTGCCTACGATAAAATTAGCCAAAGGGTCCCGTGTGATGCTTAGACGCAATATTTCAATTTCAGATGGATTAGTCAATGGAGCAATGGGAGTAGTAGAGCAGTTCAAATGGCCAGCACAGCGAAAAGACCAATTAGAAGATGGGGAATTATCAGAAGCAGTGTTGATTAATTTCGACGATGACACAATAGGATCTCGAACGAAAGATTGTAATAGTTTAGTCGCAGTCGCACCTGTAACTACAACATTCCAAGCAACCAAAGGATACGGAGATGTTGAGCGCAGAATGCTCCCGATAATCCTGAGCCCTCGGTAGAGTGAACACTTTAGGTGGTGTAGCAATATCTGATCTAGATATGAATAAATTATTGAAAAATCCCCACGATGCAAAAGCGCTGAAAGAAATGCAAAGATTGAGAAATCTTCCACGCAGAGATGGCAAACATTTTTCCTAGTTCCTCTGCATGAAATATAAAAACAACATTTTATATTATTGTCATATTGTCATTTCTGTTCCTGTGTTTGGCTGTGTGGTTGGGTAGGAGCTAGGTGGAACTCGAATTGCAGCCACCTGGTGAGTTTTGTGTTATTTTATTTTCAATATAATTATAATTAATATAATTATATTATCAATATAATTATAATTAATATAATTATATTACCAATATAATTATATGCAATATAATTATATTATCAATATAATTATATGCAATATAATTAATGATAAAGAAAATGAAATAAGCAAAGAGCTGCAAGTTTGAAATAATTATTTTCAACCGAATCAGTCAAGTATTTTTTGGAATAATCGCAGGACAAACATAAAATAAAAACCCTAGTACTGACGTAGTACAGGCTCCATACTGGCCCAGTTATATAATGGAACCACTATGGGATAATTCCCTTTTACTAAAAAAATAGTTTATCCAAATCGGTTCAATAGTTTCAGAATAATTGGCAGAAGAACATAACAAATCGCCAGTACTGACGTAGTACTGGCTCCATACTGGCCCAGTAATATAGTGGGACCAACATCAGATCATTGTCTTAAATTAAAAAAATTTTATCAAAATCGGTTCAGTAGTTTCTGAATAATCGGCGGACGAACATAAAAAATTACCAGTACTTACGTAGTACTGACTCCATACTGGCCCAGTAATACAATGGGACCAACATGAGATCATTCTCTTTCATTAAAAAACAATATTATCCAAATCGGTTCAATAGTTTCCAAATAATCGGCGGACAGAGTCGGCAGAGGTTGAAATATACAGAAAAAATATTCATAAAAAACTAAATTACTGGCGAGATACTGGACCAATAATCACAAAATTTGAATGGGACCACCGGAGGATAATTACCTTTCATATAAAAATTTCATTCGAATCGGTCGAGTAGTTTCGGAATAATCGCTGGACAAACATAAAAAAGAAAAAAAAAAGCCATGTCGAATTGAGAACCTCCTCCTTTTTCGAAGTCGGTTAAAAGTAGACCATACGTCCTTAAAAGGATCTGACCACCTTAGAATTTTAATTAAATTGATTATATATTTTCACACAATAATGAATTATTCATCATATATTACATTTTCTTTTTCGGTAAATTTATATATTTTATCGAAATATATCAGAAAAAATGTTTTTTTGGTCGTTAGGTCACCTAAAATATCTACCATAGAGAAACTGCTCTTTTTTCATCGTCCAAATGATTTTGAGAGTTCTAAGCATCGGATTGAACTTTTCCAATGGTTATTTTGTTCAAAATATAAGTAATTCTGACATGAGCGAAGTAATTTGTATTAAAAACTCACAGACATAAGTTATAGCCTTTCAAATCCAAAATTTATGATAAAATCTTAAAAAATAAAAAAATGTGACTTTGTAAGACTGTAACATATGTCTGTAAATTTTTAATACAAATTCCTTCACTCATGTCAGAATTACTTATATTTTGAACAAAATAACCATTGGAAAAGTTCAATCCGATGCTTAGAACTCTCAAAATCATGTGGACGATGAAAAAACAGTAGTTTCTCTTCGGTAGATATTTAAGGAGACCTAACGACCAAAAGAAAACAAATTTTCTTCCGATATGTTTCGATAAAATATATAAATTTACCGAAAAAGAAAATGTAATATATGATGAATAATTCATTCTCAAATAAAAATATATAACCAATTTAATTAAAATTCTAAGGCGGTTAGGCCCCTTAAGAGGAGGCTGTATCTACTGTCCTTGTCTAATTACATTTTTACTATTTATTCAAATAGTAGTTTGTTAATTGAAAAACTAAGAGTCATCCCCAATCTTCGTAAAATAAGGAATATTTTGAGACTTAAAAAAATATTTAACATTATTTCCTTTTCGAGAATACTACGAAACGCGAAAATTGAGGTTACGTTTTGCGTTTCGAACTATTCTAGGAAAGGAAATAATGTTAAGTATTTTTTTAGGTCTCAAAATATTCCTTATTTTAAGAATAATTGGGGACAACTCTTAGTTCTTCAATTAACAAACTACTACTTGAGTAATTAGCAATAATGTGATTAGATAAGGACAGTAGATACGGCTTCCGCTTAACGGGTTAAAGAGTTATCGTGGATCCAATTTTTTGTCTTTCTCACACACCCACACACATCCGCACGCACTCACTCACACGCACACACACAGACATGGTTAAACAACCTACTTTTTTTGGCTCAGCATTATCGACAACATCGAAATTCATCAAAACCTCATAGACAAATATTATCATCGTTACGAAGCTTTCTCTTTGAGAAATAAAATGTAATAGATACCATTATATTATGATGATTGAACAGAAAGTATGACGGGCGATCAAAGTTATTTGCAATACAAAAAATAAATTAAATTTTTAAAGAACTTACTGAACTATGTCTTTATGATGAATTGAAAACGATGTAATTTTGACGGCCCATGGCATCGTACAAGTTCCAAGAACATTAACGATTCTGTAGTTATTAAATCGGACTCTAAAACCAAGTTTCTGAAGTGACCTTGCACATCTTCGAGCTGCCTTCTTTGCTTCGTCTTCACTGGTAGCACCTGTGCAAGTGACTTTTCCAGACGATGAGATTGACGCCAACGTACATGGTTTCCTTAGCCTCATTCTAACCAACTGAAATTTTTAAAATTAATTGTGATTCTAATTTAAACCTATATCAGAGACTTGCATAGTAATACGGGTTCAAACTCATTTCTTTCTATGAGCCAAAAACCATTGCACATAGCGACTAAAAATTTGGATGGTATATGGTTTTCATGTTGGAAGCAACGAATAAGAAGGAATTTTACGAAATTCAAAGCCTAAGGGGGTAAATTTATCCAAACTTCAATATTTTATGGAGTTAAAAGGTAAACAATGTGTTTTAAGAAATCATTTAAAATTTCAAAGGCATAATGAGATATCGGCTTTATTATTGTTAAAAAGGTGTTTACATACTAATTTACGTAATATAAATTTTGGGTTTTTCCCTAATCAACACCTAAGTGGATACATTTTCCAAATGTCGAACCCTGAATTGGTCGAAAATGGCAAAACGTGATTTTACAGATTTATTCAAAATTACCAAAACCCGATAAGATATCGCCTTTATTATCGTTTAGAAAGCTTTTTAATGCGAGTTTCTAAAAAGTAATTTCTGGGTTTATCCATAATCAACTTCAAAGTGGGTAAATTTTCCAAATTTCAAACTTACGCTGGTAAAAAAATTGCAAAATGTAAATTTACGAAATTCATTAAAAATCTCCAAGGCCCGATAAGATAAGCTTTATTATTGTCTAGAACGTTATTTAACGCTAATTTCTAAACAGTAATTTATGGGGATTCCCTAATCAACCCGTAAGTGGGTACATTTTTTCAATTTCAAACATTAAGTTGGTAAAAAATGGCAAATAAAAATAGTAATTAAAAAAATATATAATTTAAGAAATTCTTAAGGATGTGCTCGTCTCTCCTAACGCCGCATATGTATCTCACACATGAATTCAACGGAAACATCGAAGAAAACCACGGAATAATAGCACTGTCGGTATAGTCGGCAAGCTGCTTGCGCAGAGCCTAGGTAGTGCATAATCTAAATAGCTTCAATCCGTAAAGCGTCCTATTAACCCTTTTACTAATATGTTCGATATGTGGCTTCCATAAGTTTGAATCCATAATAACACCGAGGTTTGTTACTGTGCCGACAAAAGGGACATATACTCCACCCACCATTTCAATACCAGGTAATTGTAAGTCATTTACATAATTAACATTATAATCAGAACCAAAAAATACGACCTTAGTTTTCCTGACATTCAGACGAAGGCCAGATGCCATCGCCCATGCCGATACGGAAACTGCGCAGCAGTTTTAAGGCGCTCTAGGCTTTGTAAGACTTCTTCACGTGTAGTACTCGTATGTACGTAGATTTGAAGATCGTCAGCATATAATATGTGATGGATATGTTCGGAGTCAAGTGTACCGGAGCGATCATTAATGTATAAACTGATAAGGAGCGATCCGAAGACCAAACCTTGTGGCACTTCTAGATTGGTATTTAGCCAATCCGACTCTTCGATTGATTTTGACACAACTCTTTGTGCCCTTCCAACTATGTAGGATTTAATCCACAAAATCACGGCCCTGGAGTATCCCATTCTAGAGAGTTTTCGGAATAGTTTAGTAGGGTAGATTGTATCATATGCTTTGCTGAAATCAAATAATAGCAGAAAAGCTAATAGTTTCTTTTTGTTGTCAATGCCGGCGCAAATGTCTTTAGTTAATTTTAAGAGCACGGTCTGAGTGCTCTTGTACCGTCGGAATTCAGTCGGCAGAGGATCTAGGGTTGTTTTTGACACTAGAAAATCAGAAATTTAAGTGTGCACAATCATCTCCAATACCTTTGAAAGAAAACTCAAGAGGGCTATAGGACGAAAGTCTGTGGCTGATGATGGAACTGCAGTCTCTTTTAAAGGTATCAGGTGAGCCTTCCTCCAAATTCTTGGGAAGATGCCACTAGAAGTGCTTTGATTACTACACTTTGAGGGATTCCGTCCTCCCCGATAACCTGCGACGAAAAATGAGAGACGGCACGAGCCACATCCTCGACGGTGACCTCCTTGAACGGGAAACCATCCTCAGAAGCTGAGGCCACGACGTCCCCCATTTCCTCTTCACATTTGCTCTGGGAGACCATCACCCCAGCAAAATGAGTAGGCAGTAGCCCGAGAGACCAAAACTTTTTCCAGATGTTTTTGTTGTCATGCAACGGATCAAAAATTTTGTTTTGAATATAAGAAGTGCGTGCTTTTTCGGCTAGATGTTCAACTCGGGATGCAAGGTTAAGGTATTCTTGTCTAAGTGGATTGTCATGTGTTCTTTTGTATCGTCTTCGTGGTGCATCACGTTCTGAGTAGACCTGGTCGAGCTCGGTATCAACCCATGGAGGCTTGGATTTCTTTATTGCAGAAACAAGATTGGTACCGAGTCGAGCCAGTTTAGAGGCGACGTCACCACAATAGAGCTGCAACCAATCACTGTTTTGAAGTAGTGCGACTAAAGCTATTGATCGATTGATTTGAATCGTCTATAATCGCCGACGCTGTCAGTTAACCTATCTATAAAATCCGACCCAGTAAATGCAATATGTGGAGGCCTGTATACTACCGCAACAAGGATGGGTGTTGCTTTACCCTGCTGGACTTTACAAATTAAATATTCCGGTATTTTCGGGCAACTCGTAGAAATGGAGGTGGTAGTGTTTGATCGAGAAATAATTTCGGCTTTTAGCGTATTATGTACATATAAATCCACTTCGCCTCCATTTTTATTGCGATCTTGTCTAATTTTAGAAAAATCCTCTATGTCAACGTTACTGTTCTTGATTTTAGGACCTAGGTGCGACTTAGCTATACCAAAGAGACGATAAGACGCATGCTCACGGAGGAACTGTCTAATTTCAAACATATGCCCCGTTAATGATGTCACATTAATGAAACCCGCTTTTAACTCCCCACGACTAGTCAATCAGACCCACAAACAGTCATGTTCGCGGTGTTTGTAGGCGGCGGCGAAGTTTGATCTTTACATACGGCCGTTTCTCTCGGTAAAGGTAGTGGGGAGTTGCTTGTTGACTCGATGATAAGGAGGTCGTACGTAGTTCAGGAACGGAGGAAGAGGCGTGGGATTCGTTCCCATCGCACCACTTCACCATGAAGCGGCCTTGTCTATGCCAGACATATTTGAACCCAAGCTTAATCGCTTGGGTATTTAGCTCTCTAAACCTAATAAATCTTAATTTCTCAAGCAACTCACTAATACAAATTTTGGAACGGCATAGCTTGTCAGCAACTTCCTGGATAAATAGTTTGACGTAAACTCTGCTCGTATGAAACCGAGTAAAGCCCCTCTTCGTACGCATAATCGCGAGAACTGTCGCCGAATCAGGTAGGTCGATGACCAAGGGGGAATGTCTTTTAATACTGTGCCTGTCACTGGAGTTCGCCTCTACAGTGTTGTTCGTTGTAGGTCGCGTGGTACACAGCAGGCGGGAGAATCTTATGTCTTCGCGTCTCAGTGAAGGGAAAGCCGTTGCGAGAACGGCGTACGGAACGTCGTTACGCGTGACATTATCCTCTGACTCGCAAATACTCGTTATAACAATACTACGACCAGCCCCCGCCTTGAACCTCCGCTCCTCTAAGGCGAAATCCCGCGTGCTACGTTGTGGTAATAAACGATTGCGTTGTTATTGTGTGTCAAGAACTTTCTTTTACTAATGTTACTATTCTTACTGTTAACCACAGGCGCTGATAATAAGTTGTTATTATTATCATCGTAGTCAAGGACATTTTGATCGCCGATTTTTGCGATATCGTCATTATTAATCTTATGAAAAGCAGCAGTATTGCACGTGTATAGGATAGTTGGGAAATCTGAGCTACGGAGATAAGTATGATGAGTAGACGTAGTGTTTTATGTCACAAAAAACAATTTTTTCCAAGCTCAACCCCATTAAAACCTTGCTTTTAAAAATCATGTAATATTTCAAATGATGTTTTCGAGAAATCTTTTTAACGTATTTTTTATTATTCTTTCAAAATATCACCCCCAAGCCAATTTTTAGAATTGTTCAAACCGTGTACACATCTGGAACAGCAGAAACTAATTATTTTAAGCGATATTTTACGATTAATTTTACTTTAAATAATTTGAACACTTCAAATCGCTCATTCCGATTCTAATTTTGACTTTAAATGCGTTTTCAACAACACTTAAATGCTTAGGATACACCATTTTAGCCAAAAGCATTCAATACTTATGGAAATTAACAGTTAATTGACAACTGTTAACATTGTTATGCACAACTATCATCAGAATCGCATTTAGCGACCATCAAAACATTAGGATATCATACTCCTAAAAAAATATAAATATTTATCATAATTGACAGTATCCTGACAATTGTTAACTATTTTATGCAAAACTGTCATCAGAATCGCACTCAGCGACTGGCAAAACCCTATAATACCATAGTATTCTTTCAGAATATAAATATTTAAGGTTGATATCACATAGTCCGGAAGGATGCGCGTGAAGCAAGTGTGCGAAACGAGACCTATCCAATCAGAGTATGGTGAAAGGGAAGAGGTATGCTCCTGCCAGAGCCTTCCGAATTTCCATCATTTATAGCTCATTGAAAATACATGACCTGTAAATGTCGGACATTCAAATATTTAATTTTTTGTAGAAAAGTGTGGTATTCCAGGGCTTTGGTAGTCGCTGGATGCGATTCTGATGACATAACCAAGTTGACAGTTGTCAATAAACTGTCAATTATAATAAATATTTATACTTTTCTAAGAAAAGTATGATATTCTAGTATTTTGGTAGTCTCTGAATGCGATTCTAATGACAGTTTTGCGTATCTAAGTTGACAGTTATCAATAAACTAATAATTATGATACATATTTATACTTTCTTAGGAAAAGTATGGTAGAGGATGGGAGCACCTCGCCCTCAACGTCTCCTCATGGCGAGAAAACCGAACCACAATGGTGAAAGAATCAAACTCTTTTATACGGGCAAACAGAGATTTTCTTTACATAATAAATAAAATAATAACTTTCAGTCTTGTTTTACACACTGAAGATTTTCTACAGGATATTATTGATATAAAGAATATTTCTATTTATTTTTAGATGAATAAATATAGTGCTTATTTTAAAAAGAATACTTATCTGAAAGTCCGACTATAACCTTAAAAGAAAACTGACATATTTTGCGAATTAAATTTTATATAACATTAAAGTAATTAATATAATGAGGTGATTTATTTCCATAAAGGTTAAGTAAAGTAAATATGATATACTAATAAAATATAGTTCGTTATTTTGTTTAATTATAACTCCATAACTCAGACATGTTATTGATTTATAAATTACATTAGAAGATTAATGTTTTGTGATTTTGTTGATTCTTTGGACTTAATTATAAATGTTATATATAAAAAAATATGACAACTGCATTTTTTTAAACAGTAAGTTTAATATTTAATAAAATTTAATTCGCTAAATGTATGTGAATATAATCAAGAAAACTCAAATATTTTGCAAATTGAACTTTAAAGTTACTATTATAAATAAATGCAGTAGTGATATTTTGTTATATATAACATTTATAATTAAGTCCAAAGAATAAAAAAAATCACAAAAAATTAATATTCTAATGTCACTTAAAAACCAATAACATGTCTGACTTATGAAATTATAATTAGACAAAATAACTAACTACATTTTATTAGTATATCATATTTACTTTACATCCTGTAGAAAATTTTCGTATGTAAAGTAGGACATAACCAAGTTGACATTGACAATAAACTGTCAATTATAATAAATATTTATACTTTTCTACTGAAAGTATGGTATTCTAGGGTTTTGATAGTCGCTGAATGCGAATTGATGACAGTTTTGCATAACAAAGTTGACAGTTGTCAATTATGAGACGGCCTGTACCTATGCCCTTATTATCAAGAACGATACCATTAATTATTATTGTTAATGTTAATATTATATTAACATTAGTAATCATTATAAGCAAAATAAATTAGTTAATACACTTAGGATATAAAAAAAAACGTAGTATTAATTAAAACTTAGTTTTTTTATAAGAAATCATTTAATTAATTATTTAATTATTGCGGAAATGATTCGGTTTTATATTTGTTAACTAAGATGATACGGCGGGGCCAACGTAATGGCTAAGAACGCGCGCGTGTGCATATACACACACGAGCGCGCAGACATACGAAAGCGTGTTCAGCGAGGAGCAACGAATTCGCGAAGATTGGAAGAGTGGGGATTCGCGAATATCGTGAGAAGGAGGACGGGAGCGAGAGAGATGGAGAGAGTGGGCTCGGGTATATATCGGCGACGCACAGCCGAGGAAGCACTGAGTTTTCTCTGACCTCTCAAGCCGTGGCTAGCCACCGAGCAGGCCTCGCGCTCGGGATACTAGGGTGAACTTGGGCCGCTTCTTGTGGTGAACACACGGTGATGTGGCGAATCCTTGCCTATCTACCGCGTGTAATCTCTCTCTTTCGCTTCCCTCTATCGCAACTCCACTCCTCTTTAATTGTACTTTTACCCTCAATAAAAAACCAAGTTTCACACTAATAATTATAACTCATTTTTCCCCGCCTCCACCTATTATTCGGGTGCGCCGGACGTCCTTCAGTAGCCACTGGAGGGGGAAACGCGCTAACGAATTTCATAAAAGGCATAGCTCGGGGCGGCCAACGCGCTGCCCGAGACTACGTCTTCAGGGTTTTACCCGAGAAAAGCGCGCTGGTGCCTTTCTCGGGGTTTTGACTGCTTGCCCGGCGGAGAGCTAACGCGCCCTCCTGCTGGTTCGAGTTAGCATACCAAAACCCAAAGCACAGTTGCACTTCTGCAGCTCCGACCTCGGCGGCTGCAGGAGCGTAACTATCAGGGGGAATCCAGGAAGAGGTTGTTTCTCGCGCACTTCTTCGGGTCCGTACGCGAACCGCGTGTAACAAAAACACAACTGGAAAACGAACTCTCCTACGTTGGAGCAGAAGAACGGCTTAAGTCCGTCACATTGGCGCCCGAACAGGGACTCGAGGAAAAAAACACGTAGAAACAGCCTTAAATGATTCCGGAATGGGACGGGACGTTCACAGAAACGCGTATACATTCGCGTATTACAGACACGCAAAAATTGATAAATCGGTTAATTAAGATTGATGAGGAGAGATGGGGAACGATATTAAGTCTTGACGAGGAAGTACGAAATTTAAAAACAGAGAATGATAATTTAAAGAATAAAATTGCACATCAGCGTCAAGACATGCAAAATCTATGGAAGTCGTTAGATGAGGCGATACAAGTTGTCAACAAATTAACGATAAAAACTGAAAAATTGAGTGGCCATCTGGGAATAGTTACAGGAAAAATGATAACAAAATTCGGGAAATTCGAAAAAATACAGCAGGAACAAGATGATAAGATCATTGAGCTCACGCGCCGTATAAATTCGTTAAAAATTGAATAAATTTAATGAAGGGAAAGTTCAATCCATTTTTTGCAAAACGAGCGAAAATTTAAATGATAGATGAAAAATTAGGTCATTAAAATTATAATTTCTGGCGGATATTTATATTAATAAAAATATATTATTTATAAAAATAAAATATTTTACAAGTATTTTTTTATTAATATTTTTTCTTATAAAAAAAATACAAAATGCCGCAAAATAAAAGGTTATCGGGGGCGTTTATGACAGACATCGAGACGACAGCTCCCGTGGAGAGTCTCGATGATGAGCAACGTAAGCACCGCGATTGGGAAAAGGCAGTTTCCGAGGAATTAAAATGCCTAGATGAGAGACAGGACGAATTAGAAAGTAAAATTACTAATTTAGTTAAAACTCCGGATGGACTAGAGTCACCTCCTTTAAATACTTCACGTATTGAAGCGATAAATACCGATTTAGTTGCACGCATAAATGCACTGTCAGACTTGTTAAAAAAAACCCAAGACGCGAGCACCGCAGAAACGCAGCGGGGCGCGAAACTAGAAGCGGCCGTGAAAGCCTTAGAAAATCGTGTCAAAATACTGGAAACGGAAAATGATAATTTAATAACGGAAAATACAGAGTTATATTCAAATTACGAGAAGTTGAGTAAACAATTTGAAGATAGTGATAGCGGGGGAGAATTGAAAAAATACTTAATCGCGCGATTAGATGAGGTATATGAGAAAATCGAACAGGCGGTTAAAAAACTCGAAAATTCGATCAACAAACACAATGCGGGGCGTGCCAGTTCGGCAGGGACCAGCGGAAGTGAAGCATCGAGAAAAATAAAATTAAATATACCTAAATTTAAGGGGTTACCCTCGGAAAGACCGATGAAATTTATATTTGAGTTAGAAAACTATTTTACATTAATACGGCCGGATGCCGATGAAACACTATGTGTAATTTCGCAGGCACTAATAGACGATGCTCATAACAGGTGGTACCTGCAGGAGGGCCAAATAAAAGATTACGACGATTTTTTAAACAAATTCAAAGAGAGGTACTGGATTTCGAATATGCGACGAGTGGCGAAAAGAAAAGTAGAGTTCGGGCAGTGGTATGCTTCAGCGTCCATGAATCGCGTAAATTACGCGATTTATATCCTGGGATTAACGAAAGAACTTGAACTCGAATTACCCGAGGAAGACCTGGTATTAAAAATCGGCGAGCATTTTGAGAGGAGTATCAGGTTAGCTATAGCAGGGCAAAGGGTAAAAGATAAAAATAGTCTATTGAAAATACTAGCAGAATACGACAGCGATGATCAACGCACAAAAGGTGACCGCGCGCCCGTTAACACGGTAGAAACGAAAAAATTCACGAGTAACGCGCCGAGTCAATCCGCGGCTCCTGTTGCAAATACGGAAGGTAAAAAACCTTGGCAAACGAAAAATATAAGTGCCATGCAAAATGCGAAACCAACCGAAAGTCAAAGAACCGGGAATAATACGTATAAAAATCCTAAAAAATGGGAAAACAACCAAACCAATAAGTGGAGAGATAAGAAAAATCAATCGGACATAAACGTGTTCGATATAGATATCAGCGATGTTCGAACCCCGGGAAACGGGGATTAGTTGCGTCACGTAATTCGGATCTAGAAGTAAAAAATAGACGGGGCGCAACTGAGCACTTAAATGTAGCTTCTATAATAGAAGACCCGCGGGAAACATTATTATACGATGTAGAACCCGCTGGAGAAAATGCCGAAACCACGTGTTGTCCGGAAATCAGCATAAGCGTATACGGAAACGAAGTAAAAGCGTTAATCGACACGGGGAGTGAAGTCACGGCGATTTCAGAAGAATTTTATTACGCAAATATTGATAAACTTAAAGAATGCCCTACACTACCTATAAGTGGAAAAGTCATTAAAGGCGCGACGGGGGCAAAATCGGCGAGATTAAAGTTCCAAATACTGCTAACTATAACTATCGGAGGATTAGAGGCAAAATTAATAATTTTAGTAGTGCCAAAATTGGTAAAACCGTGTATCATCGGGTATGACTCAATAAAAGCGTTAAAAATGCTAATTGACACGGTAAATCAAAACTTATTATTTCAAGTAAATCAGAAAGACGGTGTTATCGGTTACACAGATAGGCGGTTCGCGTCGAACGAATATACGTCTCTGTGCATCGAGCATGCAAATGAGTACCTCGAAAATGAGGTAGATCTCAGGAATCACTTCGACGAGGACGATGGAAAAGGTACGGAATCCCGCGAAGAATCGTACGATATCTCAGTAGAAGAAATCGACGATAAAGTAAATTTATGTGAAAATCTAAATGAATCACAAAAAACGAAATTAAAAGAATTACTTGTAAAATATAAAAAAGTGTTTGAAAAAAAACCCGGTTTGCTAACTACCTATGAGCACGAGCTAATTTTGAAGGACGATACACCCTTCTATACTAAGCCCTATCCTATACCACTAGCATATCGCGAGCAGGTAAAAAAGGAAATAAACCGAATGTTGGAATTAGGAATCATTAGGCGCTCGACCAGCCCGTATATTAACCCAGTAGCCGTAGTTAAAAAAAAGGACGGTTCTGTGCGATTATGTTTAGACGCTCGAAAACTGAACGCGCGGCTTATTGATGATTACGAGGGGCCGCCAGGCGTTGAGGAGGTATTGCAAAGATGCGCGGGAAAGCCGATAACAAGTACCTCAGACTTCACGTGTAGTTATTGGCAGGTAAAGCTCGCGAAGTGGTGCAAAAAATATACGGCTTTTAAGTGTGATAATCACATTTATGAGCATAACGTGGTACCATTTGGGATAAAAACTAGCGGATCAGCCTTAATTAGAGGACTAGATCAAACAACGTCAGATTTTGACGAATTTTTAGTATTGTTTGTGGACGACATGGTGATAAAATCAAAAAATTTCGAAACACACCTGTCGCACTTAGCTGCGCTGTATGAAAGACTCTTAGCCCATAATCTGAGATTAAATTTTAAAAAATCAAACTTTATGTGCGAGGAAATCGAATTTCTAGGCCACTTCATATCAGCACACGGAATCAGGCCGGATCCCGAGAAAATAAAAACAATAAAAAATTTTAAAAGACCCCGTAATGTAAAGGAGTTACAGAGTTTTCTGGGGTTTGTCAATTTTTACACTAAATTCGTAAAAAATTATTCGCACCACACAAAACCTTTGATTGAGCTGCTTAAAAAGGGTTCATTTTTTGATTGGACCGCAGTGCAACAAAGAGCTTTTAACAATATAAAAGAAATTTTTGATGAAAACATTATTTTAAAATACGCAGACCCGAAACGGCCTTACATACTTTCCACCGACTCTTCGGATTTTGCGTGCGCCGCGGCACTATCGCAATTAAATGACGAGGGTGAAGAAGAAGTCGTGTGTTTTGTAAGTAGAACTTTAAAAGGGAGCGAGGGCGCATACTTTACCACTGAGAAAGAAATGGTTGCATTAGTATGGGCATTAAAGAGATTGGACACGTTTTTACAGGGGGCAATAAATATTTACGTGAGGACAGATCATGAAGCTCTGGCCTTTTTAAAAACATGCAAGTACCGTAATGCCAGGTTACAAAGATGGAATTTAGCTATACAAGACTTTAATATCGACCCGGAATATATACCGGGCAAAGAAAACGTCGTCGCGGACTATCTAAGCCGCGTCACCGATTTAGAGCCGAACCGCGCGGAAAAAACTGAAATAATTATAGCCGCAGTGGTACAACAAAAGCCGAGCCCGGCGTTAATCAATTTGTGTAAAAATATGGATAAATTACAAAGAAGTGAGCCATACGCGTCTCAGATTATGGAAAAACTAAGGGCTGGGGACGCTAAAATAAAAAAGAAATTCGAAATTCGAGAAAATATATTATATAGAATTATGATTAATTGTGCAAAAATATATATACCAGAGGGGAACTTAAAACCACTTGTAACGGAGGTACACGTGATATATGGACATGTGGGGCCGCGAAAAGTATATAAAATAATTTTAGAGCATTTTTACTCACGAAATTTACGAAAAAGGGTAGCTGAAATACTAAAAACGTGTGATACATGCCAAAAAACTAAATATTTAACGCAGCGATATGACGAAATCACGCAACCTATATTAACTAATAAACCGCGAGAAATGTTATCGATAGACTTTTTTGGTCCCTTACCCGTGTCGAGAGGTGGTGTAAAATACATTTTAACTACTATAGACGTATTCAGTAAATACGTAGTATTTTATCCTCTAAAAAAGGCGAACACGACAGCGGTAATTAGAAAATTAATGAATGATTACATACCAACTTATGGGAAACCGGAGGCAATAATATCAGACCATGGGACGCAGTTTACGAGCAAAAAATGGATTGATACATTAAAAAACGAGGGGATACGCATAATATATTCATCTATCAGACACCCTCAAAGTAACATAATCGAGCGTGTACACCGAGAATTGGCAAGGTTTTTACGCACTTTCGTAAAGGATAAACACGGCGGGTGGGCTCTGTATATTCGAAAAATTCAAAACATTATAAATGAAATCCCTCATGAAACGACGAACCAGCCACCTATCTTATTGCATATGGGCCATAAGCCAACAAGGATATGGGAAAAATATTTAAAAATACCAGAAGAGGACAACGATGTGTCCCGCGACAATAGAATATCACTAGCTCGCGACTATGCGCACAAATTCTTAAAGAATAGAGCAGCGAAACGGAATGCGAATAAAACACACTTTAAATTTAAAGACGGCGACAAAGTGTTAGTGAAAGCTTTAAACGTATCGGATGCGGAGAACGGCAAAATAGCAAAATTTTTTGATGTTTTTGAAGGGCCATTTATCGTGCAACAAGACGTGGGAATCGATACGTATTTACTTTACGACCCGGTATTAAAAAAAGAACGGGGAAAATTTCACTTGGCAAATTTAAAACCGTATTACAGTGAGTAAGTAATCAAAAGAAAAATCTATTATTGAAACAAAAAATTGACAAATTAGATAAACTAGAATAAACTTTTATAGTATAAACTTGTTTTTGTTCACACGAAAATAATCATAAATTGGGCAAGTGAAATTTGATACCGTTAGGGTATTCTCTCTCTGGCACGGTCAAATAAAATTTTTTTTCAAAAATTCAAACTTTTTTTGGGGGGCAGTAGGGAGAGAGAAACACACAATAGAATAGAACAGGCTTAAGAGTTTATAAATTTTAGATTTAAACAAATAGAAAAGAGCATAACATGTAATTAAGCGAAAAACAAAAACACATATGTAAAAACGAAATGTAATTATTTAAATAATGCAGAACAGAACATTATAAACAAAAAGAGGCACCGTGAAATCGGCCCAATACATAATTAAGGTATATGCATTATTAAAATAAATTAAGTAAACAAAGAGACACTTGAACCATAAAATAATAGAATACAATAATTCAATGAGTGCACGTATATATTGGACACCACGTGTATACACGTATACGTGCAAACATCAATTAAAACAAATTATAAAATTAAAAATAAAAGAGGCACCGTGAAATCGGCCCAAAGAAAAAAGAATATGGTTCAAAATACTCTAAGAAAGCAATGTAGCGAGAAAGAATAGAATTAAAAGGTAGATAGAGATAGGGACAAGAAGAGAGCCAAATCGAAGAAACATGCGATGTTTTCGGAGAAACACAAGCAGGGAGGACCGCAGGTCCGGTACGCGCATGGGAGAATTCAAACGTAAACAAGGAGCTGGCACGTGTGCGAAAATTCGGCAGAAGGGAGGGGAAAAGCCGAGGTGACGAGTCAAGGTGCAAGACAAAAGGACCTCACAGTCGATTTAGATCGAGCATCATGTGCGAAACCCGAAACGCGACCCGCGACGCAGCGACGAGTACCGAAAGGCACGTGCGATTCGGTATGTGCGATCAGGAGACGGTCGTGTGCGAAAGAGACCTAGCGCTGGGAAGCGGGTACCATAGGACGGTGCCATATAAAACGACACGCATCTCCTGCGTACGCTTTAAATGCGCAAGGAAGGGAGGATTCCAGCGAGCCGAGGGACCTGCTCGATGGAACCCACCCGGAGGGCCAAAAGAGGACAAGCGGCTGGGCCCGGACACAATGTCGAAGCAGAAGGGAACGCAGGTGGCCGGAGACATGGAGAAATCCATACGGAAACACCGAGGGTGGGTGTTTTTTGGAAGCGCGCAAGCTCGGCGACCCGGAGCTTCACCAAGGAAGCCCGAATTTTACGGACCCACTCCAACAGACATCGAACTGACACCCGACCCGGAACCAACGCAAGCCCTAAAGAAGGGCCGAAAGAGGAAAAGGGGAATAACGCATTTACTACCATCTCCTACTGCGCTAAGCGACATGGAGAAAATCGCAACGGCCCAAAAGGCCTTACCAAGTTTAAGCGACGGCGAGGAATACGAGCCCCGAGCCATAGACCAGCTAGAAGACAGTTCCTGGAAACTACAGGCACGCCAAAACATCATAGCGAGGTACGCAAAATTTAGCACAAAACGAGGAAAAAAAAAAAAAAAAAATCGGCTTTTCGGGCATTAAAAAATAAAAAACATGCGTAAAACAGGCAAAAGGCCAGGGAGGGACAGAGCGATGTCCAGGAGGGAAGTTCAACCGATAACCCCGAGCAAAACCCAATCTCAATGGCACACGATATCGGAGGATCGGACGTCGACAAAGTATTAGCAGAGCTAGAGGCCCCATGCCAACACCTTCAATCGGACGCCCTGATGGATGCCATCAACGACTTTGAAGAGTGGCTTCAACAAGTCGAAAATTAGGAATATTATTTTTTTTAATTTTTAATTATTTGTTATTTCGATTATTGTTTCATGTTTTTTTTATAGAATAAATAAAAACAGAATACGTTATCTGACGCGTTACTTTTTTATTAGGAGAGCGAGCCAGTAAAGGTATACGCCGCCTGGAAAACAAAATAAAATTTTCAAATTTGGTTTCCATTATGGAAATTAACAGTTAATTGACAACTGTTAACATTGTTATGCACAACTATCATCAGAATCGCATTTAGCGACCATCAAAACATTAGGATATCATACTCCTAAAAAAATATAAATATTTATCATAATTGACAGTATCCTGACAATTGTTAACTATTTTATGCAAAACTGTCATCAGAATCGCACTCAGCGACTGGCAAAACCCTATAATACCATAGTATTCTTTCAGAATATAAATATTTAAGGTTGATATCACATAGCCCGGAAGGATGCGCGTGAAGCAAGTGTGCGAAACGAGAGCTATCCAATCAGAGTATGGTGAAAGGGAAGAGGTATGCTCCTGCCAGAGCCTTCCGAATTTCCATCATTTATAGCTCATTGAAAATACATGACCTGTAAATGTCGGACATTCAAATATTTAATTTTTTGTAGAAAAGTGTGGTATTCCAGGGCTTTGGTAGTCGCTGGATGCGATTCTGATGACATAACCAAGTTGACAGTTGTCAATAAACTGTCAATTATAATAAATATTTATACTTTTCTAAGAAAAGTATGATATTCTAGTATTTTGGTAGTCTCTGAATGCGATTCTAATGACAGTTTTGCGTATCTAAGTTGACAGTTATCAATAAACTAATAATTATGATACATATTTATACTTTCTTAGGAAAAGTATGGTATAGGATGGGAGCACCTCGCCCTCAACGTCTCCTCATGGCGAGAAAACCGAACCACAATGGTGAAAGAATCAAACTCTTTTATACGGGCAAACAGAGATTTTCTTTACATAATAAATAAAATAATAACTTTCAGTCTTGTTTTACACACTGAAGATTTTCTACAGGATATTATTGATATAAAGAATATTTATATTTATTTTTAGATGAATAAATATAGTGCTTATTTTAAAAAGAATACTTATCTGAAATACATTAAGGGCGATTTTCGCATTACACAAAGTCCGACTATAACCTTTAAAGAAAACTGACATATTTTGCGAATTAAATTTTATATAACATTAAAGTAATTAATATAATGAGGTGATTTATTTCCATAAAGGTTAAGTAAAGTAAATATGATATACTAATAAAATATAGTTCGTTATTTTGTTTAATTATAACTCCATAACTCAGACATGTTATTGATTTATAAATTACATTAGAAGATTAATGTTTTGTGATTTTGTTGATTCTTTGGACTTAATTATAAATGTTATATATAAAAAAATATGACAACTGCATTTTTTTAAACAGTAAGTTTAATATTTAATAAAATTTAATTAGCTAAATGTATGTGAATATAATCAAGAAAACTCAAATATTTTGCAAATTGAACTTTAAAGTTACTATTATAAATAAATGCAGTAGTGATATTTTGTTATATATAACATTTATAATTAAGTCCAAAGAATAAAAAAAATCACAAAAAATTAATATTCTAATGTCACTTAAAAACCAATAACATGTCTGACTTATGAAATTATAATTAGACAAAATAACTAACTACATTTTATTAGTATATCATATTTACTTTACATCCTGTAGAAAATTTTCGTATGTAAAGTAGGACATAACCAAGTTGACATTGACAATAAACTGTCAATTATAATAAATATTTATACTTTTCTACTGAAAGTATGGTATTCTAGGGTTTTGATAGTCGCTGAATGCGAATTGATGACAGTTTTGCATAACAAAGTTGACAGTTGTCAATTAACTGTCAATTTCCATAAGTATTGAATGTCTTTTGTTATCGTACGGTATCCTTATCATTTAGGGGTTGTTATCACATTTAAAGTTACAATTATTATTGAAAGAGATTATGGTGTATTGTAATTTAAAGTAAAGAAAATCGTAGAATAGCATAAAATAGTTAATTATATGCAATAACTCTTTGAAAATACCGTTTGAAGTATTAAATGATTTTAAAAAGCGAGACTGAGCTAATAGGGTTGAGCTAATAGGGTCGAGCTTGTTAAAAAATTTGTTTCTTTGTAACAAAACACTAAGTCTATGAATTTTTTCAAAGAATTTTTGTAAACCAATGTCTGAAAAAATAAATAAATAAAAATTACGTTTTCTGCGATATTTCTGTTTAGGTGAGGTTTAAGTGCTAAAATTTGGTACGAAGACATATTTTTATACATCATACTTATTCCCATAGCTCAGATCTCCCAACTGCTCTGAGGTCATTTTTATATATTTATCCGGCTAGAGCCTTTCAAATGCTAAATTGGTAAAACATGGCAAAGTGTTATAGAGCAAGTCAAAAAATTTAAATATTAAAAATCTCGGTAAATCTGCTCTAAATGATGATCAAAACCCAGAATTTTTTTTAGTCCTTAAGGTTAAGATTGTCAAAAGTTATACAAGGTCAACCCGAGTGGAAATGAAAAATATATGTAAGTGTATATAAATATATAAAAGTGTATATAAATGTATATTTCTGTTATAATTGAAACAGGTTTTACCACAGATATGTACAGTTTTGTTCACTTTTATACATTTATGTACATTTTCGGAAAAAAATACAGCATGACTTTTTCACCGATAGGTGGCAGGAACATATAAATCAATTCACATGTCAAAATTTGAAACTTTTAGTTACTTAAGAAACAGTGGCACTTAGAAAAAAAATATTTTTAATTATGTGACATTATTTAAGTCTATCTTCACGCTTCTTAGTAGGCGGAATATTTCGTATAAAAATGTACATAAACATACAAAAATGTAAAAAAATGTACAAAAATGTACAAAAGTGTAGCACAGTAGGCCGATGCGATCCCATTTTTTTGTTCCATTTATCACAGAAATATACATTTTAGTACATGTTCGTACACTTTTATACATTTATACACATTTATGTACATTTTTATACATTTTTTTATTTCCATAGGGGAAAGATCATGATATTTTTTTAATATTTAGCTTTTCTTTAATCTTTGAGCATTTTTCATTCGTCTATATTAAACTTTAGAGAAACAGTTGTAAGAACACTTTTCTTTCAAATTATGTGAAGAATTAAAAAAAAATGTTATCCCCTCATCTTATCTTTCTAGGCATCTTAAAATTTGGGATATAAGTAATTTCACACTGCATTAGAATTTTGCAACTCCCAAAAATTTCGTTTTGATGACACTTCTTAATCAAGATTTGTTAAAATACGGTACAATCATTGGCATAATTAATATTGATTTTTGAAACAAAGCATTTTACACATTTTTTATTATTTTATGGCTTTTATCGAGTGAACTTGGCACTAAACACATTGCTATAATTTCTAATAGAGGAATGCATAGTGACTACACTAATGGAATTATATATACATTAAAGAGCCATACTAGATTTTTTAGTGCTATATATCTGCCATATAACTACAACACTATTTAAGTATATGGCAAACATACCATTAAGAAATCTGTAATGGCTTTTTAATGTTCATACAATGTCAATAGTGTAGTTACTATGTATTCCACCATTATAAATTTATAACAATATGCTTAGTACCAAGATCACTCGATAAAAGTCATGAAAAATCTATATTAATTATACCAAGGTTTGTACCACATTTTAACAAATCTTGGTTAAATAGTGTTATCAAAAAGAAACTTTTGGGAGTTCTAAACTTGAAAAATATTGGTGTGCTAAATACTAAAAAATATCATGAACTTTGAACTTGAATAACTTTAGATAATCTTGACCTTGAGGTATAAAATTTTTTTTTTGTAACAAGCACGATTTTCGTATTTTTTTGTACCTATTAAGCGGGTCTAAAGGACCATTTTTCAGACCGGCGGGCGCTAATATGCATAAACGGGCGCAAAGATAACGTTTGCGCCCGCTAAAATTTTTCAGAAAATTGCTATTATATACAATATATTTAAGTTGCATTGTGACAAAAATTGACCATGTATGATAACGTGTAGTATTTTTAATTTCATAATAAATTCTAAGATAAAAAAAATACCTATACACTCTTTTTCTATCTTGTTACAAAGTAAAAATAATAAAGGAATTTTTAAACAACTCTATTCAGTGCGTGGTTGCCGCGTCAGAAAAAAGTTGCTTTAGCCCCGCTGAATATGCCAGAGAAACGCAAAAATCAATACATGCGTTACAAAAAATATGGTGTGCACCAAGGGCAAAGTGAGATTTGCGCCCTAAGTACACAATATACTATTTCAATGCTTTGAAGAATATTTAAAGCAGATTAACCGAGAATTTTAATATTTAAATTTTTGTACTTTCGTACTTGACATAGAATAACTCATATATACATACGAATATAATCTTATATTATCATTTTTTTTCTTGTGTAAATTTGATAAGGTCAAATGACATTTTAATTTATTCGTCTTTTCTAAGCATCTGTTTGGATGCAAATAACACTAATTTAGTATTATCATGTGTGAAATTTTTTTAAAGTGAGTAGACAGAGTGAGTTAATGGGACAAAGTAAGTTAATCCTTCTAGGATGAGATATTTCTAGGATTGCAAAATTATGAATTTTATTGAAACTGAGCTTAAAAGACTTCTTTTAGCATAATGAATATAAGCCGAATTTCATTAAAACTAAATTTTATTACTAAGTCAATAATTTTGAATTATGCAATAAAATTTCTAATATTCCTTAAGTAAGTAATAAAATTAATATCTAAATAATGAAACTTTGTTTAAATGATATCCAACTTCTGTTTCTTATACTAATATCAGTCTTTTAAGCCCAGTCTCAATAAAATTCATAATTGTGCTATGCGTGTACCTCATTTTAAGCAAAAATGAGGTCTTCAAAGAATTTATCCATCGAAGAGCAGTTTAGGTACTTTCAACATACAGAATACTTTATATACCCCACAACTAATCCAAATATGCAAAAAATTTTCAATTTTAAGCCAAATTCTAAAAATAGCAGCTATTTTAAATTTGTTTATAAAATCAGTAGAGGACCCCCTTAATATCCAATTGAAATAGTACAAATCTAGCATTTTTATTAATAAAATGTTAAATCTTGAAGGGTGGGTTGGCAGTCATTAGAGATAAGAATAAATAAAAATTTAAAAATTTAAAAATTTACCATTTTAGTCATCACATAAGACAACTTTTCCGTACTATTAAATTTCACATTTCGAAAAAAGCAGATTTTAGATCAACTCTGATGAGTATTTCTGTTGACCTAATAGAACGCGCTCTTCACACTCTTATTACAAGTGCCACATAGCCGAAGAGCAGCGCCAATAATCGTATAAAGGTATCCATTATATTCTGATCCTCGGGCCTCACTCTCTCAGCTGGTGGGGATCTTGGTAGAAGAGCGCGAAATCGCATGGTATAAGAAAAGAGGGCGCTCTAGCTCTCAGACTTCCACGTTTCAATTCATGAATCAATAAAATTATTCTTTTTTTTAGTCTAATCAGCCGAAAATAAGGCATTATAATTTAATTGCTGATAGTATATTGATATTATTCACTTTTTCCATGAACTTGACAATTAAATGAACTATTATGAAAAATCTAGAGACATTTTCTTTAAATGTCCCCGAATAATTCAGACTGACGAGGATTCAAACCCATGCCCCTTCAAATTTTACACATTTTTTTCTTAATTTTCTTTACCAGCTAATTTTTTACTTGCTTTATTATTAAAAGTTCGGCTATATCCAAAATTACTCAAAAAGTAAATTTTGTATTGTTTTATTTTAGTTTATAAATAAATAAATATCTTATGTCGGAGTCTCCTGCATATTTTTGTTACTTTACATTTTGTTAGAAATATATATATATATATATATATATATATATATATATATATATATATATATATATATATATATATATATATATATATATATGCGTGATACCACGTCAAGTGAGCAAGTGAAAAATTTTAAAACTCTGAAACTTTAAGAAAATGATGTATTTCATATCCAGAATATGTAACGAAATTTCAGACCCCTCCCTCTATTGGTTCAAGATTTATGCCAAACTGAGAAACATGATATTTGCATTTTCTTCACTTTTCTCAAAATGTATGTATTTTTATCTCGAGAACTATAAACGATGTAGTACTTTAGTCCGCATGTTTTGGAAAGAGAATTTGATGCAGAATATGATTATAGTTTTTGCATCACCAAATTTGATGATTTCGATTGGTCCAAATTTCTGCCCAGATATCGATCAAAGTTTAAGCTGAGCACTACAAGTAATTTTGTTAACAAAAATTTCAATGAAAGTTTTAGATGTACATTTTAAGATAAAATAGGATTTAGAATGGTACTATTACTTAGTTACGAGAAAAAAAAACAGCTGTCAATTCATTGGCACTTAACTTCCTCAAACTTTCCCTCCGTGGTTGCCTGGGTTGACGCGTGGCCGAGGCATAGACTTCCTGGCATGACGAAGCGCAACGGTCCTCCCGGTAGGGCTTGTAGCCGGATAACTTGCCAGTTCGCCTGGAAGTCAGAAGGTGACTAAATGGTAACCGAACACACTCTACACACATTTACTCTTACAATCATTACCCTATACTTACCACATGCACTAGACTCAACAAAATACTCAAACATTTCCTCTCGGGCGGTAAGCTAGTCGTGAAGCAGATGCACAGAAAACCGCTCGACCCGATTGTTCTAGCGCCGGGACGTAAGCCACTATTATACCCCGAATGTCCGTATTGAGCAATGCAGGCAGAGACTGGACAAACTAGAAGATGCGATCCGCGAAATGAAAGGCGAGATCATTGTCGCCGGCGACTTTAATGCGCGAGCATCGGAGTAGGGCATGCCAGAGCCGGACAGCAGATGAAGGTCCATCATGGCAACGGTATCCAGACTCGGCTTGACAGTTCTCAACGTTGGGAACACGTCGATATTCAGACGGCCAGGATTTATTGAGACAATTATCGACGTGTCCTTTGTATCCGAAAATCTAGCGCCTAGATCGTCGGATTGGAGGATACTGGAGGATTACAACAGTAGCGACCACCAGTACATCACCTTTCAGCTGAGCGATAAGACCCAATCGCAGAAAGGAGTCGCGCGCAAGCCATCCCGATGAAATCTGGTGAAGCTGAACACAGACAAACTAGTCGAGGTGCTGCTAGAAGGCCAACATAATTAACCGACGACGAACGCCACAGTAAACAGGGACGGAGCAGAGGTTCTAGTGAAGGAGCCTCTGACGCACCCATGTTGCGCACGGGATCGCGACGTGGAAAACACCAAGCTCACTGGTGGACCGTCGAAATCGCGAAACTGAGGGCGAAAGCGAACCACCACAGAAGAGCGCAAAGAACGCGAGACGAAAAGAAGGCAGAGCTACTGTCGGCGCAGCATAAAGCAGCGCACAAACGGTTCTGACGCGAGATCAACCGGAGAACGGCACCGTACTGGAAGAATTCGACGGAGTAAGTCAATCGGGATGTGTGGGGCTACAAGATCGTGACGAAGAAACTCTGCGCACTCTCAAGTCCCCCTTTCGACGAAGACACTATGACTCAAATCGTGGACACTCTGTTCCCTACGCACCCACTAAGGCAGGACCAGGAGAATACCACGGACGCAGGGGAGATCCCCGTATTTTCCACCGGGGAGTTGTAAATCGCCGCCAAAATGATGCGGAGCGTAAAGGCGCCTGGGTCCGACTGGATACCAGCTGAGATATTGAAGATCATCGTGGCGAGAACACCCTATCTCTTGTTGAACATATACAACCCGTGCCTCAAGGCGGGTGTCTTTGGCCCCCCTCTGGAAGGCTGGGCGTCTCGTGTTGATTGGCAAAGGTAAGGGAGGTGATCCCCGGCTTCCGTCGTCCAACAGGCTTTTGTACATGATGGATGACGCAGGGAAGCTTTACGAGAGGTAGCTCAAGCCACGGCAACAGGGAGCTGTACGGGTTGCCGGCGATTTAGCTGACAACCAGTACGGTTGCAGAAAACAGCGATCCACAGTGGACGCTACACGGGAGGTGGTATAGCAGGAGAAGAAGGCGTGGTCTGGAAATCATTTTTCCAGAAAAGGTCGCGCTCCTTGCAACATTAGACGTTAAGAACGCGTTCAACTCGGCCAGGTGGCCGGACATTTTGGAAGCGTTGCACGTGTTCAAAGTACCAGAGTACTTCATGCGGGTGATACGGGGCTATCTGCAGGACCGTATCTTCCGTTATGAAACAGAAGAAGGCCAACGCGAGAAATATCTCAGCGCCGGCGTGGCGCAGGGATCGATCTTTGGCTCAGATTTTTGGAACATCCTTTACTATAGCCTGTTGAGACTGTCGGAAACGGTGGTCCTCGGCAAAATTCAACCGAAACGTGTTTGCACTTTGGATTATCGTCTTGCATATGATTTGAGGCCCTTTCAGGGCCACATTTCAATAGAAACTAAAATCGAGGAATGAGCACTTTTTTTTTAATTCAATTTTGAAAATTTTTTATAGGTAGTCAATGACGAAATTTTTTTTTCATGGGTAACCTAGAAAATTTATTTTTATTATAGTGTTTAACAATTGAATTATACATTAATTACATATTTACAGTACACTTTCTCGCAAATATGTACAGAAGTGTATGTTACATTATAAATATAAATTTAAAATAATGTTTTTTTTTCTGTTGAAAATATTATCATGGTAAAAGTTAATATAACTCATATACTTTCAAAGTATTTTAAAAAATTAATTGAAACTGCATACTACTGGACACTAATATATTCTATAAGTACCTTGTAAGGATGAAAATGTGTATAGCAATATACCTTCAGTCAAGATCAAAACCATTTGTAAACAAAGCGTATATATGCGTCGCGTATATTCGTGAGTGTGTTGTCGAGCATGTGTTTGTATATCTGAAAATGCCAACGATGTTAGTGTACAATAATTCAGTCAGTCCTTTTGTAGCAGTCTATTTAACACCATGCCGCCGATTATTATAAAAAATCACGCGCATACACATGAGGAAAATCGCTCTGTTATTTGCTTACTTTGTTGGGATAAAAGTAAATGGATTATTGACATAACATCAGCTTTGAGAGATAAAATATGTAAACTGTTTAAAAGTTATGACGAAAAAAATAAGTGCCTTCCAAAAGTAGTGTGTGCATCTTGCAAGTCCAATTTATACCGAAAAAATCTCGACAAAAAAAAAATCTCGCCAATAGATTTTTCGCAATATAGGTTGAAGAAAGACACAAGATCAAATGCAAGTGCAAAGTGTAATTGTTTTTTTTTTGTGAACGAGCAAGAAAGAATGGCAAGGACAAAGTTATTCCCAATAATATTTTTGGAACTCAACGTAAGTCTCAGCTGAATGAAGAAAAAAAAAAGAAAACCTCCAGTTATGAAATGCTGCTCAAAATGTTTTTCTAAACTACATGCAGGTAAAAGTCATATTGGTAGAAAAGCTACTGTAGTACGCAAAATTTCAAGCTGTGTTACTTCACTCGATTTGAAATCTAAAGAACAGATAGCTTCCAATTTGTTAAAAAAGGTATATTTGTAACACCAAAAGTCCACGCAGTTTTTTTTCATGTAAAAGAATTTTGTGTTGAACATAATCTCGGTCTCGGCTTTTATAGTGAGCAAGCTGTGGAAGCAGTGCATTATGATTTTTCCAAAACATGGGCTAAGTATAAAGTATCAAAAAAACATCCAGATTATGCAAATAAATTATTAAGAGCAGTCTGCGAATATAATTCACAACACATTTGAAATATTCTTATACTTATTAATCTTATTTTGCTTCCATTGCAGCATAAATTGTGATTATTTCTGTATATATTTGCGAGAATGTGTACTGTACATATGTAATTAATGTATAATTCAATTGTTAAACACTATAATAAAAATAAATTTTCTAGATTACCAATGCAACAAAATTTTCGTCATTGACTAACCATAAAAAAATTTCAAAATTGAATTAAAAAAAAGTGCTCATACCTCGATTTTAGTTTTTATTGAAATGTGGTCCTGAAAGGGCCTCAAATCATATACAAAAGGAAAATCCAAAGTGCAAACACGTTTCGGTTGAATTTTGCCGCGGACCACCGTGCGGAGGGAGTGTACATGATAGCTTACACCGATGATGCCGCTTTAGTCATCATCGGGCGTCACTACGAGAAAGCACAATATATGCTTAATCAGGCGATGCGCAGGATCTTGCGCTGAATGAGGGAACACGGTCTCGACTTGGCAGACACTAAGACAGAGGTCGTGCTCTTCACCGGCAAACGGGTACAGACAATCTATACCATGAAAGTGGGGGACACAGAGGTTTTGACGAGGAGGGAGGCTATGTATCTGAGACTCAAACTAGATACTAAGCTTACTTTCTTCCGTCACCTGGCTTATGCAGCGGACAAAGCGGTGAAAAAACAGCACAGCTGAGCCGTCTCATGGCGAACACGAGTGGATCGAAAGCGAGGAAGCGACGGCTCCTCATGTCAGTTATCACTTGCATCCTATTGTACGGTTCTGAAATATGGGCTGATGCAATGGAGAAGAAGACATACCGGAATCGAATTCTTTCCGTTCATCGGAGAGGAGCTCTTAGTCACCAGCGCCTATCGCACGGTCTCCGGACCCGCAGTACTCGTTATTGCGGGAATCATCCCGATCGACCTACACGTAAAGGAGCGTAAGTGAATCTACGAACGGAAGAAAACAGAAGAGGACAGAACAACCGTCTATAGAGAGGAACGAGAACGTACCATGGAAACGTGGCTACGATCCTGGACCGTTATAACCAAGGGCGAGTGGACAGTCTGATAGCCCAGCTGGATCCTTTGATCAACAGAGACCATAGGGAGGTAAATTACTACTTAACCTAATTCCTGAGTGGACACGGGTACTTCTGCTGCTTCCTCAGCCACATGGGGAAGATTCGGAGCCCGAAGTGCATCTTCTGTTTCGCTGATTGCGACGACGCGTTTCACACGTTTTTCGTGTGCGAAAAGTGGAACGAGGAAAGGACAGCTCTTGTCGACTCGGTCGGACAATTCACGTCTAAGACCATTGTGGGCGAAATGTTGACCACCGAGGATAAGTGGACGCCACGGCGAAATTCGTTTTTTCAAAATCTCGATTTTTTGACTTTCCCGTCCGCCATATTGGATCCGCCATCTTGAATTTTCAAAATCTGACCTCGGATTCGGATTCAGCGCGGCTCAGGACCCTATGAAATGTTAACAGTTTCCCCGCACCATGGCTGTAACTCTTATGTGCACGAAAGGGTTAATACTGCGGTGAAGAATAAAAAAGACATCTATTACTTTTTAATATGTCGAGATATATGTATATACGAGTATTTAAATTTTGTAATTTAAACTTATGCAAAAGTATAGCATAGATAATGACAAAATTTTGTTGATTAAAATATTTTTTAATATATATATATAATTTTTACAAATAAATTTAAGATAAGGTGATAATACATAACAAAGAAAATCTTAAAAATCTTCATTAGTATTCGAGTTAGTTATTCAAAATAGTTTCTTCAAACCCATTTTAACTGTGAATCAAAATTTTAACTCAATTAAATTTTATTCCTTACAATTTGTATTGGAAAAAGAAACAAAAAAAAAATATATGATTGACTTAAAAGTGCTCCACAGTCTTCTCTTATTTTGACTATTAAATTTTTTTTTACAAGTTATTGGAGTGAAGTTGGCGTTATTTGTTGAACGCCATATTTTTGTGATAAAGCAAGGGTTTTTAAAATAAATTCTTTACGTACACCTATCAGACAAAATCTATTTAAAACTATTCAAGTAAATTTTCAACTATAAATGAACAAAAGTTAATATTTTTGACTCTGTTTAAACTCTATTTATGGTCTGAAATAAATAAAACATTTTTTGAACCTATGCAAAAGTATAGCATAGATTATGAAAAAATATTTAGGTTGTGTAAAAAAGTTTTTGCATAAAAAAATCTTTAATTACATATTCTGTTTGTTAATAAGTATCGTCTTATGATTCAACAAGAAGTGATAAACGACATCATCCCATAAAGTTATGTGTTAAAAGTGACTTTTTATACGTTTAGTTTTTTGAATAATTTTGTTGTTGATCCTAGATTTTCTTTACACAGATCAATAGTATAACATTCAAAGATCATTTTTGGAAGGTTTGAAAGACATATATTTTTGACGGAGCTAACTTTAGGCGACCGTACCAACGCCCTATATCATCAAAACGAAATTGTCTGTTAATCTTAGTAACCTTCTATTTAATGTGTAAGAAAACTGATTGAATAAATTTAATTTTACTATGAAAAAAAAAAAATTATTGAGTAAAACCCTAAAAGATCTTAGACTACCCTCTTGAGTAAGTAGTGAAGTACTGGGAGGAGTTCTCCATCATGTCGTACGACAGCGAGGGAAACAACTATAGCAGTCCCGCTGAGTGTCTAGCCGACATGTTCCTACCATTTACTGATGGTCAGCGTTGGATAACTTTTTTAATTTTTAAAAAGTTAAGTAAGTAGTTAGTCGAAGTCAAAACTAGTTCAGTTAAGTTAAGAGTTATTAATTGATAAAAATAATAAAGTTAAAAGTTAAGTTAAAAAGTTAAAAGTTTATTTTAAGGGAAGAAGATACAGGTGTTTAGTCAAGAAACCGATTATTTTATATTTTTTATACTAATTCGTAACAATTTTTTTTTAATAATGAAAGAGGTTTCATAGGAAAATTTGACTTCATTAAGCTGTCTTATTTTTTTTTAATATTTTCGTTTTAATGTAAAACTTAATGTTTTTTAACATTTGCGTGATAAAGAAAGTTAAATAAGTACGCCCTAAGCAAGGCTAAACGTCAGTAAAAGTCAACACCCTATGTCAGCGGTGGACCAAAAAAGACGTATCCCATAAAACCAAAAATAAATCATAAATAATTACTAATTAACTTTTATTCAATTATTACTACTATTTTACTTTAAAGTCATTTTTTCAATTCTTTATTTTCATAACTTTTAGTTGCCGTTTGCCCACCAGATTTTTTTTTATATTTTAAATGTATGGTAATCTGCTTTTAAAATACATTTTTTATAAATCTTTGTTGTGACTTATTGATAAAAGTTTAAGCACAAAATTGGACTCGGCAATAATTATAATAAAATACATGATTTTTGTGGAAATAGACAATTAAGAACTTAATTTAGCTATAGAATTGTTTTAGAAACAGAAAAAATAATATTGAAAAATAGATTTGTAAGTTTTACCTAAAAGAATACGTAAATTCAAGCTGATCAAAATTCACCAATGCCTGTTGCGCAAAACATTATTATAATCAAAATAATGTCCTTTTTTGAAGATTTTCTGGTTGCACTAATAATTTAAGGGTGGTTTTCACAAGTGTAAATATGTTCTTTTTACGTAGTCTTATGTATAAAAAAAAAAGAAAAAAGGTATTTGTTAATACTTAACAGATTTTGGGTTTCCCTGTAGCTTCTTCTCTTAATTGAAACAAACCTTTATTTAAAATTTAAGTTGAAAAGTTTAAAACTAACGGTAATTTTTATTACAAATTAATTTTTTTACGCTCAAAATGATATTAAAAATTTTAATGATATTTTAAATCCTAAGGAGTATTGCAAGATTTTTGTTGTCTAGCAAAAGCTTGTAATATTTTTTATATAAGTACAGTTCCAGTCCTTTTTACTGCTTTTGCTGAACAATTATTGTTATATAATAATTCTAAAGAGTATAAATATATCAAGATATGAATAAAATATAATGCACCATAAGAAAACTACGCAATTATTATTTACTAAGAACTTTGCTTCATTAAAAAAGTCGTAATAAAATTGTTTTAGTATCAAATACATAATTTGTACTTATTAAAATTTTAAGTTATCATCGAAATCAACCTTCTCAATATGTGTATATTAGGGTGATTCCAAATTCCCAAAAGTTTTCAAATATCCAAAGTAAGCCTCTAAAAAGTTGGTATTTGTCAAAAAAAAAGTTTCCTGCAAGCTGGGTTTTTAACGTTAAAATTTAAAGCCCCTTCAGAGCGGCATCCGTATACAAACCGAGGCGCCTGCAGAGCTGCAACCCACATTACAGCTCCAACGTGGCTTCACCTGTTGCGGAAATAATTGAATATTATCTCTTTCTCTTAAACATTATGCTTACTTATCTGGCGTAAAAATACATTTATATAAAAAGAGCAACGCATAATTTTATTTTAGACAATATAAGAATTGTACTCGCTGAAATTTTATTAATATATACTTATTAACTATTTGTATAGTATTAATTAAATAATTATCGCTCAAGTTACCGATTTATGTTATATTTTCTTTTTATCTCTTTTTGGTCGTTTCATGGAATTTATTATGAGCTGATAACAATGATAAGTACCAACACAAAAACAATTTCAAAATTAATACATAGTTGTTTAAAATTTGTTCATTAACTTGACACTGTTTAGGCGCTATCTTATGAAAAAATGTTATAGATTAAAAAGCTCTTAAAATTAGCTAAAAAATATACGTAAACTATATTATTTATCAACTTTACGAACATTTCTAAAAGTCACATATTGTGTCATTCGACTTCAATCTATTTTTCGGCAAATCGTAGATAATCGTCGAAATATTGAAATGCGTGAAAAGGTAATCGCGTTACCATAATTTCGGTCCTTGCGAATTCGCCGCCGATTAGATAACAGCGAAATTCGCCATATAAAAGATACTCGAGGCCAAGGCTTCTTCAAGGTACGCAGGAAGTGGTACTCTCTCTTCACCCGGCGTCAAGGATTGCAGCTTTTACCTTTAGCTAGAGAACACGGGACGACGCGGATTACAGCCGCAGCTACCATTTTGAAGCCTCGCGCGACCACGCGGTCGAGCACCAACAAAATTACTCTCGAAATCTCCAGCTCAACATTTAACACGCTCCGTACGCTTGTGCTCATTATATTACGGTAATATTCAGTTAAGGTATAAGGCCCCGCGATTACCCTTAGGTGGAAACCGAGAGAAACAACAACACGTTGTTTATTTGCCTCGTTTGCTGTGAGTGTGCGTAAGCCGAGGTCGAAAACTAATCGATTAACAAAACATTAATTAGAACTTAAGGTATTTAAAAATACCCGGTTTCTGGGGTAAACTTTAGGGGCCGTTTTCACCCCTTTAATATCGGATTGGGCCGATAAAAAAATACGTGTCTCGTATTTTTCGATCCTCTACAACATATAAAAAATTCAGGAGAATCGGAGGCGGACACCTCGGGCGGTTTCCTTGTAAGTCACACTTTGTGACTTCTTCTATGGAAAGCAATTTCTTTTAGATATAAATATTGAATATTTTTATAATATTAATGGAAATGAATGAAAAAGTTTGTGAGTTAGCTACTGTACCCTAACAACCCCCAAAAATCAATTACTGTCCCTCAGTTACTGTGCATCCCGACCGAACACTGTGCTCCTGATACAGTGGTTCTTACCGACTTCTGTGCTCCAAATATGGTGCATCCGAAAATTAATATTGCAGATTACAATTTAATGTGAAATTGCTATGATTAGCAAGTAAAATTGACTAGGATAGGATATTTTAATATAGGTAGGAATTTATTTGAAAATGATTCATTACTAATTGCGGTTATCAACAAAACTTTTATTACATTGTATGTAATTTAGTGGATGTAGATATATTTTTCACTATTATAAGCAGATTTCCTATGGATAATTATAGTAAACACTTAAGTTCGATTAAGAGAGATTTTCATTGGCGTTCAAAAGAGGAGGTTACGGTCGACGATGGTGTCTTATCGACGGGCGGTACAATAACTCACGCATCACGAAAATCTGGTCCAATTACTGTGCACAGTAAATGGCGGAAGGTTTGAATTCGTTTGATTTAATAGACTTATTTAATATAAAAAAATATTAAAATAAATGCTCTAAATAATGCTTTATCCTAATGAATACTAGTTTTATTTATATAATATATTTTTTTCATAGCGCAAAACAATTTCGTTTATACTATATCATCTTTGATTTGTGTTATTTTTATTTCTTTTTGAATGTCGCCAAATTTGTTCTCACATATGGTGCTAATCGACGACGGGGGTCTGCAGTGTGTTAGTAAACCTCACCTTTCATTCATTGAGCATTTTCTTAAGCTTTTGATCAAAGGAGCACTTAAAGATTAATTAAAAAATATAATAAGTTCTTTTTCATGAAATGATAATTAGTTAAGTCTGAAGTCGTTTGATCACGATATCATTTCATCTGTACAAAGATTTCTATTTACTTATTCTTCGTGTGCTCGTTCACTTACTACCGACAATGAAATATAAGACGTTTGTGAATGCTACGAAGGAGGCATCAGTATATCATTATAAGTGTAATGTCAACAACGCTGAATATAATCGTAAGTAAACAAATTATTTACTTTCATATAGTTTGTGTCGAATTTTTTATGATGAAAAATTTGGTCGTATGTTTTTACATGCTTTTCTTTATCTCACTAACACGTACGTTTGTACCCGTATTTTTCAAATAATACACAATGAATTTAACTCACTTCCCAATTTCGCAGAGGGCTGACAATTGGCACAGATACTCATCTCGGATGACAATACAATGTTCCGTCATAATATTGGGACCCGGACATCCAGGTCGCCGTACACGAGGTCTTGTGCGGGGATCATTTCACTAAAATGACATGTTTTTTCATATATTGCAAAATGAATTTAACCAACTTCTCCATGTCGTAGAGGGATGCAAATTGGCCCAACACTCATCTCGAGTGACAATACAATATCTCATTATAATATTAGGACTCGGACATCCAGGTCGCCAATGACGAGGGTTGGGTATACTTGGAGGCCATCTTCGAGGAATTAAAACAGATTTCTTTGGGCATTAAGAATTCAATTTCTTTATTATTAATTAAAAAAAAAATTTTTAAATTTCAAAATTATTTTAAAATTTTTAAATTTTTGAATTTTTTCAAAATTTTTAAATAATTTCCAAAAAATTGAAAAATTCAAAAAATTTTGAAATATTTAGAACATTTTAAAAATTATGAAAAATTTTAAAATTTGGAAAATTTCAAAATATTTAAAAAATTTTGAAATTATGGAAAATTTTGAAAAATTATGAAAATTATAAATAATTTGAAAAATTTTGAAAACGTTTGATAAATTTCAGTTTGATTATTATTAAATTTAGAAACATTAAATAAAAATTAAAAAATTTCAAATAATTTTACATTTTTGTAAAATATCAAAAATTTTAAAATTAATGCAATAATTTAAAAAAATTTCAGACAATTCACAAATTTGTGACTTTTTTCAAAAATTTAAAACAATGTCAAAAAATATGAATAATTTGAAAAATTTGTAAAATAAAAAAAATGTGAATTATTTAAAAAATTTTGAAGTATTTGAAACATTTTAAAAATTATAAAAAATTTGAAATTTTGGAAAATGTTTAAAGATTTTGAAAATTTTGAAATATTTGAAAATTTTGGTAAATGTTAAAAAATCTTGTAAATTTTAAAAAATTCTGTAAATTTTGAGAATTTTAAAAAATTTTGAAATCATGGGAAACTTTAAAAAATTATTAAAATTATGAATAATTTAAAAATTTTGAAAACGTTTGATAAACTTCAGTTTGATTTTAAATTTAGAAAAATTAGATAAAAATTTAAAAATTTCAAATAATTTTACTTTTTTGTAACCTATAAAAAATTTTGTAATAATGCAAAAATTTAAAAAAAATTCAGAATTTGGAAAAATTTTTAAACAATTTCAAATATCAAAAATTCGTAATTTTTTTCAAAAATTTTAAAAAATGTCAAAAAATATGAATAATTTGAAAATTTTGTAAATTTAAAAAAATTTTGAAATAGGAAATGAAAAAGAAATTTGAAAGTTATGGATAATTTGAAAAATTTTAAACTTATGATAATTTTAATAAATTTTGAAAATTTTGTACAAAAAGTTCTACATAAAAATTATACTATAATAATTTATACTATAGTTTTAATATTTAAAAATCGAACTAAAAAGTAAAAAGTACATTAATAAAAAAAAAATTTTTAAAAACATGCTTTTCTAAAATGGTACAAACAGTTGAACTAAAAAGTAAAAAATATTTTCTTTAGAAGAACAATTTAACAATCAATTTGTAACCGCTGGATTAGGGGTGGCGAAATATATTATTTTGCCAATCTCCCCGGCTCGTAAATTCCAGCACGGGTAGCGAGGTTCCGAGTATCCACTCGGTAGCCTCGCTTTGTGCCGTGCGCGACTCCGAGCGCGCGACGCACGAGTTCCTCGTCGGCCACAGCAGGATCCTTTCCTACTTCTCGTGCTCAGCTAGCTCCCGTCTGAAAGTCCGCGGGAGCGGGGGTAAGCGGGAAGGAAGAGGATATTTAATTCAACTGAATACGCGAAAGATTGTATAATAAACGTATATTTAACATTCTTGTAATTACATAAAAGATGGGGGCGCGAGTCCCCCCGTATGCTCGCTTGCCTAAATTCCGTGATCGAGTGCGCGCCAAAGAACAATGCTCCGACCCGCTTAGCCGGGGTTTTCCGTCAGCGCCGCCGCAGGTAAAAGTAATAGGGTCTCGCCCTTTTACTTACGAGTCTCCGCTGTACTAAAGTCTAATCGCACTTCTGCGTATGGCGTCGCCACGGCGTTTCTCTCTCACTCTTTCACACTCAAGCGGCGAACGTGCTATGCGCGCGGGGAAGATGGTGAGTTCTTGGCGGTGGTGCGGATGGCCAGCAGTCCCTGGCCGCTTGTTGTTGAGCATCCTTCCTCACGTCCAGGCGCGCAGAGCATCGATTCTATCCCACAGTATCAAGAGACACGCACACGTGCACACCTCACACTAGATTTCTGTAAATACAGGAAGGGTCGCCGTCACTGATTGCGTCGCACCACGAGGACCGATTCCTTTAAGCTGCGAAGTGCTTCCGATGTACACGTGCGGACAACCACCGGTAATCTGTTGCGCGCTTCCTTTCCGGTCGCACGCCTCTACGTCCCCGAAACCCCGCTGGGACGGTATCGTACCGTCGTGTTTGTGCGCGCGGTTTTGCTTGTCTAATTCGCGGCGGCGCGAATTCCTCGCGTATTCGATTTACGAGCAGGTGCTCATTATAAATTGTACATGTTTTAAAACGTTAATTACTTTGGAAACCAACGAAAATTAACTACAATTTTAAATAATGTTAAACATAATAAATTTTTGACTAAAAAGAAAAGCGTGGGCCCTATACAACAAAGTCTCTGATAAATTTATCAGATAATTTATCTGATAATCTTTTAATATTCATAATGATGGCCTATGGCTAAACCTGTCTTATGGTATAAAACAAAAGAAAAGAATATAAAAACAACATCCTGGAATATGAATTGCATATGCTAAAGACATCTCCGAAAAATTAAGGGGTCACTCTAAGATTTCAGCAATAATTTTCAATAATTTTTTTTTCATAGAAAAATTTATTTAAAATGCTCAAACTTTTTACACATAAAAGAAGAGGTTTCACACTTATAAAATGTATTTTTTATTTTTGTTTTGTACGTAAAATCTAGCTGGTCCGGCTGCCTGAAGTTGACCCTACTACCATTTTGATGACGTGATATCTCCACTTTGAAGAGCCTGAAAGCAAAAAAGTGGACGGGTTATTAAAAAATAAGCTTTTAGCTACAGCCGGTAGCTCAATAAACAAAATTTTATGAAAAATAACAAAATGGCGGACATTTGACATTTTCGACCTTTTTTTGCAACTTAAATTGTTTAAATAAATAGGGTAAATATTAATAAATAATTATAATTCTGCTAGGGGCTATAACCACACATGTGTAGAATATTCCATAAAAATTTCAGCCGATCGGTTAAATAGTTTTTTCTCAATCATGTCAACCAGGTCGAAAAACGTTGTTTCGACAAAATCGCGATTTACTTTTTTTCATCGAAAAATGTACCGTAAATCTAATGATTCTTAGCCTATTATTAAAAAATAGCTTCGTACCTTCAATCAGCGATGCTTGCTCCATAGATTTCACCTTCAGCTTCCTCGTAGTAGTGTTCTGCTTCCAATCGGGTATTCCTAAGGGCCACCGTTTGCTCCTTAGATGCTTCACCTCTACGTCGGTTGGCAGTAGAAATATGCTTATCGTCACTTCTGTTCACGAAGTCCGATGCAATTTTGCTGATAGAGACGTTCATGGTTTTCATAATTTTTAATATAGGTTGGAAACCTATATTAAAATTGCATGCTGCACAGTAAGTTGCAATTTCAACTATTTTCTTCCCCGAAAATGTATGTTTCGGAGCTAAACGCCAGACGCATGAGGAGAAGCTCTCGTTGTTGTTTTGAGTGCGCGCCGACACATCTTTGGAGCAAATCATCTGAAGATAAGTCTTTATAAATAGGTTTTAAAAGTTCTTGTGTCTCCATGTCGAGAGCTGGAGGATGCTTGTAGTCCTTTAAAGAATTTTCTGCCTCAGCCTGAGGATACTTGCACCATGAGCTGCCCCCGCTGGGCAATACGAGTGTTGCGAATTAGCGTCAGTAGAGATTTTGGAAGGTGGCCCATATTTATTTCTTCATGTCCTGTATAGAATATTTGTTTCTCAGAATGGCTAATCCATAAAACAAAGAGAGGTCCTTCATCAGATTGTTGGTAAGAGATGTAGTTTTCAGAACTGCAGTTTTTGTAGCCTTCACTGCAGTTTTTCTCTTAGTCGATATCACTGTCTTCTTTTGCACTTTCACTTTTGCGGCTTGCTTTGCTTCCAAAAGTCTTTTGATTTAACTAAGTAAGCTGTTTTTGGCATCTTTTGTACGTTTAAACATTCGCTTTTTAACGTGCAAAACATACTCATTTTTCTCTACTTTCAAAGCATCGCCATATGACTCTTCATCTAGCAATAACTTGAATGTTTTTGTGTCTCCATCGCCGATATAGTATTTATAGTATACTTTAAAGTATTCCATTGAACTTTGGAACATTTCAATAATACTGTTCATTTCCATCATGCCGACACTTCCCTCGTTATTCACATCGCAATCCTTTTCATGTGTTTCTATCTTCTTTCACACTAACTTCTTTTCCATCCGACTGTTCACATGCTTTGCATACACTCGATTTCACAATAACGTCAATTACTTTGCCTGAATATTTTCCGATTAAAGATGTTATACCAATAAGAGAAGAAAATCCTCTTTTTGCCCATGAGCCATCACCAGACACTGACAAATGATTTTTCACACTATTTTGATTTTTTTCTTGCTATTCTTTGGCTGCTTGTTGAAAAACAAGTTTAGTAACTGCTTCTACTGCAAACCAAATATGATCCACTATTTGATAATAAGTGTTCAATGCGAAACCTTTATTAATATCCATCAATGCGAGAAAAGTATTTAGGCCTTCAAGTCCAACACCGAGCATACGCATTACGAAAACAAATCTACGATTGATTTCGTAAGAGTTATAAATTAGCGGGCTCGTTGGAATACGAGCTTCATTTTCACAGCCACAAGACACAGTTAATAGAAAACCTAATCCTTTTTCACTTCGTTTTAAAAATTTAATGTCCTTTTTACAAGTCTTGCAAATCAAAAGTTGTTGTAAATTTAAAAATAACGTGAAGTTTATAATACAGTACGATATACTTTCATCAATGTTCACTTCGAAATCCGTGCCTTTTTTTGTAATTTTTTCTGCCGATTCACTTGTTGCGGTTGTATTAGCTTCAACTGTGTGCTGGATACCTTGAAATACTCGTTTTCGCGTGCGATCTGCTCTTTTATTAGACTCTCTCGTACTTTTTTATCCATCGTACTGCGTTTTTCGATATACACTTTAAATAGAGAGCAACGGTTTGTAAAGCGTTTACTAACTGTACACGATCGTTCGAAATGAATTCTAAAACTGTTCTGTTTCAAAATTCAAGCAACGTCAACATCCAGCCGAGATTTACGAAGAGAGGATAGATAGATAGATATACTAAGAGAGGAGAGAGAAACGAAGGTATACCGCAGGTATACACTGAGCGCGGCAAATATTCTATACCTGTTTTCGAACTTTCTGACCTAATAAATATTTCTCGATGCAACTAGTCTCAAATTAAAGCTCTTTTTATTTACTTTTATTTTATCATTTTAACATATTTTTAAGACCCATACGCGGAAAGACCGGCGGGAGCGCTGCTGCGCCAGCTCGCACGGCTGCTACGCTAAACGTTGAAATCGAAGCGTAACGTCTAAGGTAGAAGCGCTGCTCGCTCACGTTGGTCGCGCAGTGGCCTCACAATAGTGCGGTCGCAGTTCCAAGGACTACACGTGTCGCACGCTAGCCCGCGTTTGGACGCGCTTTGCATCCAAAATAATACGGCCATGCATCTAAAGCGTGATGGCACTGCAATACTGCCGTTGACGCTACGGCGCATCCGAGGGTTTTCCGTGTAGAAGCCGAGTTATTACCATTTAAATAATTGTCTCCTTTTGAATAACTTCGCGACTGATTTCTTGTTTCAAATATGATTTTCTGTTGAAATACTCACAATACAACAACAAATTCTATACACTAAAATATTTGTATTTTCTATAGCTGAACTCTACTCTAACTTGATCAGATTTTCATTTTACAAAGGATTCTTGTTAAATAGCAAATCATGAAAAGACCCTCTGCTACACTTTAGTCTTTTTTCGATATATGTAATAAAAGCATTGATTTTTATTTCCAAATAACAGCAATAATTCATTTTTAATAATTTTATATAAAAAGGCATGCTAAAATTTGCTACTCAAAATATATATTAAAAACATTTTTTTGTTGAATTCGCAAAAAGAAAGTATTGTAACAATGAAAATTTTTTTATCTGAAATTTTAATGAACATTAATGTTTTCAACTTTCTTGACTCAGAAAGAAAATGTATAGGAAAGTGTGTCTGAGTGTACTATTTAAAAACCCGCTGCTAACTACTTTAGCGCAATGATTTCTGAAAGACATTTAATGTACAATCATTTATTGAATATCTGTGATGTATAACTAGATTAAAAGGGTGCATTAATGGCTCAAAACCGTAATCGATTGTATGTGGAGTTACTTAGAATCAAACTACAAAATATTAATGAAAAATACAAATGCATTCAAAAGTGATGGAGACTACAAAATGTGACCACATGGAATGCATATTCAAAATTTAAAATCGTATTTTGTTCACAAAAATAATTAAAAATATTTGTTAGATATATAAAATACAAGGAAATTGCGCCTTGGTTTTGAATTAGTGCACATTATTTATCTACCTAATGTATAAATGCCAGCTGGCGTAGTTGCACTACCGCCGGTCTTTCCGTGTATAGGTCTAAAATTTGTTAAAATGATAAAATTAAAGTAGATAAAAAGAGCTTTAATTTGAGATTAGTTGCATCGAGAAATATTTATTAGAAATAAAATTATTAACGATTAAAGACAGCAGCTGTGTATTCGTCTAGCCGCTGGGCCCGCGCAACGAGCGGGGGGCGTGACTTAACTCGCATTCGTAAGATAGCTATACTACAGCCGCAATGGATTCTTGTGAATTTCGCTCGGTGTAGCGTGTGCGCTGGCGGTATGATTCCTTGCAAGCGTAGCTACAGTGACGAGCGTATACCGTTCGGGGAATCCCGTGCAAAAGTTGGTAAGCTAACCGAGCGAACATCGCAACACATTTCTCTCCGTATAGATAGACAATTTATATTAAATAAAACAAAAATATTATTAAAAAAATGAAAAATTGTTGTGATTTCGATATATGTAAACGGTATTTTTTTTAAATAAAAAAGTATTATTGTTGGAAAAAAGTCAGTACCCACTTCTCTTAAATGAACATATAAATATTTGTTCATTGTCACGTGGCAAAAAAATTCTTTAAAATTTACATGTTATGTGCATATCGATGTGTATATATATATATATATATATATATATATATATATATATATATATATATATATATATATATATATATATATATTTATATATCTATATATCTATATATATATGTACGTTTTACGTCAAATCGATCAAGGCTCATGCCAAAATTTGGGGACACTTACAAAACTGATTTTTGGCTAAAAAATCTGTCTTTCCAAGTACTTTAAGAAGCTATGTGGCAGAATTCGAAAATCCAATATGGCGCCTGGAAGTGTACAAAAAATCAAGATCCATCCAATTAACTACCTCTAGTCAACATATTATTGATAAATCCGCCTCCAAATGACTTTAATGGAGCTTTCGAGATCGCTGTTCATAAATCTTATTATTTTCAGATGATTCAAGATGGCCGTCTCTATATAACTGCTTAGTAAACCATAAATTACAAAATTTTTATGCAAAGATCAATGGTCGATTTCACAGGCAAAACAAATTAGGGTAGTCATTTCGTATGTTTTTAAAGTCAATGAATCATAAATTTAAGTTAGTTCTATAGTATCGTATCACTTTGTGATCCTAACCTCAAAAGATATTTAGAAGTCAGGACTTGAGCTACTAAATCATGTGAAAATTAAACAACTTGATTTAATCAGTGCACCGTCCAACCATAACTTTAAAGTCACAATTAAAATCAATATTCCCTGTTTAAAGTATCAATTTAATTAAACACTAACTGAAAACAAAGAGCTATTTCGACGAAAAAACAGCGAGGATAGGAAATTTAATAAAATAGAGAGGAAAATAATACCCAGGATTGAAAAGGGCCACTTGCTGGACCGTGAGGCTGCAGGTGGGTAAATCCAAATAAATAATAATAATATTAATAGTATGTTACGGTCTCAGCCGTTTTGTGATAAGAAGAAAAGCACGGAAATGATTTGTTTTTCCCGTGAAACGCGGTTCGCGTGCTGACTCGAGAGGAGTGGCAGAAGAACAAGCTTTTTTTTGTCCACCCAGTGATTCTTCCCTTCCTTTTTTCCCCACTGCGTTCCCGGAGCCGCCTAGTTAGGAGCTCCGTTGTGCAACGTTCTGTTTTGATTGGTTTATCTCGGTCCGGCAAGAGCGCAGTTAGCTCTCTTGCGAGGCGAGTAGGCAAAACCCCGCAGAAGATACTTGTGTATTTTTTGCGAGTAAAACCCCGAAGTGCAAAACACTCGAGTGGCGCGCTGGCCGCTCTAGAGTGCGCCCTTCAAAATAGTACTCATCGGCGCGTAGGCCTCCTCGATAGCTACCAAGGAGGGATCGGCGCTTCCAAGTCGGGAAAGGATGTAGAGAACAAACGTGGACAGATTACATTTGAAGATACGTGTTAGTTTATTGGTCTTGGCTTTTATTACATATTTGGATAGGAGCGGGAAAGAGTATTGGGGGAAGCGAGTGAACGTCTGCCTAAGCGCGTTAGCTCCGGCCACGGGCACTCGCACACTTTCTCTTACCCGAGGGAGCGCTAGTCTAGATAGACCCGCGTGCCTGGAGTTTCCGAGAAAAGTGATGCTGAGCCCGCAGCTCGCGGCTCCCTATATACTCGCGCCGTGCGTCTGTGACGTAGCTCTCCTTCTCCGCTACTCTCTCCCTCTCTGCTCCCCACGAGATTCGCGCGTTTCTGCACGCGTTGCCGGACTTTTCGCATATTCGTGCGCTCCGCGTAATTACACTGTGTTTTTCGCGTTATTCTTTGGTTTTTCAGATTATTTAAAATGAACAATTAAACATTTATACTTCTGCCTTTAAATTCTACTATTATAATATCCCTGCCGTCACAAGTAATAATAATGTTTTCGTAGTCGCTGAATCGTAATTTGAAGTTTGTTTAAGGGGTTATATCCTCCAAATTGTTTTGTTTTTTTCCATTTTTTTTATTGGCTTAAATCTTGCCAAAACAATCCTAGAATCAAAATCTACAACGCCCAAGTACCGATTTAAACTCAAAATTTTTTTAAATCAATTTTTTCCAAACAGCTTTGATGCTCAAAAATTACAATTTTCGCTTATTTTAGCGATGCTAGCTTTTTTGAATTTCGCGGCTTTGGTAATTAGTAGAAGTTACCTACTACATCGATATCGTATTTTAAATTTGAATTATAGAGGTCGCTACATGACATTACGACGGTTACAGCGTCTTTACAGCACGTGTTTACTCACACTTGCCCTGTGTTTAGTCGAACAGCCGTTCTCGTTGTTCACGTTGTTATTTTGAATTTTGCTTTACTTTTTAACTGTGAATTATATTTACAAGTACTTAATTATGAGTCCAAAGGGGTACAGTGGCCGCAAAGGCAGTAAAATAAGAAGTACAAGTACAAAACGGAGTAAAATTAGTAAACGACGCCCGCCTAACCGCCATTCGTTTGAAGGCGATTCGGAGCACGTTAGTACCTCGGCTAAGAAATTGAAAACTACTGATTTAGACCGTGACCGCGATGTTGATAATAATTTCGGCTACTGTTTCATCAATTTTTTCGCTGTATTTACTGCTCTTTCTGAATTAGTAGTATGCAAAAAATGTAATGGTGACGTGCGGTTTTTAGAGTCGAACAAGCGTGGACTAGGCTTCAAAATTATTGTATCTTGTTCGAACTGTGGTGATGCTGATATTAACAGCTGTCCTGTAATAAATGGTCGTGCTTATGAGATCAACTGCCGTATTATTTTAGCTATGCGCATCATAGGCATAGGCATCAACGGTATAAAAAAGTTCTGCTCTATGATGGATCTTGCAAAGCCTGTTTTTCAAACAACCTACAGTAAGATCATATCTAATATCGCCACTGCTACTTCATCTGTTCGAATTATATCTATGAAAAAATCAGCGATTAAAGAAAAAGAAATTTCTATCGAACGAGGTGAAAAAGAAGGTCTCACGGTGTCAGGCGATGAATCTTGGCGAAAGAGAGGGTTTACGTCTTCGTCCGGATTGGTGACTTTGATTGATTGGTACACTGGAAAGGTATTGGATGTGTGTGTAAAATCTAAGTACTGTAAAGTGTGTGAATATTGGCAAAAAAAAGAAGGTACTGCTGAATACGAAGAGGTATACCCTTCACACGAACAGAACTGTGATGCCAACCATGAAGGTAGTGCCGGGAAAATGGAGATCGACGCAGTTATAGAAATGTTCAAACGCTCAGATAAATTTCATAATATCAAATATTTGAAATATATCGGCGACGGCGATTCAAAAACATATAAAGGTATAGTCGACTCAAAACCTTATAAAGATTTCATGGTCGAAAATAAGAATGTGTCGGACACGTTCAGAAGCGTATGGGAACGCGTCTGCGCAATTTGAAAAAAACAACGAAAGGTCTTGGCGGCCGAGGAAAGTTGACCGGAAAGTTAATTGATGAACTTTCTATTTATTACGGACTTGCTATTAGGAGAAACTACGATTCAGTCGAAAAAATGCGGAATGAAATTTGGGCAACGTTACTTCATAAAATGTCGACGAAGGAGAATACACAGCACGAGAAGTGTCCCGTCGGAGTAGACTCTTGGTGTTCTTGGCAGCGCAGTAAAGCGCTTGGTACACTTGCAACGTACGAGCACAAGAGTCCAATGCATGAGGATGTTTTTAACGCAATAAAACCCATTTATAATGAACTCAGCTCCGACAACCTTATGTCACGCTGCTTGGGTGCGTATACTCAGAACAATAACGAGTCGTTTAATGCTGTCGTGTGGTCAATTGCTCCAAAGACGGTGTCAAGCGGTAAGACTGTAGTTGATATTGCGACTGACGTAGCCGTTATTATCTTCAATGACGGCTTCTCGGGTCTGTTTGCCGTTTACGATGCTCTTGGGTTGACTATTGGACCAAACATGTACGAGTTTTGCGTGGAAACGGACGCCAATCGCGTCAAAACCACTGAGCATCGTATGTCCGATATCGCGAAAGAGGCCAGGCACAGCATTACATCAGGCAAAAAAAAAAGAAGAAGAGGAAATGAAGGCCCTGGAAGGACAATTATATGGTGCAGGGATAGCAAACGGAAGGTAAAAAAATTATTATGGACTATATTTTTGCGATTCTTAAGATTTATAGCATTTTGAAACTTCAAACGCGTTTTTCTCGAAACAATGTTTTCAAAATCGGCAAGCAGTAGAACTCAAAAAGTTTACATCCGATTGACTTAAAATTTTAACAGTAGCTTCATTGTTTGATTATCTAGTGAAGTACACACGATTTTAGCGATTAATTAACAAGAACAAAGTTATAAACAATTTAAGACGATTTTTTTTTCGAAAACACGATTTTTTGTTAAACCAATCGCCATTTCGCGAAAAAAAGTTCTAAAAATATAATCATGTGTACTTCACTAGCAAAACTCATGTAGATAATAGAAAAACTTTTTTTTTGTTATAGGTGGAGTTGGACGAGACTTGTACTGCTCGCCGCGGAAGACCTTTTTGAAAAAGCGGTTCACGGTAATCACTGCACAGCCGCCAGTTTGTAAACAAAAAATATCAATAAAAATTTTTTTTCTCTTCTTCAAGAGTTGCTTAATCCAATGTTATATTATTTGTATACCTTTAATATCAAATGTCCTTTAAAAAAATAATTAACAAAGCCTTGTTTTTTAGAGCATAAGGGGGATATAACCCCTTAAGGGGGCACACCACCTTTAAGATCTGAAACAAAAAAATTATTTAAGAATTTTTATTTTGATATTTATTTTAATAAGGGTTTTTTTTCCTCAAAGTATACATAAAAACATACCAATTTGTATATTTTTTACCTTCGTTGGACCTTCTATGCCTCCATGGCAAACCTGTCTGTTTTCGAAGACTTTAAGCACTGTCCGTAAGATTCCAAGTCTACGCATGGATGGATTGGGCTAAAAATTTATGGAGATACTCATTATAGTAGTACTTTTCATATGAGCGTAGGGATTTTGATTTGAACGAGTAGAAGTATTTTTTTATATGAACATTGTCAATATAACACTTATTTTTTAATAATTTTATCACTTTTATAGATGTAAAAAAATTTCTACTCGTTCAAATCAAAATCCCTACGTTCATATGAAAAGTACTACTATAATGAGTATCTCCATAAATTTTGAGCCCAATCTGTCCATGCATTCACTTGGAATCTTAAGGACAGTAAGCTGAAATTGATAAAAACAACATTTAGAGTTATTTAACAATTAATTTACAAGTTCTAATAAATATATTTTATACTCATCATATGAATTGCATCTACTTTTTTCTTCTTTTCAACGTAGTAGACAAACATCTGCAGCAGTGTACATCAATATTTTCTGGTGCGTGGAGTCCCATGAGTCTTCCTCCTCCTTGAATAACCAGAAATGAAAAAAAAAACACAAAAATGAATAAATTGAGTAAACTGTACTTATCATACTAAACTCTTGAGCGACACTTTCACACACTTCACTCAACTGCTTATTTATTTAATCAAAAGCCGATTGGGCAACTGGCTTGCATAGGTCCATAATCCCACAAAAAGTTGAAAGGCCAGCGTGTCCATGTCCAAGTGCACGAGCAGACAGCACAGATCTTCTGTTCACTTTATATGCATTTCCTTTGGCTCCTACTTTGTTGCTGGAGTTGATCTATTTCACCACACTTTGAGCACACAATATCTATTTTGAAACCAAGACCCTGCATACCAGATTCACTTAATTGGACACTGCCATGGCACCGATTACAACACAGAACACTTCTAAGTTTAGAAAATAAAATTGAAGTGTCAATGATTCTGTTTGTTGTATCACTAGTGTCTCTAGCACTAGCTGTGTTTTGGAGTTTCCTCGCTGAGCTGGTGGATAATCTTGGCTTCTTTTGTAAATCTTTCTTTTTTATCTCTTTTAGAAGACATTTTCACTACACTGATTTACACACATTCACAAATTGTCAAATGCAATTAAAACACTGTATAAGTTCAGTACAATAAAAATATTAGCTGTGTTTACTAACAGGTGGTTTGTAAACATAAAAGCCAACTGTCTAAAGTATCAAAAATGTACGGGTAAGGTTAGTCAAGAATTCGATCTGATTTATCGACCTGTATCTTGTGACGTAATGACATGTCACGTTACTCGTAATTCGCACATGCGCCAATATTACATATAACAACGCGCAAATATTTGAATATACAAGCATGGATCTTATTATATTATATTTTATTGCTATATAACTAAATAAAATAATCAATCAAACATTTAGTTATAAATAATAATAAAATAAATAATAATTGTTAAAATACCGAATTTACGCAAAATCGGTAAAAAAGCTGTCTCAGAATTTATATTGTAACTTTAAAAGGAATTATGATATCTTAAACGACAATTTAAAGGTGGTTTGCCCCCTTAATAGAGTCATATCATGTTCCGTATTTAGCCTGAGGAAACAAAATAGAAGATTGACATTCTTTATTCACATCACAGTATGGATTCTAAGATAGTAGTTATTACTTCTATTGTCGATCTCACTGAATTCTAATTCGCAGTCGGATCGATAGTATGATATCGGATTTTTCGTCCAAACCGCAGATACTTTGAGCACTTAAGATTCAATTGAAAATATACGTCACTATCCATCAGCAAGACTGAAGATTTATTGAACCCCTAGATCTTAAATACAAAATCCATTTTACTTAGCTTCACATGATTTTTTTTTTGCAATAAGAAAGTAAGTAGGTTTTATCGAGAAGTAAAGTATGGCATTAGTATTGTAATTCTTCTGAATGTTCTGCATTAGAATATCTCTTTATCTGTAACTTATTAGCAGAAATAGGAATAAATGTATGATTCTTTTGTATACCGGGCACAGCTGGCACTTTTGTATATTTCCGATTGAGGAGCTTCTGAGTCCTGTCGTGATCTCCTTTGCTATAATGAAATATTTGCATATTTCTAAATTTTGTTCTAGCCCAATTAAAAAGAGATGTTGAATTCAGAATTGCTTTGTTTGGATCAGCTTGAAGACTATAACGAACCGTTTCCCTCTTCAGAATCGCACCTAGACCATCGCATGGGCCTTTCCCATGAGCAGTTGCATAGAAATGCCACTCAGCTTTTATGTTAAAATCAGTCTCATGGTTCATTAAATTACACATATTAAATCTATTTTTGAAGTATTGCTTGGCACCATCAGTTACATAAATAATTTTCTTGACTTTGGGGCAGACTTTTATTATTTCTGGTATCACAATCTGCTGCATCAAATATACAGATGCTGTATCATGAGCTGTGCAATCTGATAGCAGACTGATGCTGCAATGATTCGTTTTTATGCAAACAAAGATCAATGGTCGATTTCACAGACAAAACAAGTTAGGGTAGTCATTTCGTGTGTTTTTAAAGTCAAGGAATCATAAATTTAAGTTAGTTCGATAGTATCGTATCACTTTGTGATCCTAACCTCAAAAGATATTGAGAAATCAGGACTTTATATTCATATCGCGAATTAAATCATTAGAGACTACTACAAGTTTTTGGGATCGCTAACTCGTAATTTAAAGTCGGTTAATAGTAACATGCCACGTTTTGATACTAACCTCAAAAAGATTTTTTAAACCTCGTAATGCTTCACATTCTTAACCTAAACTCCAAAAAGACTTGACCTACTAAATCATGTGAAAATTACTTACTTTTTGGAGTTTAGGTTAAGAATGTAAAGCATTACGAGGTTTAAAAAATCTTTTTGAGGTTAGCATTAAAACGTGGCATGTTACTATTAAACCGACTTTAAATTACGAGTTAGCGATCCCAAAAACATGAGTAATAAGTAGTCTCTAATGATTTAATTCGCGATATGAATATAAAGTCCTGATTTCTCAATATCTTTTGAGGTTAGGATCACAAAGTGATACGATACTATAGAACTAACTTAAATTTATGATTCATTGACTTTAAAAACATACGAAATGACTACCCTAACTTGTTGTGTCTGTGAAATCGACCATTGATTTTTGTTTGCATACAAATTTTGTAATTTATGGTTTACTAAGCAGTTATATAGAGACGGCCATCTTGAATCATCTGAAAATAACAAGATTTATGAACATCGATCTTGAAAGCTCCTTTAAAGTCATTTGGAGGCGGATTCATCAATAATATGTTCACTAGAGGTAGTGAATTGGATGGATCTTGATTTTTTGTACACTTCCAGGCGCCATATTGGGCCGCCATATTGGATTTTCGAATTCTGCCACATAGCATCTTAAAGTACTTGGAAAGACAGATTTTTTAGCCAAAAATCAGTTTCGTAAGTGTCCCCAAATTTTGGCAAGAGCCTTGATCGATTTGATGTGAAACGTCCTATATATATATATATATATATATATATATATATATATATATATATATATATATATATATATATATATATATATATATATATATATATATGTGTGTGTGTAGGGCTGCCAATTGAAATTCGGGTACAAGCATTTCGCTCCCGAGATAGGGCGTTCTTCAACTCTCTTCCGAGATAGGACGTTTTTCATCGCTCTGTCGAGATAGGATGTTTTTCACCGCTTTTTCAAATAGGTAATTTTTCGTCGCTCTTCCGACATAAGTCGGTTTTTTGTTTTCGTCGTTTGCCCGAGATAGAGTGTTTTTGATCGCTTATCCGAGATAGGGCGATTCATATCTAAGCCGACGATATAAGACATTTTTTCCTGTGTGATACAGCCAAAGAAAGTAGTAAACCAATGAGGATTTTATTTTCTAAGCCATATTACAAAATTTGTTCTCAATAATCATTATAGACAATAAACTTTTAATGGTGCAGCAAAATCAAACAAAGTTGGAGCAATTTTTAAAAGCTTGATGCATTAAAGAATTGTCATTATTATGGTCAATATCACGCTTCGTATAATTACTAACTTCAAAGATCTTTTACGAAAAAAGTAAAATACAGTAAATTTTGAAAATATTTAGATAGAGCAAATTTAGACAAATTGTTTGGTAGATCATATATTCTTGTAGCTATATCGGTAGTTCGCTAGAAACGTGAGGGTCTATTACATTGTGTAAGGCGAATGCGGATATAATACTGCAGAAGCGGCTCGACTTTACGCGGAACGGTTCCCTAATCGACTTCGGCATCCAAATCCAAACGTTATTCCGGGTACTATAAATTGTGGACGGAATGTCGGGAACCTTATGCCGACACCGCATTGCAGCCTAGGGCATGGTGTTGTAGATGCACCGCGTGTTATACGAAATGTAAATAACGAGGAAAGCGTTCTCGACTGTTTGTGGGAGGACCGCAGAAGAAGTATTAGGACGATTGCACGATTGTACGACTTATCCTACTCAACAGTTCAGAGAATCATTAAAGATACTGCGGTTGCATGATTTTCACTATACAAAAGTGCAGCAGCTCAATGAAAAGGTTTCCCGGAGAGGTTAGCCTTTTGTCAATGGATGCTGCAGCAACATGAAAGAGACCGCGATTTTCGGCGACGGATTTTATGTTGAGAAGCATCAAAGTTGTTTCTCCGTTAATAAAAGGGCTGGAATTATTGGCTACACTTTAGTAAGGTAATAAACTACCTGTATATTGTTTTAAGCATTTATTAACCTTTACAGGGTCGAAATTTTACATTCTAAATTTTTATAACGTAAATTTATTACAGAATAAATAAATTGATTAAAAAAATTTATATGTCTTTAAGTTAGAGTAGATACTTAGTATTTTAAGTAAATCGTGTATATTGTTTAATAAATATTGCATTCCAACTAATTTCAATTGTTTATTTAATATATGAACGGTAAATTGCAGCGACAATTATTATACGCTTAATTAAATATGCTCCTTTGTTATTACGAACAATAAATCAGCTTTTAATAGAAAGACCTGTTCAGACCCAATTTCAATTATTTAATTTAACGTAGTTGATTCTAAAATAAATACACAGCACACTCTAAATAATGAATTCAATACTTTTTATTTAAAAGTAGTTTAAATAATCGGAACTCAGGTTACTAAACAAGTATCGCAAGGTTTGAGTGTTGCGAAGTAAATAGCAAGAAGAATGTAAAAAGGGCTACGTTAATTTGTCCAACATTATAATTTTTAAACTTTATAATCTCACGTTCTTTTATATTCGTTTACTTCTTAAAAGTTTATTCAACAGCATTTGCGTTATAAAAGCAGAGGAAATAGAAAATATTACCCTTTAAGCTATACAAGGTGATTCAGAAATACTGTATTTCCTTGTATCAGCATATAGTTAAAATAAAAATAAATTTATATCTATCGCAAATTTTTGTATCTATTTCCCTTTTTAGTCTAATTAATTATGGATTGAAAATTACCAACTAGGTGCGACCGAACAACTTCCCCTCGCGGCCTGTTCACCCCATCGCGAGGCTTGTGTTACTAAGAATGGAGACATTTTGCCATCGAAATATACAACATAGCAAATATTGATTGTATGAGCTTCTTGCTACTTCTTGCCCGGGATGATTATGAGTCGTCGGTGCGTAACATTGGCTTGGTGCTCGATTCCAAACTAACGTGGAAGGAGCATGTCATACAATTGTGTAAGCGTACTCATTAAGGTGAAAAAACAGTCTATCTTTGAACATTTTTCAAGACTCTAATTTTCGATAATTTTTCAAAACCCAAAATTTTTCTGAATCTTTGTTTTGAATAGAATCTACATGGAAATTGGCCAACGTAAATAAATCTAAATATAGAAACTGATCCAATCCCAATATTGTGCAATTTTGCCAGCATCTTAAATGGTTTATGCCATAGTTTGATGTAATTTACTTCCGGTAGTTTACGTCACAGAGATTTGTACACAATTTTAGTTAAAAGCTGATAATATGACCTTTAATTTGAGTGGTCGCAACATTTCTGAAGTTGTTTGGATCAAAAGTTATGTTCTTTTAATATTATGAAAATTCTCAAGTGGTAAATTGGAGATCACGTTGTAGAGGACCATATTTTGCATTGTCCCATTTTACTACCTAAAATTTTTCATAATATTAAAACGGACATAACTTTTGATCCGAACAACTTCAGAAATGTTGCGACCACTCAAATTAAAGGTCATATTATCAGCTTATAACTAAAATTGTGTACAAATCTCCATGAAGTGGAAACTATTGCATAAACCATATAAGATGCTGGCAAAATTGCACAATATTGGGACTGGATCAGTTTCTATATTTAGATTTATTTACGTTTGCCAATTTTCATGTACATTCTATTCGGAACAAAGATTCAAATCCTCTTGAATGTAATATGTTAAAAAAATAAAAAGTTTGATTGACGATACCGATTTTCGAGTTGCGTGCGAAGTTCGCAAGAGTCGATACTTTTTGAATGAAAACCCAACTTTTCCTTTAAGGGTAAAATTAAAAAAAGGTTGCAAAGTAAACTTATCTTCTGAGGGAAAAAATCAAAGTTTTTCATAAAATGTTCTCGCTGTCAGTCAAACGATTCAGCTCACGAATAATTCGAAGTAGAGCTGAACAACCGCTCAGCTACTGATGGAAAAGTTTGTCGTAAAAAGTTCGTACAGTTAATCATACGATTCGGCTCCCTAACTCTTCGATACAAATTCGTATGCTTTTCTTGAAGCAGTCCGCGAAAACACAAGCTAGTTCTTTGTCGTAGAGCTGAAAAATAACTCACCGACTGCTGGAAAAGCTTGTTGTACAACTTTCGTACAGTTAATCATTCGATTCGACTCCATTACTCTTAGATAAAAATTCGTATGCTTTTCTTGAAGCTGTACGCAAAAACGCAGGCTAGTTTTCCATCGCATAGGCGAACAATATCTCAGCCGCTGCTGGAAAAGCTTTACATAATAGTACATTATGTAACAAGGGCAAAAAGTTGAATGTTTTTCCCGCGGGTGAGTTTACTGCCCGAGCGAGCGAAGCGAAACGAGAGCAGTATCACTCGAGGGAAAAATCGACTTTTTTTCGAGTTACATATAGTACTTTATGCCTATCTCAACTGTGGCCACTTTTTGACTTGAAAAACAGGACTAATGGACTGTTAAAAATAATTGAAAACCAGGGTTATTGGTAGAACATGATCAAATAAAGGAATTTGGAGTAGTTTCTAGTGAAGTGACTTTTTGTAATTTTGGTCTCGCCATTCAGGGAAAAAAGTGGCCATTTTCGTTCAGATGGGCATAAAAAGATATTACTGCAATACGCTTCGGCTATTCAATGGATCGAGAAAAATTTCTATGTATTTATCGAGGTTCTACACAAATACAAAATCTAATTTTCCATCGTCGAGCTGAAAAATCGCTTAGAGGCTGCTAAAAAAGCTTATCGTAAAAAGTGCGCAAAGGTGATCATACAATTCGAGAAAAATCCTTAAGCTTTAAAATTTTTTCGTAATTTTAAATCAAGCATAACTTTGCATCCAAACATCCTCAAAGATGCTCCGACCACTCAAATTATTGGTTTTAATGTCAGCTTTCTTTTTAACATATATAGAATTTTCCGTAATGTATAATAATTCCGCTGTATCTTTGGCTATACGTAACGGTATTAAACGTACCAAAAAAAAGGAATTCATGATTGTTTCAAGGCGAAAATTTTGAGATGTGGTAGACCCAAATTCGTGTCGATTACGTAAAATGACAAGCGATCAAACATAACCTAAAAAAGACAAAATTTCAAGTTTATATTTATCTCTGTAAAGGTGACCCATTGAGCTACCAAGAAGGTATTTTTCTTAAAGTTTGTAAAAAGAGGAAGAAACCCTTTTTCGGAACGTTCAAGTTTATCAAAGTGGGAGCTCCGTAAAATTTTTTGAAAATAGCCTTTTTGGCATGTCTGAAAATTTAAAACACTACTGGGTCGTACACAAGACCTTAGGGGGTAAAATTTTTTTTGAGACTCTCTTTGCTGGTATTTACATATACAAAATCGGCGGCCAGTAACGCAGACTCAAGTGCTCACAGATTTTCAAAATTTGTTTAAAAAGACAAAAATATATAGAATCTGACAAAAGTAGATAAGCTATGGCGGTCCTGGACAACCTGGTCTATGCTATGGCGGTTTTGGACCATGGCGGTACTGAACCACCAATGTCTTTGCTATGGCGGTACTGGACCATATAGCTTATGCTATGACTGTTCTAGACCACCATGGTCGATGCTATAGCGGATCTGAACCACTAGCGATTAGATCATATGAATTCTAAATCACGGTGATTCTAAATTCCGACAGCGGATAGCCGACAGCGTGCGACTTTGAGGCATTCGTGGAATTAGCTTATCTAGTATAAAATATTTTTTTTGCTTCCTCATACAAAAAGCTTTGTGATAGTAAAAAAGAAGTTTTGATAAAAACATGTTTTGAGATATAAGGAATCAAAATACACTATTTTTAGAAAATGTCCGTACGGATGTGTGTCCATATGGATATGTGTGTGCGTGCGTACGTGCGTGTGTATCTGTATGTGTGAGTATGTATGTGGGCAGCGATATCTCGAGTAAACAACGGTAAAATTGAATGTTTCAAAGCTGATCTTCTTTGTTTTTTTTAACGAAGGGGGCACAATAATAATTTCTTTAGTTTTTCGGATTCGTATTTGCTTTATCGAGGTTTATAGATTTTTGGATTATAGTTCTTCGAATTTTTGGTATGTTAGAAATAATATAATCCATCCAGTAAAAATGCATTTGAAAGAGCATAAAATTACCTATCTATTACCACCTGAAATTTTTGATACGTCGTTTCTTTTGTTTTGTTGTACACGGAAACGTCATTTTTTGTTTAAACGATGAGTTCTCTGAAATATATGATGGAAAATTTTCAAGAAAAATTCAGATGTTTAGAACAATGGAGAAGATTATCCTGCAAAATTTTTGAGTCATTTCAGATTTCTATACTTGAAAAAAAAATCATTTTGTAAAAAAAATCGATTTTCTATGACAAACGATAACTTGAGTAAAACAGCATTATTCCTTCTGAAATTTTCCAAAAAGGTAGCTTTTTACTATTTCTTGGCTAAGTTCTTTGTACAGATCATGAGGACTTTTATTTTTCGAGATGTTCAAGGTTATATTTATTATCAAAAATTTATTGATTGCTTATTATACGGTAATTCTTGACCAATGAATGATTATTTTTTCGTCTTTTAATGCAGATTTTATATCAAAAAGAATTTTCAAGATTCATTAAATCGTTTTTGTTTTATAACGTTTTTTCGTTTTTTATATTTTATTTTTCAAAAAATTTTTGATCGTAGATTTCTTGCGAATTACGCGGTAATATTTGGCCATTCAAAGCTTATTTTTAAGTTTTTTGGTGAAGATTTAAATCATGAAGGATTTTTAAGATTTATCGATTCATTTGTTTTATAACGTTTCTTCCATTTTGATGATATTCTTTCTTATTTTTCAAAACAATTTTAATAGCTTTTTTCTTGAGTATTTTTCTTCAATTGACAATAATAAATTTTGCAGCACTACAATGGTAGATTAAATTTTATTTATGAATATAATAAATAAAATTTAATCTACCATTGTAGTGCTGCAAAATGTATTATTGATAATTGAAGAAAAATATAACTTGATATGCAAAAACATTTTAAGTTGCTCTTTAAGCGCTATACTTTGGCATCAGTTTATTTATAGTTGAAAAATTTTCTTGAATACTTTAAAATAGATTTTCTTTAATAGCTGTAGTAATTGTTTTTTTTAAACTTGTTTTTATCACAAAAGTATGCGTTTATTCCAATAACTTGTAAAAAATCTTGTATTAATAGTTTTAAAATAAAAGAAGACTGTAGAGCACTTTTCAGTTAATCAAAATATATTTTTTATGTTTCCTTTTCCAATACAATTTGTAAGGAATAAAATTTAAAAGAGTTAAAATTTGAGTTCACCGTTAAAATGAGTTTGAATAAACTATTTTGAATAATTAACTCCAATAATTACAGTTAATGAACATTTTTATAATTGTCTTAATTACATATTATCATCTTATCTTAAATTCATTTGTGAATATGGTATGCAATATATATATTAAGAAATATTTTAAACAAAAATACTTTTTCTATATATATATATATATATATATATATATATAGACACATTAAAAGCAATAGACTTGTGATTTTTATTCTTCACCCCAGTATTAAATAAAAATAGAATAAATAATTTTATATTAGAACAATTTATAAAGTTTGAGGTAGCTAAGGAGGAAACTAAATTGAATTATTATCGTTTAGAAGTGCCAATGAATTAGCAGCCGTTTTTATTCTGTGGAACGAATTTAAATTGGTTTAAGATTAAATTATAATATGGTGACTTGTTATTTAGAGTATCAACTCATGGTGCTTTCTGCTATACTGAATTACGACGTACGTACATTTTAGACATTTTTAAACACAGATGATATATAAAAAATAGGATTGGAAATTTAATTCGGTCACCTTCGAGGTATCAAAATCTCAGCTGGGGCATAAATTATTTCCCATAAGTATTTAATTTTAAAGCTAAAAGTTTTGTCATCATAATTATTTACTTTAAGAATGTTTGTTTCCAACGTAATACAATAAAACACTTTTTTAACTAAAGTTAAAATTTGAAAAATTTTGAACCACAAATTTGATAGTTCACTGAAAATCACCCACACAGGGGTTTTTGGAGTCGCTGATTACGAATTAAAAGTCAAAATTTTAAAACACAGAATGACACAGCCAAAATCATGACATGTTTATCCAATTTTGCTGTCTAAAACCGAATAGGTCTGAATCGGAATACGAAAGTTTTTCAAAATGGATGTATGGATGTATGGATGTATGGATGTGTGTGTGTGTGTGTGTGTGTGTGTGTGTGTGAGTGTGAGAGTGAGTGTGTGTGTGTGTGTGTGTGTGCGTGTGCGTGTGCGTGTGGATGAGTATTACTCTGACTATTTACGGTCAAATTTAACGATTCAGGGTTCATTTTCTTTTGTTCTCTTTAAAATAAGGGGGCTGAAAATAATTTTTCTTATGTTTTTCTACGTGTTTTAGTTTTTCCAGCTGTTTTCCGAATTTTAAGTTTTAGTTTTTCGGGTTTTCTGGTATGTTCGAAATAATATTATCGAATCAGTTTAAGTGGGTTTGAAAGAGGATAAAATTACCTATCTTTTCCGACCCGAAATCTTAAATAGCGTATTTCCTTTTCTCTGTTATAGACGGAAACACCATTTGTTGTTTGAACGGTGATATCTAGGAAATATGAAATGGAGATTTTTACAAAAATTTGAGGATATTAGGAATATGGAGAATAATATTCTGTAAAACTTTGAAGTCTATATCCTTTTATTATTTCGAGAAAAATCATTTTGTGAAAAAAATCGATTTTCTATGTCGAACGATAACTTGAGTAAAACGGCCCAATTTCTTCTGGAACTTTTCAGAAATCTAGCTTTTTACAATCTCTGGAGTTCCTTTTTGCCCAGCTTATAATGACCATTACATTTCAAGTTATTTGAGGTTACGTTTCTTTTCAAAATTTTTTTGAAAAAGGTTGGTAAATTTTTAAAATTTGTATTCTAAATTGGTAAACAATGAGAAAATTGAATTATTATCGTTTAGAATGCTAACTACTAAAAAATAATTTCACGGACTTTCCCTAATCAACAGTTAACTAGGTTAATTGTCCGAAATTCAACCCCTATATTCTATATATACAAAATCCTATCCTGATTGAGTGACTGACTGACTGTCTGATTGACTCAGCAACGCCGAGCCAACACCATTAAACCTAGCGACTTGAAATTTGGATGGTATATTGTTTGTATATTGTAGACAACGTATAAGAAGGAATTTTACGAAATTCAAACCCTAAAGGGGTAAATTTGACAAATTTTACTTTTTAGGGGGTTAAAAGCTGTATAATAAATTTTCACGGAATCATTTCATATCTCCAAGGTCCAATGATATATCGGCTTTTTTATAGATCAACTACTACTAAGTGCGTAAATTTTTCAAATGTCGAATCGTAAATCGGTAAAAAATGGCAAAATACGATTTTACGGAATTGGAATTCTTTTTAAAAATCTCTAAGGATCGATGACATATGGGCTCTATTATCGTTTAAAAGGTTTCTTAATTCTAATTTCTAGAAAGTAATTTCTAGCTTTTTCCATACTCAATCGCCAAGTGGGTAAAATTTTCAAATTGCGAAACCTAAATTGGTCAAAAATGACAAAAAGGGATTTTACGGACTCATCCACAATATTGAAGGCTAGATGAGATATCTACTTAGGTATCGTTTAGAATGCTTTCTGATGCTAACTTCTGAAAAATAATGTCAGTTTTTATCTACCCTAATCAACAGCAAAGTTGGTTAATTGTCCGAAATTGAACCCCTATCTATATATATATATATATATATATATATATATATATATATATATATATATATATATATATATATATATATATATATATATATATATATATATATATATATATATATATATATATATATATATATATATATATATATATATATATATATATATATATATATATACATACACACACATATATATACAAGGACATGTCCTAACTGGCTGGCAGACTGACGGACTCATCAACGCCCAGTCAAAACCATTGAACTGCGACTTGAAATTTGGATGGTATATAGTTTTTATGTTGTAGGCAAGGAATAAGAAGTAATTTTACGAAATTAAAATCATAACGGAGTAAATTTTACATATTTCAATTTCTTAGGGGGTTAAAAGCGATAAAATATGTTTTCACAGAATCATTCCAAATCTCCAAAGCCCGATAAGATACCATCTTTTTAATCGTTAAAATTTTCTTTAATACCAATTTATAGAAGGTAATTTCTGGGATTAGTAGTATATGCTACACAATGGCTAGCCACAACAAACCCCCACTCTTCCACCTACCCCCTCCAACAGTTTTGTGGAGGAATAGGCAGAAGAGTGTACATGTGGTGGGGGGTTAGCTAATGTCATAGCGATTGTGTAGCATATACTTCTGTCTCTCCCTCCCTTTCTCCCTCTCTCCCTCTCTCCCTTTCTCTCTCCCTTTCTCTCTCTTCCCTCTCTCTCCCTTTCTCCCCCTCTCTCCTTCTCTCTCTCTCTCTCTCTCTCCCTATACCACACATACATGGATAGCGGTGGTTCACGCACAAGCGTTCGCCGTACCATGCGCGCAAGCCTTTCACTCTCTACACACGCGGACACGCAAGCCTACAAACACACACACGCATACAAATATCCACACACGTCTTTTTCTGAACACACCGACGCACACACGCGCACATACACGCAACCACACACATACGCGCGCACTGTCACAGCGATAGTGTAGCATTATCGAGCGAAGCAACAGTCCTAATAATAGTCCGCTATCTGTAGTTCGGAAGCACGACGCGGCCGATGGATCACAACAATGACAAGATATAATCGACTTTCTAAAATTGACCGAAAAGACGATTGATTTTGCTCACCCGATCTCGAACATCCAGAATACGTTAGAAGAATTAGGGGGAGGGGGGTGATCACTGCAGTTCTTCAGGGGTATGAATACGGAAGGGATGCCCCCAACTTCAGCACCATCCAGCTCACCAAGGTGGGTGAATGCAGATGACTGCAAGGAGACGTCGACGTGAAGACCATCCTTATCCAGCTTCTTTAACTAGTGGACTACCGTGCTATTCCCGTCACGCAGTGTCGGATTAAGGAAGACTGATCGATGTCCTATTGCGGAATGCACCCTCACAACTCGCTGGTGCATGACGGGAATCAAGTGTCAGTGTACAAACTATCCAGAGACTCGTGCAATGAAGTTGTGAAATTTGGACAGTTAAAATACGGTCGCGTAGTGCTTGTGGAATTAATATCCAACACAACGTACTATCGTATGGTGATGAGTGCCAGCTCAATGTCCGATTATGATGTTTGTGCGGGAGAAACTGTTCTTTACACGGATCGCGAGTATAAAAACGTTCTTCTCCACCTGACTCCACCTGTACTTTTCGGAAACTCAACTAAGTAACTGCAGTTCACTCCATCAACACGCGGAGAGGAGACAGTGTGCGGCTACCATCTGTGGAAAACAGAGTATTCCAAGCTCCTGATTTTTGAAGGATCACCTGGAAAATCCTTCGTCTCACGGAGAGAGCTGCCGCCCGAGGACATCCTCTTGCGCGCCTATTTCAACGTCAAGGTCAGCTACCTTGAATATCATATGCAAGGCCAGTTCAAAGCCCTCTATTCCAAGCCGATTCTTCGAGATTGCCAGCTGGAACGTCAACTGATACAGACCGCCGTGCCCCTAGTCCATACCAAGTCGGACATCTTCGCGCTTCGTGATGGGTGAGCATAGATATAGCCGTCGCGGCAGGCAAAGCTCATACCATGCCAACCGATCGCATGTCAGCTTCGACCATCGGAGGCTTGCTAAATAAAGATCCCAGCATCCTGAGAAGACGAAGATGTCTTGCTGCGAGGAGAGACCCACGTAATTACGAGGACATGTACGGTCACGTCGTGTAACTCATTGTTACCTACACTCTTTCAAATAAACGGGAGGTAAAGACAGTTGACAAGCCGACTAGTCAACCAAGTAGTACCTCGTGTCCTCCAGCCAATGACCAATCCCACCAGATCTATCAAGAAATCGAGGACTTCATTGAGAGTGGAATATACACTTAATCCGACCTCGAGAGATTCCATCAGCATGTTGTTTTTGCGATCGAAAAACCGGTACTACTCGATGCCATAGCCCGGAAGCTATCCGGTGCAGCAATCAGCAAAAAATGTTTGGAGAGATTTCAAAAAATTAATTGCCAAATGCACTTTAAAATTTATAATAATACAATTTTAAAAAATATAAATATTTTTGTTTAAACCAATTAGATTATAAAAAGTGATTGACGGACACATTAATCTAATAAAAATAAACTGTCAAAGAAATTACAAAAGTTCTTTTGTAATTTTAATAATTACAAATAAGAAAATTGTTAATTAAACAATGTTTGTACTTTCACCGATTTTCACAAATCTCGACCGGGGTTATACCCTTGAAGGGTAAACCCCGGGTTAAACCCAAAAAAATAATTTTTTTATGAGTCCATTTTCTTTAAAAGCAATCATTCTTAAATATTTTATGCTATAAATACTTTAATATCTTTAATTTTCCAGTTGTAAAACTTCAAAATCTTGATGCTACACGTCACAGTAAACCACTGTTTTTAAAACCATATTTAAGATTGATTGATATTTAACAATTCAAGGTGACATGATAAACGAACATTTTTTCTTTTCGATGGTTATTCGACTCCTTTTGACATGTATTGCATTTTAAGCACTTTTTCGTTAAAATTTACTTTATTATTTTCTTTCGGAGACCCAACCGATTTTTTGAAAAAGATTAAAAAAATTGTTTAAAAAATTGGTTGGGCCTCCGAAAAAAATAATAGTACTGCTAAATACTGCTTAAAACTCAATTTTTTAACTTAAATTAAGAGTCATTAATAACAAGTATATATTCTTAAAATTACAAATTGATTTTCAATGTCTAAACGGATCTAGAGTGAAGCTTACAGCATACCGCAATGACCGCATGCTTTCAGAGCACGAAAACTCTAACCCGTTAAGGGGTTCAGTCTGAGTTAAACTCGAAAAAATAATTTTTTTTAAGGAGTCGATAAAAAATTTTCTTTTAAGAGCAACTATTTTCATTTTTTTTTACTTTAATTAATTGATAATATCTGTAATTTTACCGTTCTACAACGTTAAAATCTTGCTCCTATGTGACACAATATTACCTTTTACAATACTATATTTATTGCGCAAACTTTGCGGCGTGCACGTTTCTTGGTGACACGATCAATAAAAAAAATTTTTCTGACGGTAATTTAACATTATTTAGCATATACTAACATTTACGGTTAACTTTATCGTTAAATTTTTTTTATCATTAGTTTCAAAATACTAACCAAATTTAAAAAAAATTCTATTTGTGATTTTTAAAATATTGGTTTGTTTTATAAGAAATAATGATAAAAAAAATCTTTAACGAAAAAGTAAACCGTAATAGTGTTAATACATGTCATAAGGGAACAAATTACAGTCAAGAAAAAATATTCTGTTAATCTTGTCACCTAGAAACGTGCACGCCGCAAAGCTTTTCCAATAAATATACTATTGACAATAGTAATAATTTATGTCACGTAAATTACAGATATTATCAGTATTTATAGTAAACTTTTTTTAGAATAGTTGCTTTTAAAGCAAAATTTATTATCGGCTCATGAAAGAAAAATTCTCTTTTTGATATTAACTCAGGCTGGCCTCCTTAATGGGGGATCCTGCTTTAGGAGATCTATAAAATCGATTTTCTTTATTGTTTAAATAGATACCTAAGATATTCAAGAAGATTTTAGAGTCCAATTCTAAACATTTCCGAAGATACATAGCGAAAACAGAGGTGCGTCAAGCAGGTGTGCGAGCGCTCGGGCAGACTTGACTTCGAAACAATATTTAGAGTTTGTAGCAGTGTCGTTTTGAGCCATCATACGGTTTATTGAAGTATTAAGGTATATAATACCTCTCCGTGTACGTGTTTCTACTTTTCTGCTTCTAGCATCAACAGTTAGTTTTGTTCTGATTCTTGGCTAGTACACGTCGTAAGAATATCATGGCAAAGTATCCGAAATGTGAAAAATCGACCTACGAACGTGCTTTGAAGCCGGGTAAACGTAAATTTCACGGTAATCGATTCACAACTCGATCTGACGATGAAGAGTTTGATACAGGTAGTAGTGCGAGAAAATTGTCAACTGCGAGCAACGAAGATATAATTGTGAATCCACTTCATTGTTATAGAATTATTGAATTTTTCACAGTTTTTCATGCAATTACTGATATTGTAATTTGCAGTTCGTGCAAACAAAACATAACATTTGCAGAGAGTGGACATCGAGGCTTAGGTTTTAAAAATTTTCTATAGTGTATGTGCGGTCAAAGAGAAATCAATTCAGGAACGTTGATAAATACCGGTTGAGAAATAAATAGACGGATCGAGTTCGTTATGAGGCTTCTTAGTGTTGGACGAGAAGGCATCAATGTGTTTTGAGGTTTCATGAATCTATGTCAAGGTTTGTCTAAATCAACGCACGATAAGATAGTGCAGCATCTTCACTCAGCGTCGGAATCGATGATCAAAATTGGCAGTAAAAAAGCTGTTAAAAAGGAGCGAGAAGAAAATGTAGAAAATGGGAGAACCGAAACTTATTTGAAAGTTCCGGCGATGGGTCCTGGAAAAACATGGCTTTACTTCATTGTACGGTGAAACAATTCTCATTGCGTATTACTGTGGAAAAGTAGTCGACCTCGTGAAAATACATACTGTCACTCTTATAACTTAAAAAAGAAAACATTAGACGAAGACGACTTTGAAGAATAGTATGAAGAACACAAAGAATAATGCTCCTCAAGTCACGAAGGTTCAGCAGGGAAGATGGAGCTGGATTCTATCGTGGAAATGTTTTCGAGATCCGAAGAAACATTAGGCGCGAAATATATAAATTACATCAGCGATGGCGATTCTAAAACTGTTACGGGTATTCTGAAGATAAATCTATATGGCGACGATTGCCATGTTACAAAAAATGAGTGCGTGGGGGGCACGTACAAAAACGTATGGGTACGCGACTCCGAAATAAAAAGAACCAAGAGAAGCTCGGAGGTAAGAAGCGCCTGACGGAAAATCTCATTAAAAAGCCAACGATCTATTATAGCTTGGCAATTAGAAGAAATATTAATTTTGATCAAAAGATGAAAAAAGCTATAATAGCAATGTTGGATCATTATTGTTCTACAGATAAATCTCGCCGGTACGAGAATTGTCCGGCAGGCGCCGAAAGCTGGTGTGAATGGCGCAAGGCTGAATTCATGAAACAACTGGAATCTTTTAAGCATCCTGCTCGATTGATTGACGAAAAAGTTGACTAACAGATTCGCTCAATCTATGGGGACCTCTCTAATTCAGTGTTACATGTTAAAAAAATTTATTTATAGAATTCAAATTCACATGAAAACGTCCCAAAAAGTTCGCTGAGCTCAATTATTTATTCCCTTGGAAAATAATTCGCGAAAAAATAATTCCTTCTAACGCAGGATACCCTCTTAAGGGGACCTGACAACCTTAGAATTTTAATTAAATTGTTTATATATTTTTACGTGAGAATTAATTATTTGTCATATATTACATTTTCATTTTCGGTAAATTTATATATTATATCGAAATATATCGGAAATCTTTTTTCGGGTGTTAGGTTATTTTAAATATCTAACGAAGAGAAACTGCTTTTTTTTCATCGCTTACGCCATTATGAAGGTTCTAAGCATCGGATTGAACATTTCCAACGGTTATATTTTTTTAATCGTTTAAGATTTTATCATTAATTATGGATTTGAAAGGCTATAATTTATGTCTGTGAATTTTTAACAAAATAAAATGTTGGAAAAGTTCAATCTGATGCTTAGAACTCTCAAAATCATGTGGACGATGAAAAAAGAGCAGATTCTCCTCGGTAGATATTTAAGATGAACTAATGACGAAAAAAGAAGAAACATTCCGATATATTTCGAGAAAATATATAAATCTACTGAAAATGAAAATGTAATATATGATGAATAATTAATTCTCACATAAGATTAAATATATAAACAATTTAATTACAATTCTAAGAGGGTCAAGTCTCCTTAAGGACGAGACCTTGAAAAAATTGAAAGAAAACTACGCAAACTAATTTAGAAATGTGTTTTAGCCCTTAACTGGAGAATTTTTTCTATTTTAAAATTTTTTTTTTTTCAGTTTTTCAGGTTCTTATGCAATCAAACGTAACTTAGACCCACCATGCGAAGTCGGAAATAGTCCACTTTAATCTGATCCAGTGATTAGATTTGCAAAATTTCGAATGTATCAGGTACAAATCTAAAAAGAAAACGCAAAAAACATGGTATCAAAATTGACCAAACGTCCTTAACCGTTAAACGCCTTCTTTTTTCGAAACGATTTTTCTTGTGGCGGATGTTATAAAAAATAGAGAAAAAAATTACGCGATGAATCGGTTTTCTATTTTAATATGTTCTAGACTTATAATGACTGACCAATATTTTTCCATTTTTTTAAATCAATTAAGTGAAAACGAAACTATTCTCGTTACGTTCGAATTTCAAGGGTCTCCATTTTGAACATTGTTGCCCAAAATCGTTTTACATAGTTGATGCAATACATCTACTCATAAAAAATAAGAATCTCTTTGTTTCATTTGTTCTAGTTAATCCGGTCGACTCAGATAACTTCCGCCAACAAAGCATGTATATTAGAAGGTGACACTTCAACGGGCAAATACTAGTTGAAAAGATGTAAGAAATTGTTTTAAAAAAATTTTCTTGTACTTCAAGGGTACTAAAATATGTTAGAAAAATTGAAAACCTTTAACTACTGTTTTCTCATAACAAGAAATCTCTGAACATTGATCGAATTGTCGGCCAACAAAGTAGAATGTCCCCTTAAGCTTGTTCCGAGTAGAATTTAGATGGCATTTTACATACATTTTGGTCAACATGAGAATGCTGTAAAATAAGCCAGATAAAGTTAAGAGCGCACAAAGCTACCACCCGAGCGCGCAGAAGCGAGGAGTAGTAACACCACGTGTCAGCAAATTGTAGTTTGCGATCTCTCGCAAGTTCGGACCGCGTTTATCTCTCGATTTAACAATTTAGTTATTCAAGCTAATAATTATAAAGTCGGAAACCACGGGAACATTTTTGGTCCTTTGTCGCTCGGGATTTACACGTGTTACGCGAGTGAATTGTAAAAATATAAAATAAATAAGAAAAAATGTACTTTTCGCGAATTTGTTTAAAAACTATCTGACTATTTCTTTAAAAAAATAAAACAGTGCAGTCATTTTTTTATAAAAATCCGAATACGGGCTTGTATTTCGCGATTAATTCAAATTGTTAAAAACACATGTATCAATAATCCTTCCGTGGTTGCCTGGATTGACGCGTGTTTGAGGCATAGACTTCCTATGAGGAAGCGCAGCAGTCCTCCCGGTAGGGCCTATAGCCGGATGACTTGCCAGTTCGCCTGGAAGTCATAAGATGACTAAATGGTAACTAAACACACTCTATACACATTTACTCTTACAATTATTACCCTACACTTACCACACGCACTACACTCAACAAAATACTCAAACATCTCCTCTCGGGCGGTACGCTAGTCGATCCTGGAAAACCATAACCAAGGGTAAATGGTCAGCAAGGCTGATAGACCAGCAGGCCCCTTGGATTAACCGAGACCATAGGAAGGTACATTACTACCTGACCCAATTCCTGAGTGACCAATGGGTACTTCTGTACATACCTCAATCCTATGGGAAAGATTCAGAGCCCGAGCTGCATCTTCTGTTCCGCTGCTTGCGACGATGCGTTTTACACGTTTTTCGTCTGCGAAAAATGGAATGAAGAAAGTACAGCTCGTCTCGGCTCGCTAGGACAATTCACGCCTGAGAACATCGTGGGCGAAATGTTGTCCTATGAAACGGTACCTAGACAGGGCAACCGACGAAGGTTTGAATGAAGCGATGGGAGATGCTCCGACACCCCAACATATCCCAGGGACGTTGGACGACTTCATGGAAATGAACGTGGAGGAAGAAGATGGGACGCTTTCTTAACCGGGAGACGCTCATTTTCTCTTATTTTATGAATGCTGCGGAGAGGGACAGAACTACTTTTCCTTTCCGTACGGAGATGTATGCACCGGTTCGAATACGCGTATAAACGAGACGGATCAAAATTATTAATTTTTAAATTTTGTTCAGGCGAAGGCAGCAGCGGTTGGCGAGACGATACTAGAATGGCACCACCCTCAGGTAATGTGACAAACGGTACCAGGGTGGGTTCCGTCAGAAAAGGAAAGTCTGGTACGTTTTAGCGGGTCGGTTTGCGATGCAACGACTGTGTAGTTTTTTCGCGTTTTTGTTTATTTTATTTTTTGTCCTATATTATACACATGGCGGATGCATCCCCAACCAGCTCCACACTATCCGGCTGTACGGACACAGACGGGTTTGCCTTAGGTGGCATTTCCTACATTCCCTCGAAAAAAAAAAAAAATATATATATATATATATATATATATATATATATATATGAATAATAATACTATGAAAATACTATAAAAATACTAATATTATTGATATTGCGTAGCTAGCAATTGGAAATAATCATTTTTAAAATATAGCTTCGTAAGCCAATGAGTACACTTGACTGAAAAATAGTTTAAAGCCTTGGTAACCATGAAAAATGTACCGCCTGACTAAAAAACTCGTGGTAAATGATTAAATAGGCTTAAATTGAATAATGTAGATTAGCAAATTTTCAAGGGACTATAAAGACCACTTAGAGGGGTCTAATTCGTGACAAAATCACATAATATACATATTTAAGATATAAAAACTTGCATCAAATTATATTTGCCAAAATATATTTGCCGTCTATAAAATAGATAATGATTTTTTACAGAATTTGTTTCAGGCTGCTCTCTCCTTAATGCGGTTCATCGACAAATTCATATTTTTCGAAAGGTCGTTTGCCATCTTCTCTATCTTTTCAACTATCGAGCCACGTGTTGTGACGCGCGCATCCAACTGCGCCGCTAGTGGCGCGCTTGACGCTGGATATTGTATGCGCTCCTAATCTCGCTACAAGCTACGAGCAACAGGTCACTCTCGGTGCTGCTGCAGCGCTTTGTCTTGTTCCTGGTGTGTTGCTGTGCTAATTCCGGATTTTCAGTGCCTTGCAAGGAAGCGCACTGTTACCTTAGCCCGCTTCTGCTCGAGAAAGGACGCGCACGTGCAAAAACTCAGGCCTAAACAAAACGGCTGCTTATCCTGCCTACTCTGCTAGCCCTGCTTCAAGTAAATATGTAGTGCCTTCTATATCTTACTACTAGTTTGCCCACCTACTCAGTATTGTAGTTATCTAGAAGCTTCGTCGCTACATACATTCTTTTTGGTTTACATTTGTCTCATGCCTTGCTTCTTGCTCTTAGGAAAATGCCACACACCGAGTTGCTATCTGCACAGCTGATGGATGGCCATTATGTCAGAAGGTTCCTAGTGAACACTGATAATTAACGTGCGGAGAAGATCACTGCAGTTGCCCTCCAGTCTTGTCTCAACGTACTAGAAAAGTACTGAGACGACATCGCTAATCGACGCTAGGATTTGTGAGTTCCAGGACCCGTTAAAAGATGTGCCGTACTTTAAGGAGGAACTCTACTACAACTACGAGCATGTACATCGAGGCCAAATCGGAGCTCATAACTCGCTTGGCTGTCATGGTTGGCACGAACGTAGTCACCACGACGGCAGATGGTCCAGGAACGACCATCCAGGTTACTGCTCCGTGCTTAAACCTGACCAAGCTGTCGATGCCAAGATTCAGCGGCAAGCATTTTGAATGGGAAACTTTCAAGGAGTTGTTCTACTCAATGGTGAAGAATGTGCCTAACATTCGACCAGACGTGAAGCTCCAGTACTTGTTGCCCTGCCTGGATGGAGAAGCTGCTCGCCATCTTCGAAATCTGCAGGTAAACGGATCCAATTTGGATGTCGCTTGGGACAGATTAGTCAGACGCTACGACAATAAGCGCGTGCTACTCTCTGCACAAATGAGTTGTCTTTTGACCATGCCCTCGGTATTGCATAAGTCCTCACTCGAGATCACCAGACTTCTCGACTGCATGGAGGAGGGCATCAGAGCCATGACCATCGGCCAGTCAACCACTGGGACGATGGTTCGTTCAGCTGGTGAAGACTCGCCTGGGCGTATAACCAGGAAAGACTGGGAGAAGATTCTTAAAGGCACAGAGAACTTTCCCACATATGAATAGTTCGTAACTTTTCTAGAAAGTCACTGTCGCATCTTGGACACCACATGCAGTGATTCTTTCTTCGCCAAGAACAACACAACCTCAGAACCTATCACCAAGCCTATTCGTCCTGTTTCAGTATTCGCATCTAGCCCCGCACCTTGCAGCAAGGACACTTCGTGCAGGGACAGGACGCCAAGGCTTAGCTGCAATCTCTATAAGGCGAAACACTTTATCGGGATCTATGCAGTAACTGTCTACGGCGGAGGCATCAAACTCCTGGATGCCCTTCCAATGGTCGCTACATGGTACCATAGTGCAACCAGCGTCGTCATACCAGCCTATACCCGGAGAAGATTGACAGCAGTAACAATGAGCGACCATCAGGAGAATTTATGCCTCATTCTGGTGTGAGTGGCTACACCTCTGAAGTAAGTGATAACCAGCCTAACTCTTCAACGGGAAAACCCGTACTGATGGCCAGGGCTCGCACTGCCCTGGAGTCGTAGACTGGCCACTATATATATCGAAGGACCGTGCTCGACCCATGCTTTAAATGCTCCTTCGTATCTGAGAGCATCATTCAGACTTTCTCTCTCTTTCTCTCTCTCTCTCTCTGCAGCGAAGAAAAGTGAATGTACCTGTCAGTGGTTTGGCGTCGAATCTGACATAACCAATCCCGCTGAAGTTAATGTGTTACTCAGCTCCACACAGGATGTTTTGGAATTTTCAGCGATAGTACTGCCTAAGCCAACTGCTCTTGTGCCTTGAATTTAGGTTTACCACCGACAATCCTGCTGACCTCGCTACACGAGGAACCTCACCAGTTCAGCTCAAGCAAGAGAGCATCTGGTGATCTGGACCATCATGACTGATTCACCGCCGACGCCGAAGAGAGAAGAGAGCAGCTTATCTTCGCTATTCAGAAGACCGACGAAAAGCTCTTTGAAGAAGTTATCTGCAGGTTTTCCTCACTGGTAAAACTAATACACACCATTGCATACATTTACAAGTCGCTACCCAATGCTCGACTATGCACACCGCGCAGCAGCACTCAAACTGGCTGAATGCCAATGTCGCCCTCCAGGAAGCTGACCTTGTGTTCCTTAAGCTTTTCTCTTTCGCTAGTTCATTATAATTAATTACACGACACCAATTTAAAATAGATTGTTCAGAAGGATTTTTAACGAACAAATAAAGCTCATTTTGTTATACAGGTTTTAAGGAAAGTAAAGTGTAAATTATTGAACTATACATCTTCGTTCCTCACCCCCACGTGGCCGGTAAATTTAAGTAGCGCGCCTAGCGATAATTTCCTAGCGTTTAAACCAAATAATTAGCTTTCGTTTGGTAATTGTGGGAACATTTTGGTCCTTCGAGCTGGATTGTCAGGTGTTAGTGCGGTAAGTGAAAGTCGAGATCGCGTGAACCTTTTATTAAAAATCTTTGATAGTGCACAGTGCAGTGACTTTTAATCGGAAAAAAGTGTGAACACGAATTCGGAATTAAGTTTTGCGCCAAAAAAAGTCGTCGACTTCGTGATTAAAACAGCTTCTCGGGAAAAAAGTGCCTGTATGTCAAATTTCACGAATTTCGAGAGTTCGTTAGCCGGAAAATTTGAAATTTTCTCGTTAAAAAATTGTCATATTTTTAAACGGCATTATGACCATTTTCATTGTGTGACGTCACGAGATATTATGCGAGAGAGTTACGTAATCATTTCCAATTGAAAGGAAGCGCTTTTTCTCTTTCAAATCTCTCGCTCGATCATCGGCTGCGTGCGCATGCTCGTGCAAGCCTGCCTCCGTAAACTCAAAGTAGCAGACCACCTGTCGGGTTATTGGTGTAAGTGTACACAATCTTTCCACGGAGCCACTCTGCCCTGCTACAAGAACATCAGACCCCAGAAGAGGATTGTCATCACGTATACATCATTACAACGCTAAGTATCAAACTCGTTGCTTATGGCCATAAGCTTTTCTACCAAATTGCTTACTCTCTCCTCCTCTATCCCTGTTTCTCGCTTGTCTCAGTAAGGGACTACTTATTGCCTTTTCATGATTCCAACTTTTCTGCTTACTACTTGCTTTAAAAACAATGGGAACCAGATCCAGCTCACTGAGATTCACCACATACAGCGGTCTATCATTAACACGGACAAAAGGGCTCAAGAAAAGTTGACTGAACCACACCTGTTGACTCAGCTCAATCTACTTGAAAGTTATTGCGCAAAGGCCTCTGCCTGTCACCATATGTTGTGTGATCACCATGCTGAACTCAATGAAGAAGAGTACTTCGACAAGAAGAAGTTTTATCACGCTGAAGAATATTACTGCGAAGCTAAAACTGAGTTCGAAGGACGCCTCGCTAAGCTGAGGCTAGCAACTACAGTCAGCCACTCAACTGGTGTACCGTCAACTATCCAGCTGATGACGCAGTCCAATAATCTCCCTAAACTCACACTTCCAAAGTTTAGTGGGAAGCAGTTGGAGTGGGAGACATTTAAGGAGCTGTTTGTGTCCATGGTCAAGGATTCAACGACACTGCGACCAGTGGGAAAGTTATAACACTTACTCTTTTGTCTAGAAGGTGAAGCAGCTCGACGTCTCAAGAATTTCCAGGTAATGGGTTCAAACTTTGACGTTCCCTGGGATACATTGGCCCATTGCTATGACAACAACAGGGTGAGATTGACGTCACAAATAAATTGCTTAATAGCTCTACCTCCAACTATGAAAAAATCCTCCAGTGAAATTACACGACTTTTGAATGTCACTGAGGAGTGCATACGAGCCATGAGGCTCCTCAAAAGACCAGTTGACTGAACAGTGGGATGCCTGGTTCGTGCAGCTGTTGGTATACAAGCTGGACCCGTCAACGAGAGAAGACTAGGATAAATCATTAAAGGCGACTACAGATTTCCCTACCTATAATGCCTTGTTAACTTTCTTGGAAAATAGACAATAGAATCGTTCTTTAGCGAATCTCCTTCTGCAAAACCGGCCCCTTTAAAGAGTTCTGGTAATAAATTTGCACACCTTGTTTCAGTATTTCATGCCAGTGCTTCACCTAGTGCCAGCTCTGGCGCCTTCTTCAGCTTAAAAACAAAAAGGGTTTCGGCCTTAATGCGTGCTGTACAAGAGCAAGCACTTTATCTCCACGTGCCCTACCTTTGGCAAGTATACGCGGGAGAAGAAGCTGCAGTTCATCGAGGAGGCCAGGTTATGTCCAAACTGTATGCGACGTCAACATGGTACGCCAACCTGTCCATCTTTGAACCGCTGTAGGATTACTGACTGCCAACAGCTGCAGCATACACTGCTGCATGCAGATCAACCAGCTGTTTCTACAAAGGAGGTACCAAAGGAAGAATTTATGCCGCATGTAGATGTATCAGGTCACACACCTCAAGCAAGTGTCATCAATTCTTCTCGGGTCAGTTATGCTACAGTATTGGGGCAAGGTATACTTCTATTGACGGCCAACATAATCCTGGTGTCTTTTTCTGAGGAAAAAATGTCTGTGTTCTATGCTGGATCCGGGTTCTGAATGCTCTTTTTGGCTGAGTGAGTAGTGCAAACTCTTTCATTACCGAAACGAAAGACTCATGTGACCGTCAGTGGGATCGATGATGCAGTTATTGCAACTGCTACAGCAAGAACTGAGGGATACTACATACTCTGTGAGTTTTTCAGTCTTGATTTTGTCCAAATTGACCAGAGTTCTACCACAAGAGCGGCCTGTTCGATACGACTGAGAGCATATAAAGGACTTGGAGTTAGCTGACCCGAATTTCGTCACTTCTGTATACTTGGAGGAGACGTATACTATCTGCTGGTTCGAGAAAGTCTTCACCAAGGCCAGATGAACGAGCCAGTAGCTCAAAATGCGGTCCTGGGCTGGATACTGACAGCTTCCCTCGGTTGCCATGGACCAATCTCAACTTTAAGTCAGGAATTGCGTCGTTTTTGGGAGATTGAGGAAGTGACAGGCATACCTAACCTCTCTCCTGAAGATCAGGAATGCGAAAACCATTTCTCCAAAACTCACTATCGAGATACTACGGGAAGGTATGTAGTGAGATTACCTTTCTCAAAAAAACGTATATTTCTAGGATCTTAAAAAATAGCTGTTCCTCGTTTTCTACAAACTGAGTGTAGACTACAATCCTAGGTGACAAAAGCCTAGACCGGTTTCATGGAAGACTTCTCATCACTCGGGCATATGGAACGGGTGCCAGCGGATGATGCATCGGAGTCTACTTATTATATGCCTCATCATGCAGTTTTTAAACACGATTGCAGTGGCAAGATCCGAGTTGTGTTTAGTGCATCTCAACCTTCAGTAAATGGTCTTTCGCAGAATGACTGCCTGCACCCAGGGTCTAAACTGCAGACGAACAGCTACGTCATCTTGACCAAATGGAGATTTTTTGTTTTGTGTTTACAGCTGACATCGTGATGATGTTTCGACAATTTAGAGTACATCACTAGGACGTCGACTGTCTTCGTATCGTTTGGCGTGACTCTCCACACAAGGTGTTGCAGATACTGCGCATGTTGACTGTGATGTATAGGACTGCGTGTGTACCTTATCTGGCCATCAGGGTCCTGTTGCAGCTGGCTAAGGACGAAGGACAGAATTTTCCTGCAGGAGCAAAAATTCTTGACCGACATACCGATGTCGACAATTCACTGACTGGTGGCGATACTATACAGGTTGCCCTCAAGGCTAGAGAATAGCTGATCGGCATTTTAGGGTCGATTGAAATGCCCCTCGATAAATGGTCAGCAAACGACCCACAGCTACAAGCAAACCTTACGTCGGTCAATCAAGTAGTCCGATCCTTCGACGACAGCGAACTCGTCTCTACTCTAGGACGTCCCTGGAATAACTCTAATGATGTATTTTATTTTAGTGTCAGTCTCAACGACGGGGCAGGCCCAGTCACCAAACCGAGGATGCTGTCGGAAATCGCCCGCTTGTTCGATCCTATGGCTTGGCTGGCACCCATCGTCGTCATCGCCAAGCTCCTGATCCAGAGGCTATGGATATAGAGCGTAGATTGAGACCAACCTGTTGCCCCCGAGACGCTCAACTCCTGGAGCATGCTACGAGAGCAGCTACCAGTTATCAAGCAATTTCAAATACCACGCTGGTTTAGAACTCAACGCTCGTCGACCAGGCAACTCCACGGCTTCTCTGACGCATCGCTGCGAGCCTATGCAGCAGTGCTATACTTGGTCATCCATCAAGAAGGCTAAGCACCGAGGTCAATGCTAATAGCAGCAAGGAGTAGAGTGGCTCCTATTAAAACCATTAGCGTGCCCACGCTGGAGCTGTGTGGCGCACTGATGAGATCACGCCTCAGCTCGAGTGTTCCGGCACAGCTACAGTCACATTGAAACTCGTTCGTCGCTAACAGAGTTAGTGACATTCTCACTGCGCTATGTGACGTCATCTGGAGGTATGTCCGATCAGCTGACAACCTTGCCGATCTCGCGCGCAGAGGGGTGTTGCCACGACAATTGCAGAATGACCCTCTGTAGTGGCAAGAACCGGCATGGCTCACCAAGGATGAGTCTATGTGGGCAATATCCCTCGAGAACCACGTCATATCTATTGAAGAAAGGAAGGAGTGTTTGACATTCGCCACGCTGAAGAGCAGCAGCGAAGAGAACTTCTTTAAAGACACTATTTCAAAGTTCTCAAATTTTTCTCGTCTACCCCGTACTTTAGCGTATATTTTCAGATGGCGCCTCAGCATACGTACTCCTGCTAAGGACAGAGAAGTTCGACCTCTGGACCGTGAGGAAATTAGAGCGGCCCGTTTGGCGGTCGGGAGGCTGGTGCAGCAGGAGCATTTTCGCCTGGAACGTGCGCTCCTGATGGCGGGAAAACCGCTTCCTACAACCAATGCACAACTCCGATTCATTCTGTTCATCAATGCTGATGGAATTATGTGCATTGGAGGGGGCTTACAGAACTAAAAATTAAATAACTTTTGAAATAATGTACCAACGGTAATCGGGTTACTAGTACTTCTTCTATTGTATAAATGAATTTCCTAAAGATACATATATTTAGGTTAATTATTTATATATATGTAGAAAAATATTTGTGTATCATTGAAGTCAATTTGCGAGTAAACTTTTGCACCAAACATTATTGGCAAATGTAAAATTTAATAAAGAATTTAATAAGGAACAACTTTTATATGAAACTGTTTTCTCTACAACTTCATTCGGCCAAGTTATTTAAGGGGGCACACCACCTTTAAAATGAAAAACAAAAAAATTGATTAGGAATTTTTATTTTGATATTTATTTTAATAAGGGTTTTCTTTTCCTGAAAGTATACATAAAAACCTACCAATTTGTATATTTTTTACCTTCGTTGGACCGTCTATGCCTCCATGGCAAACCAGACTGTTTTCGAAGACTTTAAGCACTGTCCGTAAGATTCCAAGTCTACGCATGGATGGATTGGGCTAAAAATTTATGGAGATACTCATTTTAGTAGTACTTTTAGTATGAACGTAGGGATTTTGATTTGAACGAGTAGAAGTATTTTTTTATATGAACATTGTCAATATAACACTTATTTTTTAATAATTTTATCACTTTTATAGATGTAAAAAAATTTCTACTCGTTCAAATCAAAATCCCTACGTTCATACTAAAAGTACTACTATAATGAGTATCTCCATAAATTTTTAGCCCAATCCATCCATGCGTAGACTTGGAACCTTACGGACAGTGCTTAAAGTCTTCGATAACAGTCTGGTTTGCCATGGAGGCATATAAGGTCCAACGAAGGTAAAAAATATACAAATTGGTAGGTTTTTATGTATACTTTCAGGAAAAAAAAACCCTTATTAAAATAAATATTAAAATAAAAATTCCTAATCAATTTTTTTGTTTCACATTTTAAAGGTGGTGTGCTCCCTTAAAGAAAACTGAAAAAATGCAATTTTCTAGTCTTAATTTGTTCATAACTTTTGAAACTTAAGTTTTATGTACTTTGCAGTTTCAAATTCGTATTCTACGGTCAATATTACATAGGAATCACTTAAAACTAAAAATCGTATACGATTTTACCAAATTTGACCATTTCACCAGTTCGTGGGTTCTGCCGACTGGACTATACCGGAATATACTATTTGTGTGTATATATATTGAAAACATTTTATACTACGCTGATTTAAGAGATATTTAAAAATATATAATTTGTTAAGACGAAATGATAACACTGGCTAAATTATCGTTATATTGAAAAAAAAAAAAAAAAAAAAAAAAAAAAATCATTTATTACTTTAAATAGAATTTTTAAAAAAGGGCTAGCTGACAGATTTTGATTATTGTCTGAAAATACTCCTGAGACTCCCAGAAAACAAATATTAAATAAAAAAATAGTAGGTGCTGTTCCATTTCCATTAACAATTGTATTGAGCCCACCATGTAAAATAATTATCAAAAAATTAGTTTGAATAAACAAAGTATAAGATCTTTAAACCGTTTTACTGCAAGATCTCCGATATAACTAAAAAAATTATTAAAAGTTAAGTTGTTGTTCATTATACCCCATTTTCTCTTCTATACTCAACATTTGAGCCATTCAGAGCGATTTCTCGTAAATTTAAATGGCATCTAACACTAAAACTACACACTACGTTGCTTATTATGATATCCAATTCTGGCTTTTCATCTGCGTCATCTAAACAAGACTCAACGTGAACATCAACAATATCCGTTGGTTTTCCTGTTAATGAAATACGGTTGTCCTTAAAATCTTCAGGGTTTTCAATATGACTTATAGTTCCATTTATAATCGGTTTAATGCCATTCTTTTTTATAAAAGCGGCCATAATATTCAGAATCTGTAACACAAAATTAATCAATCTTAATACATTTAAATATAATTTACTTTTCAATCATAAGTATGCACAATTATCTGGCATAAGTATAGACAGTGAGTTATTTGCATTTCTAGCATGTCAAAAATTATTTGATTTCTGCTAGCAAAATAATTTTTTGTCAGACACCTACTAAGCGGGCCTAAAGTGACCGTTTTTTGCCCGCTTATAGCTATTCAACTTGCTGAGCAAACATAAGAAAACTTTAGTCAGAAGGTGTTTAGGCCCCCCTAATCATGGGAAACCATCCGGATGATACCATGTGTTTAGGGGGGGCAAACACTCTAGTAGTCTGACTTTTGTACAATAGGTCATACAGGTGTCTTTAATTTTTGAATATAACAGGCCTGCATTTGCTCTGTGTCGAAAAACGGCACACTTCAGTTCCAATCTGTAGGCATAAGAAAAACGCGTAATCCAGATATGATACAAAAAATAGGGTGTCCACCACAGGCGACGCTTTTTTGACTTCGCAGTTTTAAAAATAATATCTGTATTTTACACAAAATGTGTGTAAAATAAGAAATTACGTATTTAACACATATTTTATGTAAAACAATTACACAGATGCGTGAGAAGTTTTCCACAGAATTTGTATAAAAATCAACGCTCAGGCATTTACACAAAAGTTACACAATAAATACACAAATTTTTGTGTGAATCAGAAAATTAACATAGAATATCTGTACAAATTTAATTTTATTATATGCTACATTGCCAATCACGTGTGCGCATTTCTGGGTGACGATTACGTCGTGTTTTAAAAAAGACCGCAGACAGGGCAACTACAGAAATTTAAATTCCAGGCTCGCGAACTGATGCGGGCCTTTCTTTGCAAATCTTTCAGTGCTCAGAGGGTACGCTTCCAGAATGCGCTCCCTCAGTGTATACGAACTTTACCTTCGCTCTTTAGATTTAAGACGACAATGTGTAGGTATTTTTACACTATACGTGAACAAGACTGAATTGTATTTGACTGATTTTGTATGTACAGTGACGTAATGTACGTACTGTATAGTGCGTAATTCTAATTTTTGACTGTGTTATCTAGACACTATTTAACGTGATGGTCAAGTGTGTAATATTAATATTATCAAGTGTAATAGTAATATTATCAAGTGCATAATATTTCAAATTTGAATGAACTGTGATAAGGAATACAAGTACATATGCGTGATAATAACTGATGAGATAACCAGCTCAATAGTGGAAAATCTATGATAATCATGTATATTAATTTTTTATTTTACTTAAATAAATCTTATTCTATTCTACTCTATTCTTTTAAACAATATTTAAAATTTGAATGAACTGTGATAAGGAATACAAGTACATATGCGTGATAATAAGTGATGAGATAACCAGCGCAATAGCGGAAAACCTATGATAATCATGTATATTCATTTTTTTCATACTCAAATAAAACTTATTCTATTCTACTCTATTCTTTTAAACAATATTTATATTCAAAGCAATTGAGGTTTAAAGCACAAAATAAATTGTGTTTTCAAGGTTTTATTTTGCAAACATAATCATAACTACTTAGAAACTTTAATCGAATGTTGTTTTGTTTAATAAAAATCCATTTTTTTGTTTGATAAATTACATGTTTGAACACGGATGCATACAAATAAGTACACATTTTCAAGGCCTTATTAAAAGTAATATTTAAGGGGTTTTTGCCGCACATAAATACCCGCGATATATGAATACAATATCAGAGCATGCATTATATGGAGAAAAGTGTAGTCAAGGATCACACCGGACTTTCTATATAACAAATGCGTATATTCTGGTCAAAGCAAAAGGCACATTCGCATCCGAGCTGCTGCATTGCTCTGTTTTGTAGACCCTTTTGGCCTTCCTCCCCTATTATAGGTTTGTCATTTGCGATTCCCGCAGACGCCGCGTTGCGCTCAACGCTTACTACACGTACCCCGGTTGGTCGTTTGCCTACATGGTTACTGACAATTCTAACCTTACGCCTAACTACTAGATGAGTTTGACGTAGCCTACGACGCCTTTTCCCTACTATTAAAGGCGCATCGTGCGATCGCGACTCGTTTGGCTAAAGCTCGAAATTGCTTGGTCCCTCGCCGTCCTTCGAAGTATCTTTTACTGCCTCATCTTCAGAGTGCATGGCGTCCTCGTCAAAATACGATCCCAAATCTTTTACAAAGATTTGTTCCATCTTGTTTGCGGATTGGTCAATCAATTGATTGGTCTTGTAACCTTGTTTCGCGGAAATTACGTATGGCGCATTTAGCAGTAATTCCTTGTGGCGCACACGAAAGAATGCGATTACGTCGGAATACTTTCTCGCCAACAGCATGCTGCACAACTCGCCGCTGGCTATTGTAATATTTAGCTAGGCGTTCTAGCACTTTTGCTGAATTTTCTGCTGCTGAATTTCGCATTTAACGCAGTTTGTTCATGTGGTCGTTCCAATTCTCTAACGCAGCAATCTCTGCTTCATGTGCTACGGCGAGTTCTTCTTGCCGCCGCAACGTACTTGGAGGTACAGGGTTTTATCCGAAATTTAGAAATGCTGGTGAGGATTCCGTAGATTCTTGCAAGGCAGTATTATAGGCATTTGATTTTAAAATATTGTGCTTTTTTGCGGCCGCATTTGTCATGAATCAAAACAAAAAATTAGAATGGTTCAAAAAGATGATTCTAGGAATAAAATCGTGCAGGCTCTGAAAGGATGAGATACGTCTGACGTTTTTAACAAAAATTTGTTAGCGTGTGTGAATTATTGTAAAGATTTTGTGCAGGTACAAGCTCGCTACCATGTACAGTCCATGTCTACATTTTATGTTAATAGAATGTCTGATCAGATTGGACGTCCCGCCTCTGAAAATACAAAAGACTTCATACAATGTTGTATGAATTACATTGAAGAAAACAAAAGTGAAAGCCAGTTTTCCCCAAATGTAATCAAAAAAGAATTCGACGGTGATTTTCCGGATTTGCAGACTATTAAAGCAAATTTATTAAAGTATTATTCTGACGGTGAACTGGAATTTATACATTTGAAAACAGATCTCATTATTCTTTTTAGACATAAAATCAGTAAGCAAATGTGAAAAGATTGGTATAACAATCAAGAAAAAAATCATGAACTAGAACGAATAAGAATTGTCAAAATGGCTGGTAATATTATCTTAGAGGACATCCGTAATACTGTTTACGATATAAATAATTACATTCTTCCATAATTTATTGAAAAAAATATCTTCGAATATATTCCTAAACCGTTAGTCAATTTTCTTGATATTGTTATCAATACTCACAAAGATAAGAGTAAAATAAATGATTTTAAATGGTAGAAAAGAATAGCTACATTTGCTCATAGTATAATTAATTACATTAGCAAGGCCGCGATCATTTTTATCATCGATTTTACTTGGTTTATCGTCGATGATGCACAAAAAATATACATCGAAAGGATTAATTGATGCTTTGTCATGTTTAGGATTATGTGCAAGCTACGATAAAACTTTTCGCTTTGAAGCATCTATTGTTAATGATCATGATAATCATTCTTGTAAATTCTGAATCTTTTATTCAGTACATTTACGACAACGCCGATTATAACACTTGCACTATCGATGGCAAAAATATCTTTCACGCAATGGGAGGACTTAAAGTTGTAACTCCGTCATCATGTGTAACTTCTAAACAAACTATCGCTAGAGTAAAAAAAATTCTATCTTCAGATACGATTGGCAAATTCGGATTTACTGAAATAAAACGATTTGAAAAGAAAAGTGCGAAAGGACTAAAAACAACGTTCATTCAGAATATTTTTAGTGATGATTTCACAAAACCAACAATGTCTATAGAAGATTGTATTTCGCTCTATTCCAAGTATTCAGATAAAAATCACAGGGATATAGTGGATTCGTGGAAGATTTTTATGCAAATTGTGATTACTCGACATCGACAATTATTCCATTACCGTTTGTCAATAATCCACCGAGCAACTACGATACGATTTTTACTGTTTTGTGTACAAGCAGCTGAACAAAACAAACAAAACAACAGTGGCGTAATTTGCTTTGTAACATTTGATCAGCCTCTGTATCAAAAGGCTCGGTATATTCTGTCATGCGTGGACCCAGAGCATGATCCACATGGTTTGTCAGTGATTCGAGTAAGACTTGGCGGTTTTCATACGTTAATGTTATTTCTCGCGACGATTGGAGTTATAATGAATGAAAGTGGACTGAAAGAAGCTTTCTATAAAATATACGCTGAAAATTAAGCTGAAAAAGCTTTCGTAGGACATGCCTACTCGAGAGCTACCAGAGCACATTTCCTTGTTCAAGTAGCTTTAGCTAACGTAATTTTTGAATCACTTCAATTAACGGAAGAAGAAAAGAGAATGTTTAATGCATTATTGCTAAATGTGGGCGCAGAAAATTTCCCAGAAGACATGCAAAAAGAAGAATTTACAATAATAAGAGATAGATTTATGAAACAGATTGAAGAATTTCGAAAAAGGGGACTGACTGCACAACTTTGGATTCAATACTGGGATATGTTGGCAATAGTGAAAAACTTTATCAAAGCAGAACATTCGGGCAACTGAGATATACATTTGAAATGCATAGAACAAATGATTCCATACTTTCTTGCGAGCGGACATAATAATTATGCGAAATCAGCTCATTTATATCTGCAGGATATGTTAATGTTGAAAGACGTAGTGGATGAGCATCAATTTGAACATTTTACGACAAAAGGCTATATCACGATTAGACACTCTGACAAGTTTTGGTGTGGAGTTTGGTCAGATATGACTATTGAACAAGTCTTAATACGATCGATAAAGACTCAGGGTGGACTGACACACGGGCGTGGAATGGCCGAAAGTGTTTTAACTAAATTCGTATTAACTATGATCATTCTAGTTGAAGTTTGTAACGAAATGGAAAATTTTTGCAATGTTTCTTATTCCACGTCTGAACAGCATGTTGATTCCAAAGTATCTAGGATTACTAGAGATGTTGCAGATCTTCAAAAATTACTCGAATTCTTCAATAGGTACAATCCGTTTCCAGAGACTATAAATATTAATATTTTCTGGAATTGTTGGCAATGATTCGATTAACTGTCACAGAACATACGAAGTAGATATGAAATCTGTTAAATCAATAATATGCCAGGCTTTTGAAAGTGTTAAATTTACACGAAAAAACAAAGCTTTATCACTTCAAACTGTTCAATCATCAGTCATAGTAAATAATGAGACTATTCAAATAAATCCATTATTGTTTAAACGTTTATGTGTAAATATTAATAGTAAAAGTGACATGAAGAAATTTTTAAAATTCGAACCCACTCCGTTCCCGCTATCACTTTTTAAAGAAAACGGCTTCAGGAAAAACGCACTGAAGCTTTACCAAGTACTACAAATGTTGTGTATGTTATTGACGTTGGATTTTTGTTGCACAAGGTGGTTTGGCAAAAAAATGATACGATTGAAGCGATCATCGGCAAATATTTAACTTTTGTACGCAATCATTATACAAACAATAGTTATATAATATTTGATGGTTATCCGGACCATGACATTGATAATGAAACTACATCGTCATCAAAAACAGTTGAACGGTTAAGGCGAAAAAGTTCTTCAAGTACACCTTTTTTTCAGTTTTAGCTACACACAAAAATAACATTTTCGCAAGACAAGTTTTTGTCAAATGATAAAAACAAAAATGAAGGATTTAGAACTAAGCAAGCAAAGGAAGACGCAAATTATTTAATTATTCATACAGCAATTGAAATTGTCAAACAAAATAAAGTTATAAATACAGCAACAGGAGTAGTCGAATATACAAAAAGGTCGTTGTTGTTGGTCAAGACATCGATCTTTTGGTTATTGAATTAATTACATTTTACAGATGCAGAAATGTACTTTTTAAAGCCGGGTTCAGGTAATGTAAGCGATTTTATATATTCATCGAACAGTTTTATACATGAAGATTACCGTTCTATCAGTAGATTTTTACATTGTTTTTCTGGCTGCGATACAACATCTGCTTTTGCTGGTAAAGGCAAAAAATAACATTTAATTCACTCATCGCAACTCCACAGTTAACAGAGTTAGTAAAGCCTTTTTATGAGACTGACGCAGATCCAACATTTATTGCTCGGAATGGTTGCAAGTTAATTACATCAATTTACAAAGGCAAACAAGAATGATCTCTGAACTTATTAAGATTTCAACAGTATATGACATCAACTGCAAAGTCAACATTTAAACTGGACATATTACCACTAACTGTTAGTGCGGCTACACAACACTCTTATAGAGTACACTACCAGCTTCAAACGCGGTTTGGAAACGAAACAACACCAACAAAGTGGGGCTTGGAAATAAGTTATTGTCGATAATTTGAAAATTCCCATGCCACGTTTTACTGAAGATTTTGTCATACCTGAACAATTATTAAAAATAATTTCTTGTAGCTGTGAAACCAGTTGTGAAGGCAATAGATGTGGTTGTCGGAAGCACGGGCTTCATTGTACTGATTTATGTACAAAATTTCGCGGTTCGGACAATTGTTTGAATGTTGAAAGAATTTCAGAAGATTTCGATGAATCCGAAGATAATTCTACTGAAATGGAGCAGCCAACCCTTTGCTTGATCACGGAAAATCAATTATCCGAAGAATCTTCAGGTTATGCGAGCGATATTGAAGCAAAAGTAGATCAAATTACAAATGCCTTAAAAAAACCTCGATTAATGTAGTTTCATTTATTTATTAATTGTTAATGTAAATATAAAATAAAGTTTTCTTTCAAGTAATGAAACAGGATCTTTTGTATTTTTTTTCCGTAGAATTGAATAGTGTAATTAGTTTTTAAGAATTATTTAAAAATTTCAACAAATTATTAACATTTAGTCAAAAATTGATTGTTGCAAAAGTAATTTTTTTATATTACAATTTTTGAGCATCTTTTACATGAGGACTATCTTTTTTTTTTCATTTTATAAGAAAGTATACCTCAAAACGAATATATTGCGACCAGAAAGAAGTCTCTACTATAATTTTCTGAAGAACGAATTTTAATCGAAAAATATTTTGTCGGGTCAAAAAACGTGATTATCTCGGAAGCCTCTTCATTTTTTAACTGAAAAAAATTTGTGGATATTTTAGACACAAAAGGGTATACTTTCACCAAGTTTCGACAAAATAAAATTATTTTTGTGAAAATGAAAAATAAGAAACGAAAAAAGCAGTTTTCCCATTTTACTCGGAGATTTTGAGGTTATGTGAAAAAATCATTACTACAAAAGTTGTAGATTTTTTTATGATCTACAACTTTTCTATGGTACACTTTTCTCTCCGACGTCAACTTTCGCCGGAAATCACAATAATACAAAATTCACCCCTTTTCGCCCCCCCCCCCCCCCAAATACACTGGGAACCACCCCTGTTCACGCATTTATTTTTTTTACGTTTATTATACGCCATTTTACCCTTTTCAACTGTCCCCATCCTGTTAACAATTTTTTTTCGCCTCAAAATAAGCTAATTGGACTGGACTATATGTACCACGGCCTCGTTATAATACGCCGGTCCAGCAGTCCATCGGGTGCTAACTTGACAACTTTGCATTGCTAGAATACTGCGCAGCGACGCACGGATTTCGCTATGTCCTTATAAATTGACGGCCAATAATACAACAATGCAATACGCTCATATACTTTTGCGCGTCCCAAATGCCCAGCTGTAGTTTCGTCATGCGCTTCGTGTAGGCTTTGCATCCACTTTTCTGTTGGTAGGACTATAGTCCGGGAGCCAGTAACAGATTTGTGCGACCAAAACCGGCTCGGCTAATTTTGATTTATATGCTTCATATGATGATGCAATGAAACTTCGTAAACGTCAGCTGCCGCACCATGGGTGGGTTGGGCTACGACAGCTTCCCTCGCATATAAAAGAAAAATAAATAAACGAAACCGGCTCAGCTGAAAACTTATATACTAATCAAATATGTTGTATACACTAGAAAAAAATAGTCAGCTGGATGTAACACAGTGAATTATATGACAGCTAGTTATGCGAATATATCGAAAAAAAATTAAATTTAGTGATACCGGCCCGGTTCAAAATTGGTTATAAAATAGTTGACAAGATTGAAACAAAAAAAATAGTTAGATGGCTGCATGACGGTGGAAAGACCGCCAGATAACGTAGTGAAAGGTGTGGCGCGGATACCAGGTGTGAGCGCCGCACGCACTTTTTAGTACATCAGCTGACGGCTTTTTCCCCATTATACATCCAACTGACTATTTTTTTGTTTTGAGAACTATGCCAACTGTAGAATGACCAAATTTTAGCCGGGCCGGAATCACGTATCTAAAGTTATTCGGCGCTAGGCGAATTTTACGCGCGGTGGTGCAAGGCGCATATTTCGTGCAAACATCACGTGATATATTTTAAGACAATTAATTATATATATATATATATATATATATATATATATATATATATATATATATATATATATATATATATATATATATGCACGCACATGTGCAAAGGCCTGGTTCTCTGAATCCGTACTCTGGACTTTTTCAAATGAACCCTGGCATCTTTGCACCTTGTCTCCTTTCCGAGTACTGGCCACTTTCAGCCTGCAGTCATTTGCAATCTAACGGTACACGGTTGCAAATGAATGCAGGCTGAAAGTGGCTAGTATTCGAAAGGAACGAAGGTGCAAGGGTTCATTTGCAAAAGTCCAAAGTTATGGATTAAGAAAACCAAGCCTTTGCACATATGCGACCATAGGGAAGACCTTTAGTCGGGCTGGGGGAGCGGAGGACAAAATCACTTGATTGTCAGGACTCGAAGTGATCGGTTATATTCTTGTGCCTGCACATTTTTAATTTATAATTGTAACATTTAATGTTCAATCATGAAGCCTATTTGTGTTTTTGGGGAAAGAAACCTCCCACGCTACTCCCATTTACGGAAAATAGTTTAAGAAAGTGCAGTGAGATATTAACGGTTCGGAAAAATAATCATTTGAGTGGAAAAGAAGCTGTATTGTCAGCACAGCCAAATAATTTCCAGTTGTACCACAGCACTTGCTATAGACGCTTCTCAGCTTTGCCACCAAAACACAGGGGTTGTATTTCTTCAAAATCATCGTAAGTAAAACAATAATAATTATTTTTTCATAACCTGGTTCATAATCATTTTGGTACATAAAACTTTAAATAAGGTATTTTAAAAAATGTTTGAATAGTTGTACTTAAATGCATTGTGAGTTTCGATGGATTTCTTAAGAAATAGCTAAGAAAAGTGAGGTACTGTTTAAGCTCAGAATTATCAAAATAATAAGTTTTCCCGACTGATCAAAGGTCTTATAGGATCTTAAACATATTTTTTTATAAATACATAACACAAAGTAGTACGCATTTCATAGTTTTTAAATAAATATTTACGTGGCTACGTATCGGCACATGAATGCATTAAATTATTTTTCTAAGTTTTGTATACTTTATCGTGTATTTTCCTATATGTTGTACGTATAACCTTAAAATATTTTTTTATTTTTCGAAAATGCAATATACACAAGGAAAAGAAAAAACAAAGACAGTCAAACACAGTGTATGAAAAAAATAATGTTTTTTCCTGGGGATTAAAGTACCTTAAAAGTTCTAAGCTCGTTAACTGCGATAAGTTTACGTTATAAATTGAGAATGTATTATATTGTTCTTGAATATAAAAACGAAAAGACTGTTTAAGTACTTATAACTAACAACCCGGGTATAAATGACTTAATATAAGATCCTATACATGTAAAATAAATATATATATATATATTTTTATAAGATAAGATAAGGATATACATATATATCCACGTATGAGCATTAGGGTGGTCCAAAATTGTCAAACTTTAAAATTTTTCAAGTGTAAATATTAAAAATAGTTGTTTTTTATTATAAAATTTTAGCAGCTATTTATGTAAACCCAAAGTTGCTTAAACTTGACCAGATCGATGTAGCCACTTCTAAATAATCTTAAAAACCATTCTTCAGAAACGAAATATATTTATTTTATTATTTTCTACTCTTTCAGTGGGTTATTTCAAGAAAAACTAAAGGAATACGTACTATTATTTGACTTTAGCATATTATAGCACATTTTAGCAGGTGCTAAAAGGTGCTAAAAGGTGCTAAAAGGTGCTAAAATATGCTAGTCAAATAAAAGCACGTATTCGTTTAATTTTTCTTGAAGTAAATTACAAAGTAGAAACTAATAAGAGAAATGTTTTTTGAGATTATTCAGAGGTGGCTACATCGATCTGAAAAAACGAAATTTAACCATTTTGGGTCGAAATAAATAGCTACTAAAATTTTATAATAAAAAAACGACAACAGAAATAAGATTTTTTCTATATTTCCTACTATTATTAATCATTATACTTAAAAAATTAAAAAATTTGGGAATTTTTAACGACCCTAATGAGCATAAATGAATTATGGCAACATACAACATATATGAACATTTAGGATCAAAAGTTTCATTTGGATGTTGAATTGATCCATATATAGTCATATATAAACACATACAGTTATATATATAATCTTATAGTCGTTTATGTTAATACATTATTTTTTAACACAATCAGCCATAAAGTACGTACTTTATCCCCGCCGTGTCGGGAATAAAGCGCTACATTAAATCCCTACCCCCACTCTAGTCCCCGCCGCTACGCGCATGTGCCCTCGCCTTCGGCTCGGGCACAAACAGCGCGTGGCGCGGCGGGGACTAGAGTGCGGTTAGGGAGTTAATATGTAGCACTATTTTCCCTTTTCGGCGGTGAGCGAGTACGAACTTTCTGGTAGATATGTTAAAAAATCTTATATTGCACGCGTGAATAAAGTGAGCCAGCGATTGCCAGCGTGTATGACGCCCTTGCTCCGCTCGGGCGTCGAACCACACGCAGGCATTTACTGGCTCACTTTATTCCCTAGGTGCATAATATACTAATACATGGTTATAGGGTGACTGCACCAGTGAATGAACGTTCAAGAAAATTCCAAACTTCGTAAATTTCTTGTAATGATAATCGAATACAATTGCAGTCAAAACTATTGTGGTTGATTCCTTAAACATTGAAGAGTTTTTAATGATATTTGTTTTGCTAGTAATAATATACAAACTTTTTCAATCAATTGATGAAATCACAACCCAGTCGGATGACCAACCGACTAGTGGTAACAAATATTTTTATAAATGTATATATTAGTATACGTATATATAACTAATTCCTTTTATAATTATATTTTTTACAGACGATGACGACGTGTTGGTGGTAGATACTTCAGATAGCGACTCTGAAAGTGAAGCGGAGAACGATGAGTCGGCAACAAGCCAAAGTGAATACGAAGAATAATTTTCAATGCACTCCATTCTTAATTATTAAATTTTCTTTAATAAATATTCTTTAATTTTGTATCTATTTACTTCTTGATTTTTCCATTGTTTTCATTTATCTCCGCTTATACCAACTTTCCATTATATTGTTAGTTTTTTTATTTTGCTTATACAAATGATTAATTAATTGTTTATTTATTAACTTTTATACTTATTTATATATTTTTTAAATTTACTCATTTTAAATACATTTAAAATTAAAAAATGCGCGCGCAGTTTATACCTGCTTCTCCATCTATTGTTAGTTATTTTATTTTGCTTGTACAAATAATTAATTAGTTGTTTATTTATTCGCTTGTATAATTCTTGATTTATTCATTTATTTATTACATTTATATATTTCGATACAGTATAAATTAAAAACGTGCATTAAAATATATCACGTGATGTTTGCACAAAAAATGCGCCTTGCGCCGCCGCGTCTAAAATTCGCCTAGCGCCGAATAACTTTAGATACGTGATTCCGGCCCGGCTAAAATTTGGTCAGTCTGTTATACACTTAGTATATCTATAGCGCCTTGCGCACGGTAATATTTCCCTTCTACCCGAATTGCAGCCAATCACGGCGCAGCCGGGTAGTATATAAGAGATCGAGTTTCGAGACTCCGTCTGACTTCTGACTTCTCGGCCGACCAGGCCAGAGACAAGTCCTCGACCACGACACTAGAAAAGAATAAACAACTTCCAAAAGTTACCGACGTCCTTATTATTGCCTAAACCGGTATGCGTATACAAAGAGCGCAGCGGGAGAGAAAAAGAGACGGGAGCGCGAGCGAATCCATACGCTTCGTGCGCGCGCCGCAGCTGCCTAACCGCTACCAGCGCCGAGCCGCCGCGCTCACTACAGAGCGGTCGGAACAGCTCTCGCGTTTACTATAAGTAAGGGGGCGCGCGCCTCCCGAATCAGTCGGCCTCGGCGCACCGTACCGGCCGGACCTCCTCGGTTGAGAGCAATCTCCCGAAGTAGCTAGTGTGCGGTGCACGGTAAGTGCCTACTCGCCTCGTGGTGGTTAACCCGGGTATTGTCGTGCCGAACGGGCTTTCTGGCGGGCTTAGCTCCCAAGGAATCCTTATTAGGAGGGCAGTATCCCTCAGTTAATCACGGCTCTTGACGAACGCGTGTCAAGAGATCGGGGGCAGTTGAACGAAGTCCCTGATAGGAGAGCTGCTTAAGGGCGTCGTTCTCTAACGAGAGTCGATAGCGTCCTTTAGCAGCGCTTTCTCCTCGTATCCCACAACCTGGAGCCGGGAGTTAATAATTAACTCCCGGAAGTTCAGTTGTGGCTACGCAGGGACAGGCTCTTAGAGAGCGCGTGCCTCTAAGAGTCGGCCACGACGCACCGCACCGGCCAGATCTCCTCGGTTGAGAGAAATCCCCCTGAGGTAGTCAGCATGTGGTGCTCGGCACACACCACATTCTCCCCGTGATGATTAACCCGGGTACTGTCGCGCCGAACGGACTTTCTAGCGGGCTTAGCTCCCACGGAAGTCTTATTAAGAAGGCAGTATCTTTCCGTTAATCACAGCTCTTGACGAACGCGCGTCAAGAGCACGGGGAAGTCGAACGCAAGTCCTGACGGGAGAGCCGTTCTAAGGCGTTGTTCTCTGAACGAGAGTCGCACGCGCCTTTTAAGGGCTGTAATCTTCCCGTGTCGAACAATTGGACCGTTCCGGGAGTTAATTCTAAATTAACTCTCACGGAAGTTCAATTGTAAGGCACACAGGCAGAAGCATTCGCAAATGCTCACACTTTCGCGCTCTCTGCTCGCGTTCCTCCCTCTCCTCTCGGGCCACCCGCGTAGCTCACTATAATAGAACGCAAGAGCGTGATTAAGATTGATTCGACTCCCAGCAACGGAGCCGACCACTCAGAAAACCCCAAGCGGATGCAAACGCCAAAGACCGGCCGGAAGCCTCGTCGTCGGTCCGAACGCCAGCGGAAACGGCGAAATACCCATCGTCCCCGGCCCCGACCCCGACGACAGAAACAGAATCGGCCACCGACACCACCGCCTCCTTCGCCTCAGACGAGTGAGGGTTTTCCTCCCCCCAAAGTGCACAGTTTGGTGTTCGTGGTACCACGACCCGCAACACCGCTGCCCACTGCGGTGGAAATCCAGGCAGCTCTGGACCTGTAGAAGGAAGAGGAACAAGAGGACGTTCTTTGCCTCTTTCCCTCTCCGGACGACGAGCTGCCGGACGGAAAGGAGGCGCTATTTCGCAAGCCGACGCAGCCCGTCTTGCCACGCTTTCCGGCACGACCTCCAGTAGCCGAGACCCCTCGGTCAGCTCGTCGAAAGCCCAGAGGCAAACCCTACCCCGCAACTCTCACTTATAACAAGTCTACAGTTGGCATAGTTCTCAAAACAAAAAAAAATAGTCAGCTGGATGTATGACGGGGAAAAAGCCGTCAGCTGATGTATTAAAAAGTGCGCGCGGTGCTCACTCCTTGTTTCCGCGCCACACCTTCACTACGTCAGCTAACAGTCTTTCCACCGGCATACAGCCAGCTGACTATTTTTTTTGTTTCAATCTTGTCAACTATTTTATAACCAATTTTGAACCGGGCCGGTATCACTAAATTTAATTTTTTTTCGACATGTTCGCATAACCAGCTGTCATATAATTCACTGTGTTACATCCAGCTGACTATTTTTTTTCTAGTGTATACAACATATTTTATTAGTATGTAAGTTTTCAGCTGAGCCGGTTTCGTTTATTTATTTTTGTTACATGCGTGGGAGGCTGTCGTAGCTCACTCCACCGCTACTGGCGCAGCTGACGTTCACGAGGCTTCATTACAACACCATATAAAGCAATATTACATAACTTCAGCCGAACCGAAATGACCGACCGAATGAATCGACCGAAATCTGTCACTGGCTCCCGCACTACTAGCTTCCAATCATCCTGGTCCTCTAAAAGATCTTCGATCGAAGGATCTGATCGATAACAATACAGTTTATTGCCAACTATTTTCCAATATGGATGCTCTGTAGATTAGCGCGAACTTTCGCTTTCATCGCCAAATACCAGGCAACACCAGATTCTTCCTCTGGGCAACTGACAGACCAAACTGGTACCTCAGACTTATCCTCGAACATGCGAGATATGCCTGTGGCACCCACTTGTTAGTGCCCGTCCTATACTCAACCTCGAAGTCAAAGGCAAGCATTTCAAGAGACCAGTGTGCCAAGCGTCCTGTGTGGTTCTGAATATTTTGTAACCCTTTCAAACTACGATGGTCTGCAATGAATTTGAAGTAATAAACTTCTACACAAGAGCGAAACTTTCTTAAGACCCACATCACTGCAAAACACTCTCGCTCGGTTAGTAAGTAGTTTCGTTCAGCTGACGTCAACGTGCGGCTAGTAAAGCACAACACGTGTTCAACTCTATCAATAGTTTGTGGGAGCGCCGCTCCCAAACCAATGTCACTAACATCAGTATGTATGACAAACTGATGGCCAAAAGAAACACTACGCAACACAGGAGCAGATGAGGTGTACCCCATACATACTTTGCTTTTGATCTCGTAAGATGGGTAAGCGGGTTCGCAATCATGGTGAAATCATTAAAAAATTACCGGTACCACGACGCCAATCCTAGGAATCGTTGAAGTTGTTGTCGATTTTTCGGAGCAGGAAATTTCAATACTGCGGTAATTTTCTCTGGATACGGCCGGAATCCATCTCGAGACCCCCTGAAAATCTAACTTCGCCGTGGCAAAACTAGCTTTTATTAAAATTGATGGTGAGACCCGCGTCAATAATTCTGTGGAGAACGTACTCAAGCCATATTAAGGGGTAACACCACTCTAGCGGCCCGAAAAAATGCCTAATATATACGATTTTTTACAAGAGTAGGAAAGAAGGGATCAAATTTCTTTTTTTATGGTTTACTATACATATATTGAGGTACAAAAATATATTTTTTTTACATCTAAATACAAAATGGCGGCTATGCAGCGAATCTCGTGAGAAGCCTTTTTCTCAAACCTCCAAACGGGAGAACACTTTTCTCGGAAAGTATGAGACCTGGAACAAAAAACCAAAGAAATTCTTAATGTATATAACGTTAACTTCGGAAGTACGTAGGGCTTTATTTCAATTTTTGTAGAAATGGCGCATTTCTGAATAAAAAGTCGATTTTTCTTGAAAAAAAAAAAAACTATGTAAATTGTTTATAGAAAAAAAATTTACATTCAATCGAAAAACGGCTACGTACTTCTTTAGAGAATCTATTTGTGAAGCTACAGTAAAAATTCCAATCCAATCCATGCAATAGTTTAGGAGTAATCTGTTCTCCTAGTTTGAAAAAGGCTTCTCACGAGATTCGCTGTATAGCCGCCATTTTGTATTTAAATGTAAAAAAAAATATATTTTTGTACCTCAATATATGTATAGTAAACCATAAAAAAAGAAATTTGATCCCTTCTTTCCTACTTTTGTAAAAAATCGTACAAATTAGGCATTTTTTCGGGCCGCTAGAGTGGTGTTACCCCTTAAGTGCTATTCGAAAGATTCTGTTGTTATAGCCATATTGTGACGGACTTAAGCCGTTCTTCTACTCCAACGTAGGAGAGTTCGTTTTCCAGTTGTGTTTTTGTTACACGCGGTTCGCGTACGGACCCGAAGAAGTGCGCGAGAAACAACCTCTTCCGGAATTCCCCCTGATAGTTACGCTCCTGCAGCCGCCGAGGTCGGAGCTGCAGAAGTGTCACTGTGCTTTGGGTTTTGGTATGCTAACTCGAACCAGCAGGAGGGCGCGTTAGCTCTCCGCCGGGCAAGCAGTCAAAACCCCGAGAAAGGCACCAGCGCGCTTTTCTCGGGTAAAACCCTGAAGACGTAGTCTCGGGCAGCGCGTTGGCCGCCCCGAGCTATGCCTTTTATGAAATTCGTTAGCGCGTTTCCCCCTCCAGTGGCTACTGAAGGACGTCCGGCGCACCCGAATAATAGGTGGAGGCGGGGAAAAATGAGTTATAATTATTAGTGTGAAACTTGGTTTTTTATTGAGGGTAAAAGTACAATTAAAGAGGAGTGGAGTTGCGATAGAGGGAAGCGAAAGAGAGAGATTACACGCGGTAGATAGGCGAGGATTCGCCACATCACCGTGTGTTCACCACAAGAAGCGGCCCGAGTTCACCCTAGTATCCCGAGCGCGAGGCCTGCTCGCTGGCTAGACACGGCTTGAGAGGTCAGAGAAAACTCAGTGCTTCCTCGGCTGTGCGTCGCCGATATATACCCGAGCCCACTCTCTCCATCTCTCTCGCTCCCGTCCTCCTTCTCACGATATTCGCGAATCCCCACTCTTCCAATATTCGCGAATTCGTTGCTCCTCGCTGAACACGCTTTCGTATGTCTGCGCGCTCGTGTGTGTATATGCACACGCGCGCGTTCTTAGCCATTACGTTGGCCCCGCCGTATCATCTTAGTTAACAAATATAAAACCGAATCATTTCCGCAATAATTAAATAATTAATTAAATGATTTCTTATAAAAAAACTAACTTTTAATTAATACTACGTTTTTTTTTATATCCTAAGTGTATTAACTAATTTATTTTGCTTATAATGATTACTAATGTTAATATCATATTAACATTAACAATAATAATTAATGGTACCGTTCTTGATAATAAGGGTATAGGTACAGGCCGTCTCAGTGCCCCCCAATAAAAGTTTCAATTTTGGAAACCAAATTTGAAAATTTTATTTTGTTTTCTAGGCGGCGTATACCTTTACTGGCTCGCTCTCCTAATAAAAAAGTAACGCGTCAGATAACGTATTCTGTTTTTATTTATTCTATAAAAAAAACATGAAACAATAATCGAAATAACAAATAATTAAAAATTAAAAAAAATAAAATTCCTAATTTTCGACTTGTTGAAGCCACTCTTCAAAGTCGTTGATGGCATCCATCAGGGCGTCCGATTGAAGGTGTTGGCATGGGGCCTCTAGCTCTGCTAATACTTTGTCGACGTCCGATCCTCCGATATCGTGTGCCATTGAGATTGGGTTTTGCTCGGGGTTATCGGTTGAACTTCCCTCCTGGACATCGCTCTGTCCCTCCCTGGCCTTTTGCCTGTTTTACGCACTTTTTTTTTATTTTTTAATGCCCGAAAAGCCGATTTTTTTTTTTTTTTCCTCTTTTTGTGCTAAATTTTGCGTACCTCGCTATGATGTTTTGGCGTGCCTGTAGTTTCCAGGAACTGACTTCTAGCTGGTCTATGGCTCGGGGCTCGTATTCCTCGCCGTCGCTTAAACTTGGTAAGGCCTTTTGGGCCGTTGCGATTTTCTCCATGTCGCTTAGCGCAGTGGGAGATGGTAGTAAATGCGTTATTCCCCTTTTCCTCTTTCGGCCCTTCTTTAGGGCTTGCGTTGGTTCCGGGTCGGGTGTCAGTTCGATGTCTGTTGGAGTGGGTCCGTAAAATTCGGGCTTCCTTGGTGAAGCTCCGGGTCGCCGAGCTTGCGCGCTTCCAAAAAACACCCACCCTCGGTGTTTCCGTATGGATTTCTCCATGTCTCCGGCCACCTGCGTTCCCTTCTGCTTCGACATTGTGTCCGGGCCCAGCCGCTTGTCCTCTTTTGGCCCTCCGGGTGGGTTCCATCGAGCAGGTCCCTCGGCTCGCTGGAATCCTCCCTTCCTTGCGCATTTAAAGCGTACGCAGGAGATGCGTGTCGTTTTATATGGCACCGTCCTATGGTACCCGCTTCCCAGCGCTAGGTCTCTTTCGCACACGACCGTCTCCTGATCGCACATACCGAATCGCACGTGCCTTTCGGTACTCGTCGCTGCGTCGCGGGTCGCGTTTCGGGTTTCGCACATGATGCTCGATCTAAATCGACTGTGAGGTCCTTTTGTCTTGCACCTTGACTCGTCACCTCGGCTTTTCCCCTCCCTTCTGCCGAATTTTCGCACACGTGCCAGCTCCTTGTTTACGTTTGAATTCTCCCATGCGCGTACCGGACCTGCGGTCCTCCCTGCTTGTGTTTCTCCGAAAACATCGCATGTTTCTTCGATTTGGCTCTCTTCTTGTCCCTATCTCTATCTACCTTTTAATTCTATTCTTTCTCGCTACATTGCTTTCTTAGAGTATTTTGAACCATATTCTTTTTTCTTTGGGCCGATTTCACGGTGCCTCTTTTATTTTTAATTTTATAATTTGTTTTAATTGATGTTTGCACGTATACGTGTATACACGTGGTGTCCAATATATACGTGCACTCATTGAATTATTGTATTCTATTATTTTATGGTTCAAGTGTTTTGTTTACTTAATTTATTTTAATAATGCATATACCTTAATTATGTATTGGGCCGATTTCACGGTGCCTCTTTTTGTTTATAATGTTCTGTTCTGCATTATTTAAATAATTACATTTCGTTTTTACATATGTGTTTTTGTTTTTCGCTTAATTACATGTTATGCTCTTTTACATTTGTTTAAATCTAAAATTTATAAACTCTTAAGCCTGTTCTATTCTATTGTGTGTTTCTCTCTCCCTACTGCCCCCCAAAAAAAGTTCGAATTTTTGAAAAAAAATTTGAAAATTTTATTTGACCGTGCCAGAGAGAGAATACCCTAACGGTATCAAATTTCACTTGCCCAATTTATGATTATTTTCGTGTGAACAAAAACAAGTTTATACTATACAAGTTTATTCTAGTTTATCTAATTTGTCAATTTTTTGTTTCAATAATAGATTTTTCTTTTGATTACTTACTCACTGTAATACGGTTTTAAATTTGCCAAGTGAAATTTTCCCCGTTCTTTTTTTAATACCGGGTCGTAAAGTAAATACGTATCGATTCCCACGTCTTGTTGCACGATAAATGGCCCTTCAAAAACATCAAAAAATTTTGCTATTTTGCCGTTCTCCGCATCCGATACGTTTAAAGCTTTCACTAACACTTTGTCGCCGTCTTTAAATTTAAAGTGTGTTTTATTCGCATTCCGTTTCGCTGCTCTATTCTTTAAGAATTTGTGCGCATAGTCGCGAGCTAGTGATATTCTATTGTCGCGGGACACATCGTTGTCCTCTTCTGGCATTTTTAAATATTTTTCCCATATCCTTGTTGGCTTATGGCCCATATGCAATAAGATAGGTGGCTGGTTCGTCGTTTCATGAGGGATTTCATTTATAATGTTTTGAATTTTTCGAATATACAGAGCCCACCCGCCGTGTTTATCCTTTACGAAAGTGCGTAAAAACCTTGCCAATTCTCGGTGTACACGCTCGATTATGTTACTTTGAGGGTGTCTGATAGATGAATATATTATGCGTATCCCCTCGTTTTTTAATGTATCAATCCATTTTTTGCTCGTAAACTGCGTCCCATGGTCTGATATTATTGCCTCCGGTTTCCCATAAGTTGGTATGTAATCATTCATTAATTTTCTAATTACCGCTGTCGTGTTCGCCTTTTTTAGAGGATAAAATACTACGTATTTACTGAATACGTCTATAGTAGTTAAAATGTATTTTACACCACCTCTCGACACGGGTAAGGGACCAAAAAAGTCTATCGATAACATTTCTCGCGGTTTATTAGTTAATATAGGTTGCGTGATTTCGTCATATCGCTGCGTTAAATATTTAGTTTTTTGGCATGTATCACACGTTTTTAGTATTTCAGCTACCCTTTTTCGTAAATTTCGTGAGTAAAAATGCTCTAAAATTATTTTATATACTTTTCGCGGCCCCACATGTCCATATATCACGTGTACCTCCGTTACAAGTGGTTTTAAGTTCCCCTCTGGTATATATATTTTTGCACAATTAATCATAATTCTATATAATATATTTTCTCGAATTTCGAATTTCTTTTTTATTTTAGCGTCCCCAGCCCTTAGTTTTTCCATAATCTGAGACGCGTATGGCTCACTTCTTTGTAATTTATCCATATTTTTACACAAATTGATTAACGCCGGGCTTGGCTTTTGTTGTACCACTGCGGCTATAATTATTTCAGTTTTTTCCGCGCGGTTCGGCTCTAAATCGGTGACGCGGCTTAGATAGTCCTCGACGACGTTTTCTTTGCCCGGTATATATTCCGGGTCGATATTAAAGTCTTGTATAGCTAAATTCCATCTTTGTAACCTGGCATTACGGTACTTGCATGTTTTTAAAAAGGCCAGAGCTTCATGATCTGTCCTCACGTAAATATTTATTGCCCCCCGTAAAAACGTGTCCAATCTCTTTAATGCCAATACTAATGCAACAATTTCTTTCTCCGTGGTAAAGTATGCGCCCTCGCTCCCTTTTAAAGTTCTACTTACAAAACACACGACTTCTTCTTCACCCTCGTCATTTAATTGCGATAGTGCCGCGGCGCACGCAAAATCCGAAGAGTCGGTGGAAAGTATGTAAGGCCGTTTCGGGTCTGCGTATTTTAAAATAATGTTTTCATAAAAAATTTCTTTTATATTGTTAAAAGCCCTTTGTTGCACTGCGGTCCAATCAAAAAATGAACCCTTTTTAAGCAGCTCAATCAAAGGTTTTGTGTGGTGCGAATAATTTTTTACGAATTTAGTGTAAAAATTGACAAACCCCAGAAAACTCTGTAACTCCTTTACATTACGGGGTCTTTTAAAATTTTTTATTGTTTTTATTTTCTCGGGATCCGGCCTGATTCCGTGTGCTGATATAAAGTGGCCTAGAAATTCGATTTCCTCGCACATAAAGTTTGATTTTTTTAAATTTAATCTTAGATTATGGGCTAAGAGTCTTTCATACAGCGCAGCTAAGTGCGACAGGTGTGTTTCGAAATTTTTTGATTTTATCACCATGTCGTCCACAAACAATACTAAAAATTCGTCAAAATCTGACGTTGTTTGATCTAGTCCTCTAATTAAGGCTGATCCGCTAGTTTTTATCCCAAAGGGTACCACGTTATGCTCATAAATGTGATTATCACACTTAAAAGCCGTATATTTTTTGCACCACTCCGCGAGCTTTACCTGCCAATAACTACACGTGAAGTCTGAGGTACTTGTTATCGGCTTTCCCGCGCATCTTTGCAATACCTCCTCAACGCCTGGCGGCCCCTCGTAATCATCAATAAGCCGCGCATTCAGTTTTCGAGCGTCTAAACATAATCGCACAGAACCGTCCTTTTTTTTAACTACGGCTACTGGGTTAATATACGGGCTGGTCGAGCGCCTAATGATTCCTAATTCCAACATTCGGTTTATTTCCTTTTTTACCTGCTCGCGATATGCTAGTGGTATAGGATAGGGCTTAGTATAGAAGGGTGTATCGTCCTTCAAAATTAGCTCGTGCTCATAGGTAGTTAGCAAACCGGGTTTTTTTTCAAACACTTTTTTATATTTTACAAGTAATTCTTTTAATTTCGTTTTTTGTGATTCATTTAGATTTTCACATAGATTTACTTTATCGTCGATTTCTTCTACTGAGATATCGTACGATTCTTCGCGGGATTCCGTACCTTTTCCATCGTCCTCGTCGAAGTGATTCCTGAGATCTACCTCATTTTCGAGGTACTCATTTGCATGCTCGATGCACAGAAACGTATATTCGTTGGACGCGAACCGCCTATCTGTGTAACCGATAACACCGTCTTTCTGATTTACTTGAAATAATAAGTTTTGATTTACCGTGTCAATTAGCATTTTTAACGCTTTTATTGAGTCATACCCGATGATACACGGTTTTACCAATTTTGGCACTACTAAAATTCTCAATTTTGCCTCTAATCCTCCGATAGTTATAGTTAGCAGTATTTGGAACTTTAATCTCGCCGATTTTGCCCCCGTCGCGCCTTTAATGACTTTTCCACTTATAGGTAGTGTAGGGCATTCTTTAAGTTTATCAATATTTGCGAAATAAAATTCTTCTGAAATCGCCGTGACTTCACTCCCCGTGTCGATTAACGCTTTTACTTCGTTTCCGTATACGCTTATGCTGATTTCCGGACAACACGTGGTTTCGGCATTTTCTCCAGCGGGTTCTACATCGTATAATAGTGTTTCCCGCGGGTCTTCTATTATAGAAGCTACATTTAATTGCTCAGTTGCGCCCCGTCTATTTTTTACTTCTAGATCCGAATTACGTGACGCAACTAATCCCCGTTTCCCGGGGTTCGAACATCGCTGATATCTATATCGAACACGTTTATGTCCGATTGATTTTTCGTATCTCTCCACTTATTGGTTTGGTTGTTTTCCCATTTTTTAGGATTTCTATACGTATTATTCCCGGTTCTTTGACTTTCGGTTGGTTTCGCATTTTGCATGGCACTTATATTTTTCGTTTGCCAAGGTTTTTTACCTTCCGTATTTGCAACAGGAGCCGCGGATTGGCTCGGCGCGAACCCCTTAAATTTAGGTATATTTAATTTTATTTTTCTCGATGCTTCACTTCCGCTGGTCCCTGCCGAACTGGCACGCCCCGCATTGTGTTTGTTGATCGAATTTTCGAGTTTTTTAACCGCCTGTTCGATTTTCTCATATACCTCATCTAATCGCGCGATTAAGTATTTTTTCAATTCTCCCCCGCTATCACTATCTTCAAATTGTTTACTCAACTTCTCGTAATTTGAATATAACTCTGTATTTTCCGTTATTAAATTATCATTTTCCGTTTCCAGTATTTTGACACGATTTTCTAAGGCTTTCACGGCCGCTTCTAGTTTCGCGCTCCGCTGCGTTTCTGCGGTGCTCGCGTCTTGGGTTTTTTTTAACAAGTCTGACAGTGCATTTATGCGTGCAACTAAATCGGTATTTATCGCTTCAATACGTGAAGTATTTAAAGGAGGTGACTCTAGTCCATCCGGAGTTTTAACTAAATTAGTAATTTTACATTCTAATTCGTCCTGTCTCTCATCTAGGCATTTTAATTCCTCGGAAACTGCCTTTTCCCAATCGCGGTGCTTACGTTGCTCATCATCGAGACTCTCCACGGGAGCTGTCGTCTCGATGTCTGTCATAAACGCCCCCGATAACCTTTTATTTTGTGGCATTTTGTATTTTTTTTATAAGAAAAAATATTAATAAAAAAAATACTTGTAAAATATTTTATTTTTATAAATAATATATTTTTATTAATATAAATATCCGCCAGAAATTATAATTTTAATGACCTAATTTTTCATCTATCATTTAAATTTTCGCTCGTTTTGCAAAAAATGGATTGACCTTTCCCTTCATTAAATTTATTCAATTTTTAAAGAATTTATACGGCGCGTGAGCTCAATGATCTTATCATCTTGTTCCTGCTGTATTTTTTCGAATTTCCCGAATTTTGTTATCATTTTTCCTGTAACTATTCCCAGATGGCAACTCAATTTTTCGGTTTTTATCGTTAATTTGTTGACAACTTGTATCGCCTCCTCTAACGACTTCCATAGATTTTGCATGTCTTGACGCTGATGTGCAATTTTATTCTTTAAATTATCATTCTCTGTTTTTAAATTTCGTACTTCCTCGTCAAGACTTAATATCGTTCCCCATCTCTCCTCATCAATCTTAATTAACCGATTTATCAATTTTTGCGTGTCTGTAATACGCGAATGTATACGCGTTTCTGTGAACGTCCCGTCCCATTCCGGAATCATTTAAGGCTGTTTCTACGTGTTTTTTCCCTCGAGTCCCTGTTGGGGCGCCAATGTGACGGACTTAAGCCGTTCTTCTACTCCAACGTAGGAGAGTTCGTTTTCCAGTTGTGTTTTTGTTACACGCGGTTCGCGTACGGACCCGAAGAAGTGCGCGAGAAACAACCTCTTCCGGAATTCCCCCTGATAGTTACGCTCCTGCAGCCGCCGAGGTCGGAGCTGCAGAAGTGTCACTGTGCTTTGGGTTTTGGTATGCTAACTCGAACCAGCAGGAGGGCGCGTTAGCTCTCCGCCGGGCAAGCAGTCAAAACCCCGAGAAAGGCACCAGCGCGCTTTTCTCGGGTAAAACCCTGAAGACGTAGTCTCGGGCAGCGCGTTGGCCGCCCCGAGCTATGCCTTTTATGAAATTCGTTAGCGCGTTTCCCCCTCCAGTGGCTACTGAAGGACGTCCGGCGCACCCGAATAATAGGTGGAGGCGGGGAAAAATGAGTTATAATTATTAGTGTGAAACTTGGTTTTTTATTGAGGGTAAAAGTACAATTAAAGAGGAGTGGAGTTGCGATAGAGGGAAGCGAAAGAGAGAGATTACACGCGGTAGATAGGCGAGGATTCGCCACATCACCGTGTGTTCACCACAAGAAGCGGCCCGAGTTCACCCTAGTATCCCGAGCGCGAGGCCTGCTCGCTGGCTAGACACGGCTTGAGAGGTCAGAGAAAACTCAGTGCTTCCTCGGCTGTGCGTCGCCGATATATACCCGAGCCCACTCTCTCCATCTCTCTCGCTCCCGTCCTCCTTCTCACGATATTCGCGAATCCCCACTCTTCCAATATTCGCGAATTCGTTGCTCCTCGCTGAACACGCTTTCGTATGTCTGCGCGCTCGTGTGTGTATATGCACACGCGCGCGTTCTTAGCCATTACGTTGGCCCCGCCGTATCATCTTAGTTAACAAATATAAAACCGAATCATTTCCGCAATAATTAAATAATTAATTAAATGATTTCTTATAAAAAAACTAACTTTTAATTAATACTACGTTTTTTTTTATATCCTAAGTGTATTAACTAATTTATTTTGCTTATAATGATTACTAATGTTAATATCATATTAACATTAACAATAATAATTAATAGTACCGTTCTTGATAATAAGGGTATAGGTACAGGCCGTCTCAATATTGTCCGTATACGAATAGGCGCGTGGCTCAAATTCAGGGCCGATAACTTAGTCGCTCCATTATGGAGCGTTGACGGCACGCCAGATACGCCATACGGGGGAAAATAGAACTAAAAAAGGCCAACGCCTGGCACTGTAAATGCGGTCAAGTGTCTTTATTCTTTATCTAACGGCACTTGATGATATACCCTGCTTAGGTTAATACTGAAGATATAGTGTGCTTTCTGCAGCTTTCGCTAAATAGAATCCATGTAAAGAAAGGGATATGCAGGTACTCTAGTCACTCCGTTCAACTTCCTACAGTCGACGCAAAAGCGGTAAGAGCCGTCTGACTTGCAAACCATTACAACTGGGCTCGACCATTCGCTATTGGATTTACGAATGACCCCTGCTTCCAGCATCTTATGTACCTCTGCATGCATTTCTTCTTCAAGTCTCTTGGAGGCTGGATAGTATCTTTGCTTAAGGGGTCTACCCAATTAAGACGCTCAAAAAAAGGCTTTTTTCATGAATTTCTTTGATAGGTTTATATTATAGATATTGATATAAAAGTTGTTACACTTAATAAATACACTCTCGAAATACATATTTTCCTCTCCTCTCTATACTTATCTATTCTATCTACTTCCAATCACCGTCTGGATAACTGACAACGACCAGCCATAGGAATACCAGCTCACGGAGGCGGGCTGGTGTCGACTGGCCTTCGTCAAGGACTATGCCGCCTGGATTATTGCGGAGTTCAAAAGCAGCAGGTCGAAGACAGTCAGCACGCAGACAACATCCCGGAGGCCCGAGCAGAAAGACCAGACCACTCAGATCAATACACCAGCCGCCTTCCAAATCCGAGAGATCGTTCGGCGGTGCTCCCGCAGCCAGTGCTCCCCACCGGTCCCCGTCTACACTGAGGGATCGTCACCGAGAGCAGCACCTACAGCCATTCGGAGTAGAATTTCTCACGCTAGCAGCACCGCTCGTAAGATGTTCCAGCCAGAGGTCGATTCACAACCAGCCGAGCCAATCACCAATGAGAGCAAGTCTGACGAGACCATTATCATCAGCCGCAAACCAACTCGACTGCTCAGACCTGGAAGTAAGACCGAGAAGGGTAGGGGAGAACAGCGTAATGCCGGTCACTGGCCAATTCCGGTAACCCTTATTTTTAATAATCTAAACATTTTAAGGTAGTAATTCGAATATTATATCAAACGCAACATAAAATGAATTAATCTAATCTCCAAACAACCTTCTATTCAGTTTTATTAAGGAATTATACACAATAAAAATGTAGGCCTATATTTCTTATAAGAAATCTAGTCTATAAAATAAGCTTTTATGCATATTATTTGTTACTTTATGCAGTTATTTCTTGCAACTTTATGAATCTGAACAATTTAAGAATATGAAGTAGTGAATAAAAAAGAGTATAAACCTATTGTTTTTTTGTCATTTCAACTTAAATTACTAAGCAGACTTGGGGTAATCCCGGTCACAATGTTATTTATATGACGCTCCCGAAAGTAAGGCTAAGAAAACGTTGCGCTGCGCTCTCAGGCAGGGCAGCTTTGCTTAAGTGTTTTTGATTGAACAGTGGTTATGTTATTACATATTTCACTGTGTAAATGCGAATAATAATGCGACGGGCAAGCGCTTCAAGCGCGATTAACGTACTTTTAGGCCGATCCTCTCCGAGGGTTGACCATGCAAGTTATAAAGCTGAAGCGGGAGACCGTTACCTTATATGCTTGTCTCATCGACGACAGCTGTCTATGGGCTGCTTGGAGCACTTTCACAATTTTTACATGAATCCACTACATTGCATCCCAAGCCTCTCATTCCTGATTCTGTAAACGTAACGTCTGAGTTGCATTTTTTACACATTACCACTTGCGACAACGCGGTAAATACTGCTAAAAGAATCCAAAATTCTATAACTAAATCCTGCGTCGACTTCGAATTCATCAGGATCAATAGGCAACAACTTTTTTGCTGACGTTCCAGTATTTTCTAAACTTGGTTTTTCTAACGCGTAGCGATTCAGTGGCGGAGCGCGGTTGAAATGCTCTGTTTTTTAGCATTGGAATTACCTCCCCGTCCGGACTTCTTTCACTGTATTGAGGTTTTTCATCACTCATTTTGTTTAGTGTACAATTATTATTGATAATTCACTATAAAACAACTTTATTTTGATGATTATTTATATAAAAGATAAAAAGATCAATGGCAAAAACAATTCGGAGCGTCTGACTCGGCGTCACTTCGCAGCTGTACTGACTCACACATACAAGTATATTATAGTGTACGTATAATATATGTATATGTATATTATAGTGTACGTGTAATATATGTATATGTATATTATAGTGTACGTATAATATATGTATATGTATATTATAGTGTATGTATAATATATGTATATGTATATTATAGTGTACGTATAATATATGCATATGTATATTATAGTGTACGTATAATATATGTATATATATATTATAGTGTACGTATAATTTATGTATACGTATATTATAGTATCAGCGCACCCTGGTGACCAAGAAAGGTAACTAATGAACTTTTACCTTGTAAGTAAGTTAGGTATTTAATATTTCACACGTGATAAATTTGGCAACAAGAATATTTAATTTCAACAGCCGAAAACGAATGTAACGATAAAATAAGTCAATATAGTTTATGAGAAATTCACATTATTACTTAACTTACAAAATAAAAATTTGAATAATTAATGTATTTATAAACACTAAAGAAAAAAAAAGAAAAAAGTCTAACAATAATCGTTAAATTTACTTTCGTTATGAAATAAAGTGTTGGTATTATTTATGTGACTTCGATTAAAATACACGAAATCAAATTTTGTTCAAATAAATACTCCCAAATGATTTTACTAAAATTTACACTTTATTTTTATACCGACATAAACAATTTATCATTAAAAAATGGTTTATTATTTACTATTAAATAAATGGAATGTAATCACTATATAACAATTTAGTATTTATTACAAAAAAGAATTATCACTTTAATCAACACGTTTGTTCACTTGCGAAAGACGCTTTTTATAAAAAAAACTTTTATTCTTACACACTTCCGTACTTATAAGAATACCATCTAGCGGATGAAATTATTTACTCCTACGTAAATTAAATATCGAACAAATAAATTAATTGGTCGCGCGAATATAATAAAACCAAAATATTATTTCGCTCCCATCTGGCTCGTATTCAGAATATTCCAGAGCCAGCAGGGGTTGTTTACTCCACGGCATTGCTCCTGTTGCGAGTTGACTCGCGCACCAAACGTAAATAATGCCCGCGCGTGCTTGGCCTAGGTCGCTTCGAATGCCGTTGAAAGTTTTTTTTCGGCGTGCGCGCTCGCAATATTTCCACGCACTATGCAGTTTTCTGCTAGTTATATCGATAATCCCCACGAATCAGACTTTTTCCGGGCGCTAATTATATAACGGGATTACCTCCAATAAATCCCAGCGATATATGAATGCAATATTAGAGCATGCATGATATGGGGACAGGTATAGTCAAAGATCACACCGGACTTTCTATATAACAAATGTGTATATTATGAGCCGCTGGACGTGTGTGCAAACAAACCAGGGGCAAGAGAGACAAGAGATACTGCTTGAGGGAGAGAGGGTCAATGTCGAACTTACGTACAACTTCTGGAAGCTTCCTCTCGGATGCTCGTCCCCGACTCCAGACAGTCCCCTGGAGACGAGACAGTTCACAGTTGGTCTCGACTAACAAGGAAACTACCCGAGGTGTACCTTACCGATTTTCTTGATATTGTGATATGTTGTAGTACATCAAAAAGTATTAGACACGTATTTTTTACGTGCTAATTCGGCAATTTAAGGGGTGAAAACCACCCTTAAAATTTACCCCCAAAAATAGTTTTTTTTTAATATATGAAAATCGAATTGAAATTTTCTGATGAAACCAACGCCAATTTGTTTCTTATCAAAATGCGCTTCTGTGGTAATCGTTTTCACTCTGAAGGGTTGCATCCCTTATTTTTTATAAGGGTATATATGACTTTTTTTCGTTTTTTCTTTCGTCAGAAATTTCTTAATTAACCGAATCTTATAAAAAGTTGTTCTATTATAAACAACTAGCGTCCCCCGTCGCGGCTTCGCCCGCGATTTGAGTGTCTGGAATTCATTTGTTAATAGAATTCATTCAATCATATAATTATGATTTTCTGTTTCATTTGTAATAATAAATCAATAAAAAATGTCTTAGTCTAAAACTTCTCTGCAAACTACGTTAGCGACGTTGCCTTTTGGAGCTAATATTACCAGATTACTGGTGGAGCCGACCCAAGAACATCCCACATAAAACTGTCCGTGAGAGAAACAGTTTTCTATCAAGTCGATGCCAGCCATTTTCAATGACTGCCCTTGAGATTTGTTGATGGTCATGGCAAAGCACAACTTGATTGGAAACTGTATTCTCTTAAACTCAAACGGATAGTCTGATGGGATTAGAGGTATTCGCGGAATAAGAACTGATTCCCCGCGAGCACTTCCAGTGATTATTGTAGCTTCTATAACATTTTTACGAAGAGTATTTATTTGTAGTCTAGTTCCGTTACACAATTTAGGAGGACAAAGATTTCTCAGCAACATTATAGGCGCTCCAACTTTGAGGTTCAATCTATAACGTGGAAACCCGGGTGGAATCAAACTATTTAAAAATTCAACAGGGTAGTGGACAGCATCATTGGTTTCAATAACAGAATCAAATGATTTATATTCAGCAATCTGTTCTTCAAAAGCATTCAAGAGTAGCTCATTAATGGTAGCTGCTTTATCATTTTTGGCGTTAAAATAGCTCGCTCGCACAACCAATCTATGGGTTTATCTTTTATATTATTCACATCAGGATATATCTTGGAAATAAGTTCTGATAATGTGGTGACTACCGTACATAAATTTGATGGAATAACAATCTCATCTTCTACGGACGGGAAAGTTCCGTTGCCTATTTGGAGTAGTGTTTCTGCGAAAATTCCGGCAGATTCATCATTATTTAAATAAACTCTCATATTTGTGTGCAGAGAAAGTTTTTGAATATGAGGCCATAAATATGACTTCTTTATACAAGAATTCACTTCATCCGCACGTGTACCTATAGGTACAACAGGCAATGTTTGCCGGAAATCTCCAGCTAATAGAATAGTGACTCCCCCCATCAATCTATCATTTCCCCTTATATCTTGCAATGTTCTATTGAGAGCCTCAAATCCATCTTTATGGGCCATTGTGCATTCATCCCAAACTATTAAATTACACTCTTTCAAAACTTGTGCCATATTACACTGTTTTGAAATGTTACAAATTGGTGTCTGGAGTTTATTTAAGTTCAAAGGTAATTTAAAAGTAGAATGAGCCGTTTTACGAGGGTAGTTCAATAAGTCTTTAGAATGACCAACAGATGGCGCGCGAATCGCTCCAAATCATCTGTTTTCAGTCAGCACCACTCCCGACTAGATATATGGTGCAGTCACAGTCCACATCTTCTGAGTTTACGTGTTTTTATAACCAATTGAAAAAAAAAATTGCTTGTTAAGAAAAATGGAAAAAAACGAGTTCAGAGCAGTAATTAAACATTTTCATTTAAAGGATTTAACTCCATATGAGATAAAAAATGAATTGGACTCAGTTCATGGCACATCTGCCCCTGCCTTAGCAACGGTTTATAACTGGGTAAATGAATTTAAGCGTGGTCGTACATCAATAAGTGACGAACCACGTTCAGGAAGGCCCGTAGAAGCAACTACTCCCGAAATCATCAATAAAATCCACGATATGGTGTTGAAGGATAGAAGATTAAAAGTGCGTGAGTTAGCTGAGGCCACAAGGATATCTATAGGTGCAGTTCTTTCAATTCTACATGAAAAATTAGGCACGAAAAAGCTATCGGCAAGATGGGTGCCGCGTTTGCTCTCAGCTGAGAATAAACGCAATAGAGTGGTCGCCTCTGAGGCTCTTTTGGCGCGCATAAGTCGGAATCCTGAGGAATTTTTTCGTCGATTTGTGACTGTGGATGAAACATGGATACACCACTACACTCCTGAGACAAAGCAACAATCCAAACAGTGGATTTCCACAGGCGAACCAGTTCCAAAGAAGGCAAAGACCGTAAAGTCAGCTGGTAAGGTTATGGCTACAGTTTTTTAGGATGCACGTGAAATTATACTTATTGACTACTTGGAAAAGGGTAAAACAATTACTGGTGAGTATTATGCATCATTATTAGAGCAGCTGAAAGAAGAAATTAAAAAAAAACGACCACATTTGGCGAGAAAAAAATTCTCTTTCATCACGACAACGCCCGAGTTCACACATGCTTCGTTTCAATGGCTAAAATTGAAGAACTAAAAATCGAATTGGTCGAACACCCACCGTATTCACCAGATTTAGCCCCCAGTGACTTTTTCTTATTTCCAAACTTGAAAAAATGGCTCGGTGGACAGAGATTTACGGACAACGAAGACGTCATTGCCTCTGTAAGTGCTTATTTTGAGGAACTTCCGAAAACGCACTTTTCTGAAGGATTAAAAAAACTTAAAAAGCGATTGACCAAGTGTATAGAGCTCCAAGGAGATTATGTTGAAAAATAAAAAAAAATTTACCCAAAAAAAATTGTTTTTATACTTTATTCTAAAGACTTATTGAACTACCCTCGTACCTCCTTGCAACAATGTAGCTGCAATTCCTGAAGAAGCAACAGCTAAGGCTATACGGTTGTGTTTTCTTATTTTCGAAAGTAAAAGATTAATGAGGAATGTTTTACCGGTTCCTCCAGAAGCATCAAGGAAAAACATTTGACCGCTACTTTTCTCGACGTTTTCTAAAATTATTCTGTAAACGTGAGACTGTTCATCGTTCAGTAAAATTTCGCTATCAGTTATAATTTGTTCCAGAGCATTCGTATCGTAACTGATTTCTCGAATATAGTCTCTGTTTTGTAGAGATAACTCATCTCTAGATGGCTGAGCAGAGCATATTGCTGCAGATATTGACCACCCATTGACAACAAACTATCTTCCAGACAAACTAAGCATTTATTATAAATTTTACTCAACAATGAGTTGATGATCCCATCTTGTAAGTGAGCTTCCATTTCACGCCGAATATCTTCTGAAAGATGATCTTTGTACTTTTCCCAAAGACTTGAAGCATCAGATAAATGACAAAATAATAACATAACCGCAAACAAATTTCGCAATCTGAGTAGAGAGTCACAAAGTATTGCTTCTTCCAAAGTTGCATCCCAATGCTTTTCGTCTTCTAATAAACCTAAGGCTTTACACGCTGCCTGAAATGTAGGTTGTAGCAAAAGGCGTAGATAATAACACTCAGAGTTATTAGGGTGGATGGTATATACTCTACCTAGAGCCGTATCTTTCTTTACTTCAGGCCAGCCACTACTGATATATCCACCACTTTCATAAATTTTAACTTCGTCTTTTTTATCTTCTATAGCGAATACAGCCTGATCACTGCCTTTGGTGATATATTTACAAACATACTTTATCGATTTAACAGAGTTGCAGTATTCCACATTGATATGAGATTCAAAAATCCGCGAAAGAACAGGATTGTATGGTACGACCCAGCGGTTATCAATGGTGATGCCATTGATTTCAACAATAAAACCACCATTTTCCGGTTTCCTACGTCGATATTTTGGGTTTCCATCATCTCCTGTTTGAGTTTCTTGCAGAAATTCTTTAGGAAATTTTTTGCTGCAACAACCTTCTTTCATGCAAGGCGACCTGTTATTTAAGCTACCGCAAGGTCCGTGGATCATGTTGGCCTTGACGATTTCATAAAGAAGAGGATCTTCGGCTGGGTCTGGTATTTCTGCGCTAATAACATCATCTATCTGATCTGGAGTGAAACGTAGTTTAAGCCACAATAAAATATGTATGTGAGGTAAACCTCGCTTCTGTCATTCAACAGAATACATGTAACATTTCATTTCTCCAAATAATTCACCCTTCGTTAATAATGCTATAAGCGATTTCACTTTCAAGAGGAAGACCCTAGCTATGATATCATGCCGGTCGTAAGACTTTTGGCCATATAGTAATGCTTCTGTAATGTCGCTCCATCGGGGATTACACGTAAATGTTATAAATAAGTCCGGACGACCAAAATTGCGGACATACGTTATAGCATCCTGGGCCTTTTCATGCATATACCGTGGTGATCCAGTAAAAGACGATGGAAGCACTACCATCTGACCTAGTTCGGCGACATCGGTATCTTGTCTTCCAATAGCATCTTTTAGGTGCATATAATTGTCTACTCTAAGTTGCGCCTGGTTGTTCCGAATAAAGTTTAATCGTTCTGTTTCAATTTTCGAGTACATATCTACTAAGAATTGATTAAAGAGAGATCGACAGTACAGTAAATGGTTGATCTCTGTTTCTCGGATCATGATGCAGTATGAATAGAAATTCATTGCAGATACTGTTTTTTTAAGAGGTAAATCTGTTTTTGGATCGATCTGATAAACATCTACAGAGTAACCGTCCTCACCCCGGCAAAACAGTAAAGGATACTGTAAGGCATCATACGAACGATGCACCTCATTTATTTTTTGTAACTTATCATCATGACTTTGTAATACAATATCTCTTTTTTCAAACTGCTGCCCAACTATGACCAATGCAACTTCACTTGCTGCTGGAGCATTATATCGGCCACGATGAGCATTGGCTTGTTTCCTATCAGCATGAATTACAACTTCGAAGTTTTTACAATTTTGAGGTATTTTTTCGAGAGTAGTCTTTAAATCCTTTATGTAGGAGTTATAACGATGCAACATCGTCTGCAGTTGTTTTACCAGATCCTGACGTACGTCAGGGATGTGACCAGATCTTATACGTACCTCTCTTTCATCCTCTCCAACAAAATAAATCTGTAGAAATTGAGGATTTTGTTGGGGCAAAGGTTGTAGACCACCAATTAAATGATACACTTGACCTTGTACTTTGAAAGTAGGCATAAATCCATGTTCCTTGATTTGTTTGGCTCCGAAAGATGTCATTTGGAAACAGCTATTATATTTTCTAATCCTGTCCATGAAATGTACATGGTCCGGGTGAGAGCCCATGATCAAACTGAAAAGTGGTTCGGGAAGACGCAAAGTAGGTGGCAGTTGCACTTTGCCGGCACTGCAGGACATTCCGGGTGGCTCAGTTTTATACTTTAAAGCGCCACAGTGTTTGCATTTGTGACTCATAGTGCCGATGGATACAGTTTTATCGGTTTCATATGATATCTCTGGATCGTATTTCATTCCGGAAAGAGCTTTAATCTTCCATGGAAGTAAGCGCCTTTCTGAGCGTAATTCTGGACGGCTTTATTCATAAACACTAACAGCGGGTCTATGAACTTCCGGATGATTTTGCTGGTAAGAAGAAGCAGCGGCTCTATGAGCTTCCGGATGATTTTGCTGGTAAGAAGAAGCAGCGGCTCTATGAGCTTCCGGATGATTTTGCTGGTAAGAAGAAGCAACGGCTCTATGAGCTTCCAGATGATTTTGCTGATAAGAAGAAGCAGCGACTCTATGAACTTCCGGATGATTCATCTGATATTTTTTAGCGGCTCTTTGGAGTTGATTTTTCCTTACGTTATTTGTGAATCTTGCACGACGTTTCTTATTACGCTTAACAGAACTGGATATTGGATCAGAAATTTCCATACGCTTTGCGGGACTGGGTATTTTATCAGAAATATTTTGAACAGTTGTAGCGTCATTGCAAGGTAAATAAACATCAAAATGTCCGTTTGATAAGTCTAATGTGAAACGAAGTCTCTTAATGGGACTTCCTTCTACACCGAATCTTTCATACAGATGTCCATTGCGATATACCTCAAAAGTGAAACCAAATATTTGTGCAGCAGCTACTAACTCGCATAAACTTCCATAAGTGGAATGTTTTTACATATCGATCGAGTATTCCTCAGAATTTCTATAATTATTTCTTATATCATCATGAGACATGATCGAAAAATATTGCCAATTGTTAACAATATGATCTACAATCTGAATACGAATCTCCCGAGACAAAACTTGAGTGTCGTACAGATGAAAAGATATTGCATTGAAGAGGCAAGCACCATCCGCCAACATGGGAACTACTTTATGTGGCGTCATAACGCCATTTATGCTCAATATTTCTACAATCATCGTGACAACGCAGGAAAACCGTGATATTACTCACAATAGGCTAGAGTTCTCAGACTCCTAATGCCTTTTCAAGGCTTCATCGCCTCTATATATAATGAGACTCGATTATTTCTCTTGTGGTTGAAGCTCAGCGTAGCCATCTAGCTGCTCTTTATTGGTATTACATACTTTACAATTCATGAGAGATATCAACACTGCACGTTCCCTTCGTATTATCATTTCGAAAGTTACGACACGGAAACAGTCTCGTTCTGTTATACTGAAATTTTTTTCTCTGCGAAAATTTAGTAAGAAATGGAAGAAGTTTTTCAACCGATTGCACGCACGGAGGGTGTGATTTTTTCGAATTGTTTTTTTCCTAATGTCGTGCCAGATATGATGCCGCAAGAACCATCCTGAAATCTCTTTCTCCCACATAAATATAGTACAGCTGGAAAAAATGCACATTTGACGCATTTCACCCCCTGGGGGTGAAATTTAAAAAGCTAAGAAATTTTTTTCTGAGTAATGATATTCCAGATATAATGCCGCAATAACCATCCTGAAATCTCTTTCCCCGCAGAAATATAGTGAAAAAACGAAAAATGCATATTCGACGCATTTCACCCCCTGGGGGTGAAATTCCGAAAAACCCAGAAATTGCTTTTTTCCTGATGTTATTCCAGACTTTTTGCCGCGAGAACCGTCTCGCAATCTCCTTTTCCCGCAGAAATATAGTAAAAAATCGAAAAAACACATTTTAACCCTTTCCATCCCCTGGGGGTGGAATTTCAAAAAACCGTTTCTTAGTGAACACCTACTATGTGGGTAGAAGGTACTCACAAATTTTCAAGTTAATTGGATGAGTGGTTTCGGCTGGGCATTGATGAATCAGTCAGTCAGTCAGTCAGGACAAGTATTTTTATATATAGAGAAGATATTAAAATTAAAAGTTGACCGGTACCGGGAGATTAAAAAAAAAATTATTTAAAGGGGTTACTACCCCCTAACACGAGTTTCCTGACATAGGCCTTAATAATTTACTTAATTTTGTAATATATTGTAAAACATGAAAAAAACAGAATAAATATATACATACATACTTATACGACCATTTTAGGGATGAAAATCATCCTTATACTTCACCTCTGAAAAATCTTTTTTTTTAATATCTCAAAAACAAATTGAAATTTTCCAATTAATCTGAAGCCAAATTTTTTCTTTGTAAATGACACTTTTCTGCTTTCATACGAACAGTTAGATACCTTATTTTATCTAAAAATAAATTTGATTTTATTTTTAATATATATAAATTATCGTACAAACGATATATTGTATATTGTATATTGATGTTGATTTTTTGATTTTGATTCTACAATTTTTCTACATATCAATATAATTTTTAAAATTTCTATATTTCTAATAATTTGATATAATCTTTATTAAATATAAATTAGTGCATTAATTAATAGTTATTGTTCCGAATTAATGTTAATTAGTGTTTATACAATGAACATTAATGATAGTCATAAAAAAAAGGGTTCAAACATAGACTTTTTACACAAAGAACATCTAACTATTGCAATGTTAGAGCAACCTTCTACTTCGCAGTGTGTATTAGATTTTGTACCAAAAGCAAAATTAACTGGATCTTCAAATTTCGCAGGTGCTACATCAGTGTATCCACTTTTATACCGCGCGAATTTGAATAAATCGATATACCTCGGTGATGATAGCTTATGTACCAGTGATTGTAACTTTATAATATGATTCCTTGAATGTAGATTTAATTCCTAGTTCATTAGTATCACAGAGTCAGAGAAATGTCTCACATATCTCTTCCATTCTCTGAAGCCATAAACAGTAAAAGGTTGTGTTCTACCCGTAGTTCCTTTCGGAATTATTTTTAAGATCGCTTCTTTATTCTGGGGGGGTCGGTTCTTGCATAATAGCAGGGCACTGCCCAGTCCAAGAGTCTATTAACAAAACACTTGATGAACCAACGTTGGGAAAGTATACTTCTTTTATCCACGTTTTAAATTTATCTGAAATTAAATAAAATTTAAAATACCAAAATTTAATTTACAATTTTACAAATTTGATTTTCTCAATTACAATATCTTTTACTCATTTACATTCATTCATTCACACATTTACAACATCAAATAAATAGATTTTTTCCAATTACCTGAGGTTAATTTTCCAGATTTAGAAGCCATAACATATATATTATGGGGTCTAAATAAGTCTCGTTCTATAATGGGTCCAAATTCACCATTTTATTCTTTAAGAACTATAAAAAGAGGTGAAAGAAGTCTACAATCGACTGATACTGTTGGCTGAATTGTATAACTATGAGTTGTAGAAGTTACCGATTGCACCAAACATTGAACTTGATTCTGTCCTTCAACTGCTAATGAACGACCTGAGTGTATTTCTAATTGAAAGCCTGATTGATCTGAATTAAAGACATTTTCTATACCTTTTTCATGAATCAGTTTTTTTATTTCAATAACAAACGTATCAGCTGTTCTTTCTAAATAATCTACTCCTTCAAGTGTTTTTTTGGTTACAAATATGTTAATTTTTCTACTAACAATTCTGTGAGCTTTTTTAAAATTAAATAACCAATGATTAGATGTTTTAAAACGAAAATCTTCGTTTCCAATATCTTTTTGAGCTTGTAATGCCCATTTTTGTAAATCCTTGTCATGAACCGGATAACCAGCATCAACAGCATTTTTTAAATTTTCTAAAACAAAAGAACAAATTCTTCCTATTTTGTAAATATTTTACCATCGTCTTCTATAATTTTCATATCAACATCTTTATACGGTTCTTGAAAATCTAATGTTTCATATTCAACCATCTCTACATCGTGAAATTCCTTCATAGCATTTAATAGAATATTCTCAATACTATTTTTTAAACTAATCTCTTGAGGTGTTTCTGGAGTTTTTGGTAAGTTTAAAGCTTGAAATGTTATTAGAAGCAAATTTATAACGTTCATCGGATTGATAGTCATTCTTAATATCTGAAACACACACAGGCGATCCAAAAAAGTTTGAAATTTAAAGTAAATGAAGAATTTTCATTCTATTATGAGTATGATTAAGATGGTTATATAATTCTGTAAAAAAGTTTTTCAAAACGTAATAGAATGAACTAATTCTGTTAGAGATATTAAAAACATTTTATAAATTAATGTATTAGAATTTGATTAAAAAACGAAAAATATTTAAAAGAATTTTACAAACATCTATGAATTATTTATTATTTATTCAACTATAAATTTAATATATCGACCTTAATACCCTTGTGAAAATAAAATAGTATATATAACTGTATATAAGTGTATACAAATGTATATGTTTTAATTCGACAATAAAATTAAGTATATGAGCTCACATTGACAATGAATATACAACAAATAATAAATAATAGCATAAAAAAATATATAATGACTCAATAATATCAAATATACATAAAATAATAGGTTTTTAACTCTCATTATCACATAATCTGTGTATAATAGTGTAAATAAATGTACAAAAGTGTAAATTCTTTACGAAATTCTATAAGATAGTGTATATATACTCGTACGTATATAAATATAAACTAGTGTGCCAAATCCAAAATGAAATCGCTAAATTATACTAAATATTATCTCTATGAAAAGTTTATGTTAATATAAAAAGTACACTTTTGTACATTTATATATACATATTTGATTTCCACTAGGGTATTTTGCATTTATGTAATGCTTAATAAATAATATGCATACCTTAAGATTCTTATCACTAACAAAAAACAACTATTTCGTTTTTAATTCGCAAAACTATAATTAAATTTTATTTCACTGATCACTGGCACATGCGAACTGAAAAACATGCGAAATGTAACTGCTTAAAAACAACGATTACGTATTATTATCGCTGATGATTCGAATGCTGGATAAAAATAAATGTTTTATATTCGATGATCTAATAAAAGAACAAACTGCGCACCAAAATATTCTTAGCTTTTATACATTACTTATATATTAAATAAACTTAAAAGGTATAACATTTAAATTTTTTTTTATTATATGAATTTGTGAAATATATTTTTATTTTATAATAAAATAGCATATATTTTAAATTTGATTTATTGAAATTCAATATATTTATTTATACTAGAAATACCCTTAACAATATTATTTTATTTTATTTTTATTTTTATTTTTATTTTTATTTTTATTTCAATTAACGGACAAAATGCCATATACAGAGTGACCTTGGGTTAAGAATAAAAATAAAGGTACAGTTGAAATAATACAAAATTGAAATTACAACTATACAATGTTGTTGCAACTCCTAAAAATGAAAGCGACCAATCAGAATATGAGCAATATCAACATAAGTTTTGTTTAAAAAATAAATTGATGTTTAATATGAAATTGCACTTTGTCTTTACGAAATTAAATAAAAAGTGTTTGCTGGGGGTGTAAGAGTGCTTTTCTTTTCTTAAATTAACATAGGAGCAAGTAAAAATATCTCTAATTATTATTTTATACTCTGCAATATATCAGAAAATTACAAAAATTTTAATAGTGTATGTCAGATGCCACGTTTAGCGGTAGTTATGCCTTTCACTTTTTCTCTACCATTATCTCCTTTTCAATATTAAACATCAATATCGTTTAAAGTATACAGACTTTAATAAGAGTGAACAAAGTAAAAAATTTCTGGAGAAAAAAATAGTCATCTCTACCCATATAAAAATCAAAGGATGCAACCCTAGAAAGTAAAAGCAATTACAACAGAAGTTCATTTTTATGAGAAATAAATTGGCGATGGTTTCATTCGAATGTTTCAATTCGTTTTTAAGTTATTACAAAAAATGATTTTTGGGGGTGAAGTGTAAGGGTATTTTTCATCCCTCAAATGGTCTTATAAGTATGTATGTATATATTTTTTGTCTTTTTCATGTTTTACAATATATTACAAAATTAAGTAAATTATTAACGCCCATGTCAGGAAACTTGTGTTAGGGGGTAGTTACCCCTTTAAATAATTTTTTTTTAAAACTCCCGGTACAGGTCAACTTTTAATTTTAATATTGTTTATAATAGAACGATTTTTTATAAGATTCGGTTAAATAAGAAAATTCTGGAGAAAAAAACGAAAAAAAAGTCACAGTTACCCTTATAAAAAATAAGGGATGCAACCCTTCAGAGTGAAAGCGATTACCAAAGAAGCGCATTTTGATAAGAAACAAATTAGCGTTGGTTTCATCAGAAAATTTTAATTCGATTTTTATATATTAAAAAAAACTGTTTTTGGGGGTAAATTTTAAGGGTGGTTTTCACCCTTTAAATCGCCGAATTAGCACGTAAAAAAATACGTGTCTAATACTTTTTGATGTACTACAACATATCACAATATCAAGAAAATCGGTGAGGTACACCTCGAGTAGTTTCCTTGTAAGTTTAACTAAAAAAGTTCCTGTAGCATGCAGATCTTCGTAGATAGATTTTTCAAATTTCTTTTTAGGTTAAATGATATATTTGGCTACAGAAACATATTTAGCGGCTATTTTTTTATATGAGTACTTTATTTTGATACTATCAATAAGTTTTTATATTTTGTATATTTTTTCATGCCCATAAAATATAGAAAACTTCGAAAAAATTGAGAAAAATGGCGATTTTTTACGTAATTGGGATTTTTCTATCATATAGGTCAGGAAAATGGTAGATTTATGGGGTTTATCTGACAGCTTATGAAATTATCTACAAGTATGTTAGAAGGAAAAAAAAATCAAGAAATGTAGCGATTGTTGACGTAATTAGGACTTTTCGACTATATGAGTCATGGAAAGGGTAGGTTTGTGGGGTTCATTAAAAAGTTTATGAAATTACCTACAAATATAATGAAAATATAATATGTTATCTGTTATATACCGAGAAATATGCCATTTAAAAGAAAGGAATATTACAAATATATTGGCTTCCTCTCACTTCAATTCAAGTTATATTCACCGAATGCTGTATTTTTAATTTTGTATACATGTTGGTAAATCATGAGCATAAAAAAAGTATTCTTAAAAGATTTATCACGAGATCCTGATTTAAAATAAAAGTCATCTGGACAACTTATAGCAAAACCTTGATTCTCTGAAGTAGTCAGACAATGCGGTAAGTATTAGTCGTTAGGTGATAAAATTTAATCTCGCTATTCTTTTCACTCAATGAATCATTTATTAGTATTAACTAGGCTGGAAATGTACTTTCTGAAAAACGTAATTATAAAACGTTTTATCAAAAAAGATGAAAAATGCACTGTTGTACTTATTCAACTATTTACATATAGAATAGATAGATATATAATGAGTATAGTATAGTAAATTGGTATGGTCGTCTTTTGTTCAAATTTTATTCATATCTATTTAATGCATGCGGCAATAAATTCAGAGATAAGAATTCAGATTCTGTAATAAGTAAACATGCCGACCGCACGAACTCACGAAAAAATCGTGCATATATTTGCCTTTTTTGTTTTGGTTTTACCAAAAATGGTAAATATTACTGATCCAATGAAAGTGCTTATAGAGAAGCACTTTTCATATGATTCTATGGACACACGTCTACCTCTAGTCCTGTGTACAAGTTGTAAGCGGGATTTATATCGTGCGCAAAAAGATCCAACAGCCGTTGTCAAGATTCCTCAGTTTTCTGAGCTTCCATCTATGAGAATGAACACTCGATGAAGTTCTACTGGATTGTGCAGCTCTCATATTTGCGAATTAAGTAGAAAATCACCTGAGGCTGCATCGAGATGTTCAAATGTTGGTGTTTTACCGAAACGAAAAAGTATACTTACAAATCCAATGAATGAAAATTGCAGAGGTAAGCTGCAACTGAAATCACTGAGAAAAATTTTGAATCGGTTTTATCAAAATATATATTTCAATTTATGAGTAAATACAATTTAAACTTTTAGATAAGGCAACCACATCTGCTATTGAAAATCGATGTACGCACTGCTTTTCGCTCATTTCAACAAAGACATCGCATAAATGTAATCTGACTACGCGTATGAACAATCTTACTAAAGCTATTGAGCAAATGGGCCCGAAAGGTTCTGAACAGATGATTACCTCGTTATTAAAAAGAAAACTACAAGAAGAAAATAATGTTGAATACAAAACACTGCCGCTCTCTCAAATTAAAGGTGGTAAGCGTCATAAAGTTGCTGTTGGTAAATGAATTTGTAAAAAAAAAAAGATGAAACGCCACAAATAACTGCTGATGATGTTATAAAACTTCAAATGAATCTCCATTTAAGCCGGAACAAGACTGTCAGCATCAATGCAGCCTTACGGGTTGCGTCAAAAAATTCAAAAATTATCGAGCCCAATTTGAAAAAAAAAATTGTCTGAAAAAAGTCATTGTGTCGACGAATATTTTATAACTAAGACATTTCATTTTGTAAGTACGAGCGTAAATAAAACCATTGCAGACTTGATAAACTATGTAAAAAACAAACGTAACTCACTAGACGCACATTATAAATTTGACATTGATGGAGGTGGCGATTTTTAGAAAGTGTGAATGTCGATTCAATCGCAAGAAGTAAATACTACTAAAAAAAAATAACGTCAGAAATATAATGAAGGTATTTCCGCTAAACGTTTCAAGGATTATGGCGTCAATAAGCTCCTTATATTAGCACTGGCTCCTTCGTGTCAAGAGAATTATGAGAACGTTTCTCAATAATGGAAAATACTCGATATTAATGATTTTGAAGAGACCATTGCGACAGATTTAAAACTTGCTAACATCATTGTTGGGATAATGTCACACAGCAGCATGTACCTATTCACATGATGTTACGCATCAAAACATGAATTGCACCAGTGTGGAGATTATCGTACTGTAGAAAACACTTTGCAGAATTACGAGCAATGGACAAAAACCGGATGTTTAAAGGATCAGGCTAAATACTTTAAAAATTGTATTCATGCTCCACTTCTTATCTACCGCAAAAGATAAGAGGTTTCTCGAAATTCTACTCCCGCCAGAGTTGCATTTAATGCTTGGGGTAGTGAACACACTGTATGATAGTTTGTTGAAGGAATGGGATAATACTACTATAACATGGGCGAAGGATTGCTCTGTATCTCGCGAAGTAAATCATGGAGGCTCTGCGTACAACGGTAATTCGTGCAGAATTCTGTTAGAAAAAATTGATTTTCTACGATCATGAAATCACAATTTGGGATGTGTCAAGTTTGCTGTTGCTTCCGAAAAATTTAGAGATGTTGTAAAAGCGTGCTTTAGTCATAAGTTTAAAAATGATTACAAAAATAAAATTGAGGTTTTCAAAAGGATTTACATTGATTTAGGGATCTCTATAACTCCCAAGGTTCATGAAGTTTTTTTCCATGTACCTGATTTTTGCGAGAGAACGGGAGTTGACCTCGCATTTTATAGTGAACAAGCTGTAGAGTCTGTGCACTCTGATTTTAAGCCAATTTTTGCTAAGCATAAGGTACACAACAATCACCCTGAATATTTGGACAGATTAAGAAGAGCGCTATGTGAATATAATAGTCTTCACTGTGTTTAAAACAATATTAATCATTTATTGTTTTGTAAATACTTTTGTAAATACTTCAATTAAAATTTTATATTAGTATTTGAATTTTCTTTTATTTAACAAATTCCTAACACTCATTATGACTTTCAGTAGGAAAAAATTGATGAAGCACGTATAAGTGTTTTGTACAACTGTCTTCAATGTGTCATCATAATAATTTCCTCAATAACAATATATGATTGTTACTTCCGAAATACTGTTATGCTCATGATTTGCCAATATGCATGTAAAATAAAGCATTTGGTGAATATAACTTGAATTGAAGTGAAAGGAAGACAATATATTTTTAATATTCGTTTCTTCTAAATGACATATTTCTCGGTATATAACAGATAACATATTATATCTTGATTATATTTGTATGTAATTTAATAAGCTTTTTAATGAACCCCATACACCTACCCTTTCCATGACTCATATATTCCAAAAGTCCTAATTACGTCAACAATCACTACATTTCTCGATTTTGATCTCTTTCTAACGGCATATTCTACCATATATAAAAAAAGATAGTATACTTTATCTTGATCATATTTGTAGATAATTTCATAAGCTTTCAGATAAACCCCATAAAACTACCACCTTTCTGACCTATTTTTTTTTTTTTTTTTAAATGGCATTTCGAACTCGAAAGTTCATCGCCTCATCTACGCAAGCCTTCCACGTTTCCCTATTTTGTGCCAACCCCATCCATTTCGCGCCTTCCCGCCCAATTTCAGTTACGTCTGATTTTACGTTATCCTCCCATCTGCGTCTAGGTCTACCAAGAGGTCGCGTTGCTTTCGGTTTTCCTTTCATTATGCGCGCTGCTGTACGATCATTGCCCATTCTTGCCACGTGCCCTGTCCATCTTAGTCTCCGTGATTTTATTATTCTGTTAATATTTGGTGTCGCATACAAATTATGTAGCTCGTCATTGTGCAGTTTCCTCCACTCCCCAGTTTCCTCATCTTTCTTTGGCCCGTATATTTTTCGCAGAACCTTATTTTCAAATACCCTAAAACGATTTTCTTCCGCTTTAGTGAGCGCCCAGGTTTCGCACCCATACAAGATTACCGGCATTATTATAGTACTATATATCCTTATTTTGACATTTTTCGACAGTAGCTTTGACTTAAATAATCTGTTCACAGCGTAGAAGCAGGCATTACCCGAATGAAGTCTCTTATTAATCTCGGCTTTAATTTCGTTTCGATCATTTATAGTTGTACCTAAATATCTGAATTCGCTAACCTTTTCAAAAGTGAAATTTCCGACTCTGAGATCCCCCTCTGCTTCGCGAATGCCCAGTTTCTCCATGATCATATATTTTGTTTTCGATTCGCCCTTTCTGACCTATATGATAGAAAAATCTCAATCACGTCAAAAATCGCCATTTTTCCCGATTTTTTCGAAGTTTTCGATATTTTTTAAATTTGAAGCGCAAAATACTCGTCAGGCATCCTAGAAATTATATCAACAAAGGTCTGCCGGGTGCAAAAACTTTTTTAATTAAACTTAGCCGAGACCCATCGTGAGCTACGATGCACAATCGGTCACTACTTGCTCGCCTTTTCTGTACGCCTTCTCAGTGGCGTCTATTCCAGTCGCTCGCGTCCCACGTGCTAGTTCGCTGCACGGTTGCTCTGGCATCTCCACGGAAAATCGTACGCACTATAGCACTCTGCGTATCGCACGCAGTTCATTCGGTCTTGCTCGCTCCGAAGCGAAAGCGTCTCTGCCTAGCCGAAAAACACCCGCGGCTCGCGATCGCCCCCCCCCCCCCCCCAGATCTACCTATACTCTCTCTTTCTCTTTCTGGTAGGTGATCAAATTGTTCTCTCTCCTGCGTACTGGAATCTGTAACACTGGAAGAACCTAATACATGATTTATGTGCGTGAGAGAGAGAGAGAGAGAGAGAGAGAGAGAGAGAGAGAGAGAGAGAGAGAGAGAGAGAGAGATATTGATATGTATTTATTTTGTTTGTAAACAAAAAATATAAGATAGAGGAGAGAGAGAGAGAGAGAGAGAGAGAGAGAGAGAGAGAGAGTTAGAGAAGGCTTATTACTCGTCAGAATTTATATAAAATAAGAAATTGCACATTTTTTAAAACAAATATTTGTGTCATTTGAACAAGTATATACGTTTGTATAAAATTTTTCTTTATAAACTAACAAAAGCAATGAATTGATTCTACAGAAAAGTGATTTTTAATGGCTTACAATAAACAATTTAAAAAAAGAAAAGTTTTCGATTAAGGGTGTAGTCTGTAGGTTGAGGTTCAAAATATCGATTTTTTTTTAAATAATTTATTTTTAAAGTACAATATTTGGAGAATATACTGTAGAAATTTCAGACCGAAATTCGAAATTAAGGAAGTTATAGCACATATTCGAGAGCGTCTTATAGTTGCGCGCTCTAAGCCGCGCGGCAGCTGCAACGGTCGGTCCCCTCTATTATTGTTGTATAACGTTTATACCTGCGTATAGCACCTGAAAAGTTTGTGTATACGTCATTTTATACCTGTATATATGTATATTATATTTCGGAGCACAGGTATTACACGTTTGGAGCAAACCGGCAGTAGAAGTATATAACTCAGTGCGTAAACATCGAGCGATAATGGATTGAAAAGGATCGAAGCGCAAAACTAGAAGTCAAGGGCAAGCTGATGTACCGAGAAAATTTCGAGGTAATCATCATATTGCTAAAAAAGACACTGAGTTTGTTAGCACTTCTGCTGATAAAATAAAAAATTAAAGTGACTTCGATGTGGCTTTGAGTGAGACTGCTACTTATGTACTACTAAATTTTACTCGAGTGTTCACAGCATTACAATCTGCGATAAAGCGCAAGTTGTGTAATGATGATATCCAGTTTTTGAAAAAATCAGTGCAAGGATTGGGATTCAAATTGCGTGTGAAGTTCTCGTGTCAATAATTTTGAATGCATACAAAGTAAACAGACGCTTTACTTTTGCTATGGAACTACTCGGCGTCGGTTTAGCTGGCATAAATGTGTTTTACTCATTGATGGACTTAGGCTCCGGCTTTAGTAAAAGTGGTTATTATTATATAATTGACCAAATATATATTGCTGTAATGGCTGTAGTTGAAACTGTGTTCAAAAAAGCAGTGAAAGAAGAAAAATAAAAAAAGCGACCAACGGTCTTCCGGAAGATGAGATCACAGTTTCTGGCGATGGTTCGTGAGTGAAGCATGGATTCATATCGCTTTTGGGCATCGTCTCTTTTATTGGAAAGTTTATGAATAAAATCGTGGATATTATAGTAAAATCAAAAATGTGTAAAGCATGTGAAAAGTGGGTAGGCAAAGAAGAAACGGACGAGTATTTGGAGTGGTACGAAGATCATGCGAAAGAATGTTCGGCAAATCACGAAGGAAGTTCGAGAAAAACGGAAGTGGATGATGTGATCGAAATGTTTCAGAGATCTATGAAGTGGTTTGGCGTAAAGTATAAGAAATATATCGGAGATGGTCATTTTAAGACGTTCAAGAATTTATTGGAAGCTGATGTTTACAAAAATACACAAAACAATAATGAAAGCTTCAACCACTGCGTATGGAATTTTCAATGAAGGATTTATGCCAGTGTTGAAAATTATGGAGGTCATGGGTGTTGAAATCGAACCGCGCGCCATTGCCTACGCCGAATTGTACAATGCTCACCGGATAAAAAGAGCAGAGAAAGCAACTTCTGAGACTTCTAAAGCGGGCAGGATCTGCCGTAGAGCAGAAAAAGTTGCTGAAAATGATGCTTATGAAAAAATCGAAGGATTATTGTATGCATCAGGCATAGATGATTGATGTAAGTATAAATGTTTTATAAAATACCTGTTACTAAAACTTTAAATGCGCTCTTCTCGAAACAACATTTTTTCAGTCGGCCCGGGGCAAAAAAATCTATCAAATCGATTGGACTGAAATTTGGATATGTTATTCTACACATCAATGGCTCTTGCAGGTAGCAGAATTGTTTATTTTCAACAAAAATTTCCTACTTTTTACCCAAATTTTCGAAGAAAAAAAAAGCGCGATTTTTAATTTTTTTTCACAAGTCCGCCGTTTTGTTTTTTTTTTAATAAAAATGTCTAAATTTGCTACTAGCGGTAACGACAAGCTTACAGAACAATAATTCATTCGAATTTTTTGTTTCAGATTACCTGGACTGACGCTATCGCCTGGGCCAGTCACATAACTTTTTTTTAGTTGGACACTTTGGCCGTAATAAGCACTACCTAAATATTGCAAAATGAACTTAAAAATGTACACAAAACTCTTAAATAACACAACATGTACATAAAACTCTTAAATAACGACGGAGATATGCTCGCGACGAGAGTATATTCGCGACTATCAGACAGGCCAGCATTGCCGTGGGTAAAGGATGATGTCATCGACAAGAGTACACGTCCAGTCTTTTCTGCAGCTGCATAGGATATCGGCTTTCCTCATATTACTCATCACTTACAGTCGGCGAAAGTCTTTCCAACTAAATAGACTTAGCAAAAAATTGAACGTGACGTTCTTTATTCACCACGTACGTAATATTCGCGCAGCTGCATCTTCTTCTCTTATGTCGCCATGAGACACTCGACGACAATCACCTCTTGTTTCTAAAGTTCATGCAGTGAAGTCGACTCGCGCCAATGATGTTACGTACGAAAAATAAGACCGAAAGCGCGTTTATTAATTATTTTGCCGCTGGAGCCCAATCAATTTACGGGACGAGAACTGGTGTTTTGGGCACTAGTACAATCGTTACCTCCAAAATTTATAGTTTTATAAACTCGCGAGATTATACTTGTTTGCAGTTAGATATAAATCGTGGAAAATCGTGTATTAATATTTTAACAATCATAAACCTTTGTCAACCATGTATTAAGATTTTGTCCGTAATTTGTTTTTATTGACAATCGATAACTGATATCTCGAAAACTTACAGTCTTATTAGCTCGCCGGATTACACTTATTTGCAAGTTGATATAAACCTTTATCAACGATTTATTAACGTTTTGTTCATCATTTCTTTTTTGACATTCGATAACCGATATTTCTAGAACTTATAGTTCAATTAGCTCGCGAGATTTCACTTTTCCGTAGTTATAATTCAACCATTACATATTATAAATTTAGATTTTACAATCAACTATTATTCGACAATCGATAACCGATTCCCTTAAATTTATTAACGATTAAGTATCGTAAAAGAAAAATATACTTTACAAACTTCTAGTCTAGAGGAACAGGAGACTCGGGTAACACGGGTAATTCGTAGCGCAAAAGAGATCTGTGGATGACTAACACAAGCCGTCAGAATTCTCTGGAGAACCGTGATTCGAATGATACTCGTATCGATTTCATTGCTTGTTTGCTCATGCGCAAATTAAACACAGCGAGATTCAACTGCCGACAAAGCGAATCTAAACAGAATACTGATTGGTTGCTTCCTTTTAGGGGGGAGACGCGGAGTCTGTCAGGTAGTAGCACCGATGCTCTTACATTAGACGAATGCACCCTGGTCTCGCCGTGACACAAACACCGATGCGGTTAATTGACAATTTATATCACTACTGTAGCATCGCATACGAGCCGTGCGGTCTGAAGCAACGTAGCAGACATGACGCCAAAGCTCATAGGTAATACCTACGCTATAATCCATGATCTCATCGATATATAAGATAAGTACACACAATCTCGTGTATAAATTAATATCTCGAAAATGTATTATTTGACAATTTAGTGGGATAAAATTATGCGATTAAGCATGCAAATTTTAGTAAGAGGAATATAGCTTTACAAATGCTCATGTAAAGGAACACGAGATTTGGGTCGTTGCGCAAAAGAGATTCGACGATGACTGACGTAAGCCGACTGAAATCTCTCGAAAGTCGTGTTTTGGATGGCGTTAATATCGTCTTAATTGCCCGTTTGCGCATGCGCGAATTTAACACAACGAAATAACTACGACTGACGCAGCGAAACTCAGCAAAATACTGATTAGTTGCGTCCTTTTAGAGGGAAGACGCAGAAACTGCTAGGTAGCAGCACCGATGCACTCACAGTATGCAAACGCCTCCTGGTTTGGCCGAGAAACAAAGCGATTTTTTAAAGATAATGTACAATTAGCATACAAATGACTAAAGAGGTTACACAGACAATTAGCATGTCCTTTCACAGGCAGCACTTTGTCAACTTTATGGAACTCGATGAAGTAAAGAAATACCATGAATGCTGTTATATGAGTACGGAGATACAGACACACGCAGACATACTCACGAAAACTCACAAATAAATAGAAAAACATTAATGAAAGAAATCTGACATTGAGAAGTTTAACGAGAAAAGGGTGGTGCTCACAAGAATCCATTGTAAAGTCGAGACTTGGACGGTGCATCATTGTCAAAAACTGTAGCGCTGCATCGCAACGCACAGCGTTTCGCGCAGTAACCTCGCGTCTCGATAGTCGAGCTGAAACTAAAGGATTTTGCTGAATGGAGGGTCATTCTTACCATGCAAAAAAGTGCTGACAGTGACCGAATGAAGGAATGCCCACTAACCATACATACACATATACACATGAACACATCAGTGGGAGAAATATGGCCTTAATACAGACGATGTGTATAGAGAAAGAACTGCAGCAAGAGAGAAAAAGAGAGAGAGAGAGAGAGAGATCGTGACAGTTCTGAGATGACTGTCACAGTACAACAGAATTTTCAGGAAACAATCAATACCCGGAGGGTGCTAGTATCGTTAATATCATAAATTTAGAGATTGTGCGCCGGGGAGTAATTCGAGCGCTGTAAAAAGCTTATATGATGCGCACGAAATACTCGCGAGCTGTAGAAGCTGATTTCTTCTTCCTTCATTCCTTCTCTGTCAGCAGCTTTTTGCATGGTAACAAAGACCCTCTACGCCCGCGAAATCCTTTAGTTCCATCTCGACAATCACCGCGCGAAACACTGTGCGTTGCGTTGTAATGCAGCGCTACATTTTTCGACAATTATACTAGTACCGTTCAGGTCTCGACTTTAAAATGGATTCTGGTTGTCGCTAACGAGCCATGCAGACGATAATAACGCCAACCAAAGCTCGGTTTTTCAGAGAATTATGTCGGTTTGCATCAGTCGTCATCAAGTCTTCTTTGCGTAACGACCAGAGTCTCATCTTCCATTAGATGCTGATTTTTAAGGTTATATATTCTTCTCTTCCTATAACTTGCATGCTTACTCGCAGAAGCGCACTAAATGCTGACGCGGCGTTCGACCAATCTTAATTTTTTACCACTGCCAATAAGCTCAATGGTGACGTGTCGAGCGGTAAAAGTACTTCCTGTGTACAGTCGCGCATGCGCCAACGTGCAGTAAAGACATTACTAGCACCATCAGGAGCTTGTCATTCCAGAGAATTCTGTTTGTCTATGCCAGTCAGCGTCAAGTCTCTTTTGTTCAACGACCTGACTCTCCTCTTGCTCTACTGGTTAATTTGTAAGGTTATATATTCTTGTCCTGTAAAAACTTGCACGCTTACTCGCTCAAGTGTACTAAATGGTGCCGCGGCGATCGACCATTTGGCATTCTTTCGCTACGACCAATCAACACAGTGGCGACGCGTCGACCTGCAAAAGAACATTCTGTATACAATCGAGCATACGCGATCGAGCACTGCAGACGATACTAGCGCCATCCGGAGCTCGGCTTTCCAGAGAGTTAGAGAATTCTGTCGGTTTTCGTCATACATCATCAAGTCTCCTTTTTGTGTAAAGACCAGTCTCCGCTTGTTCTACAGGTTGATTTGTTACGTTATAGAGTCTTGTCTTGCAAAAACTTGCGCGCTTACTCGCAGAACTGCACTAAATGCTCGCGCAGCGATCGTCCAATCGGCGTTTTTTTGCCACGCCTAATCATCTCAAGTTATTAAATAATACAGCTTTCGAGTGCGCATTCTCTTAGGATAATCGCTTTGTGTCTCAGCGAGACCAGGGCGCATTCGTGTAGTGTAAGAGCATCGGTGCTGCTACCTGACAGACTCCACGTCTCCCCCTAAAAGAAAGCAACAAATCAGTATTCTGCTTAGATTCACTTTGTTAGCTGTTGAATCTCGTTGTGTTTAATATGCGCATGTGCAAACGAACACTGAAGACGACACTAGCGTCATTCGGATCACGGTTTTACAGAGAATTCTGACGGCTTGCGTCAGTCATCCACAGATCTCTTTTGCGCTACGAATTACCCGTGTTACCCGAGTCTCCTGTTCCTCTATACAAGATGTTTGTGAAGCATATAAAGCATCTTCTCTTACTATACTTAATCGTTAATAAAATTAAGAGAATCGGTTATCGATTGTCGAATAATAGTTGATGGTAAAATCTAAATTTATAATATGTAGTGGTTGAGTTATAACAACAGAAAACTGAAATCTCGCGAGCTAATCGAACTATAAGATTCGAAATATCGGTTATCGAATGTCAAAAAAAAAATGATAAACTAATTTAATCAACTAGCAAATAAGTGTAATCCCGCGAGCTAATTAGACTACAAGATTTCGAGATATCGGTTATCGATTGTCAATAATAAATGATGGGCAAAATCTTAATACAAGGTTAACAAAGGTTTATATAAACTTACAAAGAAGTGTAATCCCGCGAGCTAATCAGACTATAAGTTTTCGGGACATCGGCTATCGATTGTCAAGAAAGAAATGATGGACAAAATCGTAATACATGGTTGACACAGGTTTATATCAACTTATAAAAAAGTGTAATCCCGCGAGCTAATAAAACTACAAGTTTTCGAGATATCGGGTATCGATAGTCAATAAAAAAAATTATGGACAAAATCTTAATACATGGTTGTCAAAGGTTTATGATTGTTAAAATATTAATACACGATTTGCGACGATTTATATCTAACTGCAAAAAAGTATAATCTCGCAAGCTTACCAAACTATAAATTTTCGAGGTAACAATCGTACTAGTGTCTAATACACCAGCACTCGTACTCGTATTTTTCGTACATGACATCATCATTTCATTGCATGAACTTCAGAAACGCTGCTTTGTCAGTACATGTGCATTGTAATAAGAGGTGATTGTTGTCGAGTGTCTCACGGCGACACTAGGGAAGAAGATGTAGCTATGGGAATATTACGTGGTGAATAAAGAACGTCACGTTCACTTTTTTGCTAAGTCTATATACATATTTGTATGGGTCAATCCAGTAGATTCTTTTATAAAAGCTGCGCAGGGGGTTCTCGAAAATTTTCGCCAATTTTTAAAATAAAAATACAGGTTGATAGAAGCCCCCAAAAAAATATTTCAGTCCTTTTTATTCATTATGGTAACCCTAAAATTTTTTGAATTTTTTTAAATGGCCAAAAACATAATATTTTTATAAAATTACACAGTAATTAACATTTCAAAACAGGATTTCTTCGTCCTATGGTCAACTTTCAGGCAAAAACTTGTTCGTCCGTAAATACTTAAAGGCTCATTTTGGTAAGCACCAATGCGCATGCGCATTTTTCTAATTTTTAGGTTATTTTCAAACTTTTTCCATTTCCACAAATTTCAGTCTTATCAATTCTACGACAGCTCATTTTCTTCGTCTTGAAAAAACCTTTAATTCCTTGGTTGAAAATTTTAAAACGGTTGCGTTTGACTAGAATTACAGCTGTTTGAAGTTAATGCATTATTAAAAATTCGCCAAGTTGGCACCACTGGAACTCCGGTTTACCAAAATTTTTTTTTACGAAACTTACAAAAAAGATAATATTTTTGTAGTAGAAAAGTACGCAAGATGCCCCAGGCCGCGTATCTATTGAGACTACGAATGATACAATGCAGGCCTTTTTGAATTGAATTTTAGCTACATCTTGAGGAGATTTAATTTCTTTTTACTAAATTTACCGCGATAAAGTTATAGATCTCGAAAAAACACAACTTTTATATATTTAACATTTTGTACAAAAACAACTTTTAAACAAAGTTTATCGAGAGACAAAAAAGAAAATTTAAAAATTCTAAAAATTCTAAAAATCTATTTTATATGCCGATTTGTGCTTTATTTTTCATTTTTTCCTCAGAATGATATATATCACTTATTTTGTCATATTGTATATTTTATGTACATATTTATGCGGCAATTTTATTTTTTTTTATAATTTTTACGGTTTTTTAATAATTTTATAATTATTATGATATTATAAATTTTATATTATTTTATTATTGTTATTTTTGATTTTTAGTTGGGTTTGGTACGGTTCATGATTTTTATGATTTTATGGGGTTTGTGACGTTTATCGGTTTTATGAGGTATAGATATATATTTCCATATATTACCACTTAACTCGTTCTCCCTCCTCCGCTCCTCTCCTCATTGACCCTCCTCAAAATAACGTTAAAACGTTTCAAACATTACGTTATTTTTAAAACGTTGTAACTTCTCCTCCCCCTCCTCTCCCCACCTCCTCCCTCATCGGTGCCTCCTCTTTTAATTCTTAACATATAAAACTTATGCAATAAATATGTATATATATTATTTATTTACTTTACTTATTTAATTAGATACATGGGTAGATGCCTTTACATATTTTAAATTATTGACGTGCATTACATGTTTTCTTTTTATTCAAATTTTAGAATCTTGTCTTTTACTGTTTTTTTGTAAATTTTGATGTTTGAGAATATATATCTAGGTTTTCATTATATCTGTTCAATAAATTCGAGAGTCGGTTTATACATAAATGATGAAAAAGATGACTTTTCAGTGGCTTTACTACAAAATTAACACTATTCACTCTTAATATTCGCCCAGGAACATGAAAATCAATTCTGCCATCTAAACTAGGTACATCCAGAAAACACCACAATAGTTTATAAAATAAGTAAACATTTTGGTATTCAAAAAATGATTTAAGTGTACAAATATTAAATCATTTAGCTATGTTTAAATAATCATGATCAATTCTAAAGATTATGTCACCTGTTCCATGTGCCAGGGTAGGCAAAAATCTATGTTGAACTGATTTAATTTGTTGCAAATAAACATCATGTGGTGGGTACCATATGCTAGATGCATAGGTTAAAGGCGGGCAAACTAATGTCATATATAATGTACAAAGTGTTTCAGGTTTTTCAAAATGTGCAATGACCTTAAAATGTATGTATGATAAAGTACGAGATTCTTTATTTTTAATAAATTTAATATGCGAGGTAAATGGCAGCATTTCACGAAACATAACACCCAAATCTTTATTTCAGTAACACACTTTAGTTCATTCTGACCAATAAAAAATAGAAATAATAGTGATTTTGAGCGATAAAAAGTTATCACTTTATCCTTATATATATTGAAGTTTATTTAATTTTTTGGACAACACATTTGTAAGGAATCCATATCCTTCTGTAACTTTGCAGCATTCTCAGTGGTTTTGATTTCCACGAATATTTTTAAATCATCTGCAAATAACAATAACTTTTAATACCTAATAGCAGAACCAGAATCATTTATAAATATATTAAAAAATAATGAGCCTACATGGGAACCTTGGGAAACCCCAGAAAATGCCGTAAAACTATCAGAGTTTTTTTTTTGTCGAACCGGCGCATTCAGCTCCGTACGGAAAGGAGAAGTATCCCTGTCCTTCCCCGCGACATTCATAAAATGAGAGAAAACGAGAGTCTCCCGGTTAAGAAAGCGTCCCATCTTCTCCCTCCACGTCCATTTCCATGGAGTCGTCCGACGTCCCTGGGTTATGTTGGGGTGTCGGAGCGTCTCCGATCGCTTTATTCATACCTTCATCGGTTGCCCTGTCTAGGTACCGTATTATTTGTCGTAGGACCGTCTCGGCGAATTTTTCCGTGGCGGCCCACTTATTCTCAGCGGAGAGCATTTCTCCCACGACGTTCTCAGGCGTGAATTGTCCGACCGAGCCGAGAAGAGCTGTTCTTTCTTCGTTCCACTTTTCGTAGACGAAAAACATGTGAAACGCATCGTCGCAATCAGCGGAACAGAAGATGCAACTCGGGCTCTGAACCTTCCCCATACGATGAGGTATGTGCAGAAGTACGCATGGTCACTCAGGAATTGGGTCAGGTAGTAATATGCCTCCCCATGGTCTCGGTTAATCCAAGGGGCCAGCTGGTCTATCAGCCTTGCTGTCCATTTACCCTTGGTTGTGGTTGTTTAGGATCGTTGCCACGTTTCCATGGTGCGTTCCAGTTCATCTCTATGGTCTGTTGTTCTGTCCTCTCCTGTTTTTCTCCGTTCGTAGATTCGCTTGAGCTCCGTCATGTGTAGGTAGATCGGGATGATTCCCGCAATAACCAGCGCTGCGGGTCCCGAGACCGTGCGATAGGCGCTGGTGAGTCTGAGAACTCCTCTACGCTGAACGGAAGTGAGTTGAATCCGGTATGAGTCCTTCTGCATTGCATCGACTCATATTTCAGAACCGTACAATAAGATGGATGTAATGACTGACATGAGGAGTCGACGCTTGCTCGCTTTCAGTCCACTCGTGTTTGCCATTAGACGGCACAACTATGCCGTCTTTTTCGCCGCATTATCCGTTGCATACGCTAGGTGACGAAAGAAAATAAGTTTCGTGTCTACTTTGAGTCCCAGATACATAGCCTCCCTCCTTGTTGAAACCTCCGCGTCTCCCACATAGATGACACGGTGGTCCTCGGCGAGCTTTAACCCTGACGGGCTTGCACCTCCAATTTACTTTTTGCATTTGATTGAAGGCCACTTCCAGAACATATTCCCATAGCATAGAAAATCGACAAGTAAAAACTTTTTTTTTAATCGATTTTTTTAATCGTTTTAAAAAATGCACTTTTTCCCAAGCAGTTTGGAAGTAAATTTTACGAAACAATTTTATTTCATACCGAAAGATAATATTTTACATTTTTAATAAGTAGTATTATGTAATATAATAAGAATGCGTAATATAATGCGTATATAACACAAGAATTAAATTACAATACAGTGTATGTTTAGTCAAGATCAAAACCGTTTGTAAACACGATAGTTACTGACCATTCACATATGGTAAATAAATACAAATGTGGCAGTCGAGAAAAAGGCCGCCAAAGATTATTAAGAATCACGCGCTTACACGTGAAGAGAATCAGAGTTTTATTTGTTTATTATGTCAGAGTAAGCATAAAACGATGAGTGTCTTCCAAAAGTAGTTTGTCCGTCTTGTAAGAGAAATTTATACCGCTTGGACCTCGACAAGGAAAAAGTTGTACAAATAGACTTTTCACAATTTCACTTGAAGAAAGAAACAAGACTAAATAAGAATTTGAAATGTGATTGTTACTTTTGTGAATTAGCAAGAAAAAATGGAATGGACAGAGTTGTTCTAAAAAATATTTTTTCCACTGAACGTAAGTCGTATTTAAACTGAAACTTTGCGAATTTTGTTATTCATTTTATTATTCAAATATTAAATATGCATTTCTTATTTTTTTTATTACATTATTTTGTTTATGCTAGTGATAAAAAAAATGAACCATGAACTTTTTTTTCTTCCTACAATTTTGTGTGCAGACTTGTCGTCGTCATATCTCTCTGAAACATAAAAAAAAGTCTTTTGTTATTATTAGGTCTAAATCTCGTCGACTAACCTAAATTAAAAGTATAAAAAAATTCCATAGCAAAATGGTGGACTTTTGAAAAAAAACTGTAATTTTTTTTTTATTATTATTGCAAAATTGTGGTTAAATAAATTTTTATTTCAAAAACAAGTAGGTTCATCGACTAGATTATGAAATTACCTTCAAAATGGCGTTTTTTTGTGATAAGTTGAAAACTCGCCGAGAAACTGTGCAAACAAACACGGACAATAAAGAAATTTTCTTTTCGAGAAAAACGCGTTTTAAAGTTCGCAGTAGCTGAAATCGCATTTTTGATAGACTCACCATTATTTTTTCACTTTTTCCTTAATCGGCTATGCCAGGGCCATAGACGAGGTCATCTTCTTCCTCTTTATAAGCAGCAGTTCTTGATTTTTTAGCCAATCTGCCTTCTTTAGTGGCACTCGCACTCTTCAGCTCCTGACGCTTGAGTCGCTTTTCATCCATTTTCTTCGCGTAGTTGTAAGTTGGCATTCCAATGGTGAACTCAAGGATCTTCATTGTTTGCAGGATAGATTTATAGCCGTCATTGAATAATCCAGCAGCAATCCAAGCTGCAATTTCAACAGTTTTTGAACCACACTGCAGATGCTTAGGAGCCAAGCGCCATACAAGAGCATTAAAACTTTCATTTGCATTTTGGGTATGTCCCCCCAAGCACCTTTGCAACAGATCTTCTCTTGACAAATCTTCATAAATAGGCAATAAATGCTTTTGTAAATCTTGATGAAGAGCTGGGGGATGGTCAAACACGTTGGCTCCGACTACCTGCGATTGTTGCCACTCACACCAGCTGTCGATTCCCGGAGGGCAGTACTGATGCTGTGCTGTTTCGTTAGTCGAGCACATATGATAGTATGTAGCCAAAATAGCGTCTCTCATATCTTGCTTTGAGTTCACGTTCCTTCTTATGGCAAGTCCGTAATAAGTACTTAACTTTTTAATAAGGGCATCGGTAAGTTTGCCTTTACCTCCCAATTTTTAATTTTTTTTTTAAATTACGAAGACACGTTCCCATTCTCTTTTGTACGTGGCCAATGCACTCACATTTTACCACCGGGAATTCATCTCCGTAAGGATTCCTTTTCAAAACGGCAGAAAAAGTCTTCGAGTCGCCGTCGCCGATATAAACGCTGTATCGTATGCCGTAGTCATCAAACGAACGCTCAAACATTTCTATAACGGCGTCGACCTCCATCTTTCCTGCAGAGCCTTCGTGATTTGCAGCACATTCGTCAGCATGATTTTCGTGCCAATCGACATATTCTTGAGTGTTTTTCGTATGAGGGCATGATAGACACATTTTGCAGAACGTACTTTTGACAATCAAATCGAGAATTTTCCCACAGTTATATAATATCAGCGTTGTCACGCCGATTTTCGAAGAGAATCCTCGTTTTTTCCACGATCCATCGCCGGATACTTTCATTTCATGTAATGACTTTTCTGCTTGCTCGTTCAATTTTTTCTCTTCTTCGACAGCCTTTTGACTTGTTATTTTGAAATAAATTTTTGTCGCTTGATGAATGTGCTCCAATATACTGTCGTATGCTGTATTACTGAGTCCTTCACAAAAATCCATCAAATTCGAAAATAAATTTATTCCTTGCAAACCAATGCCTAATAGTCTCATCACAAACACTATACGACGATTTACTTCAAACACATTGTTTATGTGAGGGCCAGAAGGTATAGTAATCATGCCACATTTACACGAAACAGTAAGTTTCCAGCCGAAACCACGGAAGCCAGCCTCTTCAAAATTCACAGCTCCTTTGCAAGTTTTACAGCACAGCATCTCGGAAAGTACCGAGAAAATAGTTACAAATTCGATGATCCGATATCGGTGAGATTGATTGACTGGAATGTCATCCGCAGTTGCTGCTGCTAATTTTCGTGCACTGGCACTGACACCTTTCACTTCGCCTTCTTCAGTCGTATGCTGATTACCGTGAAAAGATCTCTTCCTACGACTTGAACGATAGTTTTCGCTATGTTGACCTTTCGGGTAAGATGTCATGATGTATTTTGTGAGAGCGCTGTAAACTACACAACAGTTACAGTACAACTGAGCCGACTGTAGCGAACCAACGCTCCAAAACAAGTTTATACCTATACTCTACACTGCCTGTCCTATTATAGTATTAACTCGAAAATTCTTGCTAGGGTACACACAAACACACTCATAAATCGGAGAACATCTGCTCTTTTCATTGTATAAGTATCCCAGCTCAGCGGGGAGCCATTGTATCTGAACGCTTACCTGCCTACCTGCACCGGGCGTACTGCGCGCTGAAGAACGTTAGCGAATATACGTATAGCGGCTGAACGGATTCGAATTTTGCTCTGAAATTTTAAGAGCATACTTTTGAAATGTTGTACTTTCGATTTATGCAATAAAAAAAATCGATTTTTTGATCGATCTATATAGGGATACCCCCTTAAGTAAGAAAAAATTAAATGAAATCATAAAAAACTGTTCGAAATGTGCAAGTGTAATAGAGAAAGGCAAAAGTCATATTTGTAAAAAGTCTGTGATAGTACATAATATCAAAGAAAGTATAAAAAATGTTGAATAAAAACAAAAGAACAATTAACATATTCTCTGCTAAAAGATGTTATTAAATTGAAAGGCGAATCTAATTCAGTGCAATTATCGCAACCACAAGATGGAAAACCCTTGAGAGTTACAATGGGATCGGTGAAAAAGCCAAAAGAAACGTTGCTTACGATAGATGATTTTCAAAATATTCGTACTACCTTTAATTTAAGGCAGGTTTGCCGTGGATTTGCCCTATTTATTCAATAATTTTTATTTCATACAAAAAATAATCTTTATTGTTCAAACTTTTTACATATTAAAATACACATTTTGAAGATATAAAAAATTTTTATTTTTTTTTTTTACTGATTTATCTTGTCAAAATGGCCGCCTCAAAATTATTCTTTTGTTTGACTGTCGACACGATATCTCACCAACGGATCATCTGAAATCAAAAAACTAAAAAGATTCTTAAAACTTATAGTTTTGGCTATTGCATGATCTAGGATTATAACGATCAATAAATTTTTCAAAAAGTTATAAACAATTTATGTTGCAAAAAAAGAGCCAAAAAATTCAAAAGTCCGCCATTTTGTTTTTTTCCGGTAAAAATGAAATATCCTAGACTATGCAATAGCCAAAACTATAAGTTTAAGAATCTTTTTAGTTTTTTGATTTCAGATGATCCGTTGGTGAGATATCGTCTCGACAGTCATACAAAAGAACAAATTTGAGGAGGCCATTTTGTCAAGAAAAATCAGTACAAAAAAAAAAAATTTTATATCTTCAAAATGTGTATTTTAATATGTAAAAAGTTTGAACAATAAAGATTATTTTTTGTATGAAATAAAGATTTTTGAATAAATAGGGCAAATCCACGGCAAACCTGCCTTAAGTTATAAAGTAACAAGTGTAATTGCGACAGCAATCCGTGTGGCAACAAAAAATGCAAAAATAATTGAACCAAATTTGAAAAGAAAATTACTAGATAAGAATCATATATTAGATGATTTATTTGATTGCAAAGCTTTTGATTTTAAACGTGTCGTTGGTAAAAATATTTCTGATGCTTCTGGGACATTGGTATGCTGCACTAATTTAGAGAATCTGATCGAACATATTACTGAATCACGCAATATTAAATCAAACCATTTGAAATTCGGTATTGACAGTGGAGGTGGCGTTTTGAAAGTTTGTTTGAGTATACAGTCTACTTTTGAAAATAATTTGAATATAACTGAAAAAAAATCTACTCGACAATCGTACAAAGATGGCATCACAGCAAAAAAATTACAAAACTCAAGTATAAAGAAACTATTAATTATAGGTTTAGCTCCATGTGTTCAAGAAAATTATGAAAATGTGGTACAGTTATGGTCAGAGTTAGGTATAAATGATTTTGGGGGGACTATCGCAACCGATTTAAAGCTTGCGAATATCCTTGTCGGTGTGATGTCACACTCCAGCTTACATCCATGTTGTTGGTGCTATGTAAATGAAAATAGTCTTCAGCAAATTGACGAATATAGAACTATAGGGAATGTACTAAAAAATTATTTGGAATGGCGTGATGCGGGCGGCGACAGAAGTAAAGCTAAAAATTATAAAAACTGCATATACCCTCCTATCATTTAAACTAGTGAGGACAAATTTATTTTAGATATAATTCCTCCACCAAAATTACATTTATTGCTAGGGGTCGTCAATACGCTATTCTCGCACATGTTGAAATTATTTGAAAAAGAAGCTAATGAATGGGCAGAGCGCTGTCATGTTCAACGAGAAATGACTCACGGAAGTCCTTCTTTCAAGGGAAATAGTTGTAGAATACTGCTTAATAATATTGATTTGTTGCGATCAATCTGTAGTTTGGATTGCTTAAAATTTGTTGATGCTTTTCAAAAATTTAATGAGGTAGTCAAAGCTTGTTTCACTATCGACTTAAGCCCGAAATTTATCAAATTTATTGATGAATTCAAGGAAGCATATTTAGCCTTGAATATCTGTAACGCCAAAAGTCCATGCGGTTTTTTTTCATGTAAAAGAATTTTGTATTGCAAATAAGAAAGGTCTAGGTTTCTACAGTGAGCAGGGGTTCCGCCACAAGAAAAAGGGTGGCAGGTTTTAGTGGATCGGTTTGCGATGCAACAGCTGTGTAGTTTTTTTTTCGTGATTTTGTTTATTTTGTTTTTCGTCCTATATTATACACACGGCGGATACATACCCAACCAGCCCCACACTATCCGGCTGTGCGGACCTAGTCGGGTGTGCCTTAGGTGGCATGTCGTCCGACATAGCCTAAAAAAAAAAAATATGTGCATTATATTTATATCTATGAATGTGTAAATTCTTTTCTAACAATATTAATCAATAGTTTACTAGTTCGTTTACTGTAATGCTATAATTGCACACCATTCATTTAGAAATTACTTCTTTATTACGTATTACACTTATAAAAGATACTAAGTTTAAGCAAAATTACTTTAAAAATTAAATTTTTATGCGTAATTTAGCTTTAACTTGTCAAATATAATAAAAATACGTTTTTGTGGAAATCATTTATTTAATTTCCAAAACTCAATGAGCGGGCTTTCGCAAGCGACGCTTTTTGTTAGTACATATATATAGGCGAGCGGGAGATGCCCCTGATTTTACTATATACAGACCAATCTCGTCCTAGTGGCTGATTTTGGTAATTTCCTATGTTTTTAAGTGGGGTGAGTTTGAATTCATTAAACTTTTGACGTTTAAACAATGTCAACTATTTTAAAAGTGACTGTGAAGTTGAAAATGGGAATAGTTGTTTTTTATAAGTAGCTTGTACAAAATATACTTTAAGTTTGAGAATCTTATAAAATTCGATTGATATAACAAGTTTCGTTATTTTTTTTTAATTTAATACTTTTCAATTTAATGTATAAAAATACGAATACTACGAAAAATTCTACTTTAGAAAATAATTCAAACTTTAAAATAATGCTTTTAATAAAATTTGTAGACGAAAATCGACTGTAATAATTAATATTTTTTCCTGTGAATATGGTGCAAGTCTTTATTGCCGGAATAATATAAGTATCAGTAAGTAGGTAACAAAACCACCGTATTAACTAAGCCTCGTAATGGTACTTTTTTTCTCAAAAAGAAAGCTTTGTTATAGTAAAAAGGGCTTTTCTAAAACATGTTAGAAACATGTTTTGGAACATTTAAAATCAAAATACCAAATTATTAGAAAATGTCTATACGGGTGGATGTGTACGTGTGGTCGCATGCATTTTTGCATGCCTGCGCCTGTTTTTCAGGAACTATTCAGTTAAAATTAATAATTTATGGCTAATTTTCTTTATTCTGAATTCAGAAGATGAATTATTCTTTTAATTATTCAATGCGCTTTTGTATTAAAGCGATTTTTCGATTTTTGCGCTTTAGTTGTTGAAATTATTTTGTATGTTAAAAGTAATACCATTAATTCGAAATTAATGCATTTGATAGAGCTCAAAATTACCTATATTTTCCGACCCAAAATTCTAAGTTAGTTAATTTTGTTCTCTTGTGATACACGTAATAGTATTTTGTGTACCCCGGGCGCAAAGTGGGCTTTTTTAGACTGAGTGTGCAGATTACAGTACGAGTCGAAGGCGAGCTAGCACGAGCCGAAGGCGAGTACTGCAACCACATGGGGTCTAAAAGCCCACTTTGCCCTTTGTGCACGTCATATTTTTTGTAACGCTTGTATTGATTCTTGCGTTTTTCTAGCATATTAAGCGGGGCTATATATATATATATATATATATATATATATATATATATATATATATATATATATATATATATAAAATTGCTATTATATATATTGTAACGAAATGAGGGCCATGTACCGGCGTAGGTCAGCACTATAGGTGACGCGCGCGCGCAGCAGGGTAGTTACCCAAAGAGAACGCGACTGGGGGCGCGGCGCTGGCCGCGCTGACGCCTCGAGCGCGTCACTATCGATTCGGAGTTCGATCCGCGCGCGTCAACGCCGTTTCAGTCTTGCCGACATTTTCCCGCGTAGAAACGAGTGCACGCGGGGCGACCTGTTACCGCGACGCCGCATTTGGAGTGGAGTGCTTATGCAGATATCTCCCCACTGTGCTGTGAGTGAGGAGGCGCGGCCCACGAGCAGCCAGAATAGAGTGGAGGAGAAAGAAAAGCGAAGCGGAGAAGGAGATAGAGAGAGAGAGAGATAGATAGATAGATAGATATACTTTTTATTCATCAAAAGACAAAATCTTACAATTTCATGTACATGTAGTTATAATTAAAAATATCAGTCGATTTAATATAATTGTTATCTTAACTTTAACTTATTGCATATTTCTTATTAAAATAATAATTCACTTTATCAGTTCGTCAGTTTATAAAATTTAAATGTAATGAACTAGACACAGTCAGATATCACAGAAAACGCTTCGTCAAAAAATAATACATAGAATAAAAAATAAATACAATAGAGCTAACATAGAAATATAAAAGAATACATACACATACTTTGCTAAATTTTTGCGTATACTATCACGTCTAAATTTAAAACACACTCATTCATGACACTTTAACAATCACGCTAATAAATACATTCACACCTAACTAACACTAAACATATTTAATAAATAAATAAATAAATTAATAGATAAATACGTCGAATAAATAAATAAACCAGATAAATAATTAAATTAAATTAAATAAATAAATAAATAAATAAATAAATAAATAAATAAATAAATAAATAAATAAATAAATTTAAATAAATAAATAAACTAAATAAATAAATAATTCAAAATAAATAAAAAGCTTAAATAAATGTTCGACTCACCTCTGTACATTCTCTTCACCATGTAATTGCTTAAGGTGCCTGCTAAACGCCGTTTTAAATTTACAAAAAGATGGCAGGCACCTCACACTGCTCGGGAGCGAATTCCAGAGGTGCGCACCTTGAACTCTAAATGAGAAAAAGCCCTTATCGGTGCGCGACCCCGGAACCGAGAGCTCTTTCATACCACCCCTACTTGAAGTCCTGGCCTGGTTTTTTTCAAAGAGGGCAGTAAGATACGGTGGCTGTCGCATGACAACCGCTTTGTAAAGCAGCAGCCCCATAAAATACTCCCTCCTCACCTTCAGATCTAACCAGTCCAGTTTTTTCCTGTAGGCGGTGATATGCTCATCCCGCCTAACACCACATATGTATCTCACACATGCATTCTGTAGACGTTGTAGTCGTGTCTGGAGCTCCCCTGACACATCAAGAAGAACCACTGAGCAATAGTCTAAGTGAGGTAGTACCAGTGCACATGCCAGCTGCTTCCTCAGTATCTCTGTGGTGCTTGAACGGAAAAGTTTTAAGCTATACAGAGCTCTATTTACTTTTCGACTGACCGCATTCAGTTGCGGCTTCCATGTCAACCCTCCGTCCATCACCACGCCGAGGTTGGTGACTGTATCGACAAAGGGAACGTGTACGCCGGTCTGTATCTCAATGCCTTGCAAGTCAAGGTTCTGAACCTGTTTGATGTTGTGATCAGATCCAAAAATGATCGCCTTTGTCTTGCCGACATTGAGGCGCAGGCCAGCTGACGTTGCCCAGTTCGACACTGCTTGTGCTACAGCCGACATGCGACCGATACCATCACGAAGACCCTTCAGGGTCACTTGTGTGTAGGTTTGCAAGTCGTCAGCGTAAAGTATGTGTTCGACACCATCTAAGTCGAGTGCGTCTTGTAAGTCGTTTATGTACAGGCTGAAAAGCAGGGGTCCCAGGACTAAGCCCTGTGGAACGCCAAGATTGGTGGTTAGCCAACCTGAATCCTCGTTTGTGATTGTGACGACTTTCTGTCGTCTCCCCATAATATATGACTTAAGTCACAGGAGAACACCCCTGGAGAATCCCATGCGCATCAGTCTACGCAGCAGTTTAGTGTGTGAGATGGTGTCGAATGCTTTGCTAAAATCAAACATTAACAAAATAGTCAATAGTTTTTTGTTGTTTTTAATGCCTGATCTTATGTCTTCCGTCAGTTTTAGTAGTGCTGTCTGTGTACTGTGATTCTGTCGAAAACCAGTCTGCATCGGGTCCAAAGTATTATTTTCTCGTAAGAAGTCAGTTATTTGGTCGTGTACGATTTTTTCAAGGACCTTAGAAAGGAAACTCAGTAGGGCAATTGGTCGGAAATCTGACACCGTAGATGGGACAGGCTTCTTCTTCAAAGGCACCAACTGAGCTCCCTTCCAAGTTCCCGGAAAAATGCCACTGGACAGAGAGGAGTTAAAGATCTTAACAATATGATCTCCCACAAACGGAAGAGCCTTAGCCACTATACTTTGGGGAATGCCGTCTTCCCCTCTGGCTTGTGATGAGAAGTGGGCAACAGCCAGAACCACGTCCGAGAATCTGACTTCTCGGAAAACAAAACCGTCATCACTGGCAGTGGTCAGGACGTTGTCAAGTTCTTCATCACCCTCATTTTGGGAGATCGACACCCCTGCAAAGTGGGCATTGAGCTCTTCCGGTGAGAAACCATGAAGCTCCTCTCTTGTCTTTGGCAGAAAGCCCAGAGCCTTCTCTTGATTCCTTCGTTCGTAATTCAGCTTCAGCTGCAAGGCCCTGATACTCCCGCCACAGTCTGTCGTTATTGGTCCGCGCATAGCGTCTTCGTACGGAGTCACGTTTTGTGTAAAGATGTATTAGTTCAGTATCAACCCATGGTGGATTTGTTTTCTTTTTCGGCATGAATTCTTTTAACGGTGCAATTTTATCTATCACAGCCATGAGGTTGACACTGAGGCACTCTAATTGACTGTCAACACCCGCCGCGGGACCATCGATCCGCGACCAATCACAGTCAGCTAGGTGAGACAGGAGGTCGTCTTGCTGGATCGATTTAAAATCCCTGTAGCTGAAAGATTCAACCACAGGGGATGCAGCAGTTTCGACCCCAATCTCGACCTCTATGATGCTATGATGACTGGGAAAAGGCGCCGGCCGATTGTCCCTGCTCAGTACAACGTCATTATTATCTGTCAAGATCACATCAATCCACGTGTGAGAATCCGTGAGATGATGAGTCGCTCCATGATCAATTATTTGAAGGTTAAGATCATCAGCCAACCGTCTAACAAATTTCGCATCGGCTGACGTTCCGAGTAGGTTCGCATTCAGATCTCCCATAATAATTTTGTGACTAAAGTCTTGAGTATGTATCGTCAGTTTGTCTATTAAGTCAGAGCCCTGTAAAAACGGTACGTGTGGTGGTCTGTATATTAAAGCAACAAAGACGGGGGGAAGGCTGCCCTGCTGAACACTGCACATTAAATATTCAGGCATAAATGGCCTGCCCTCCTGTGTTGTTGGAGAGCTGCATAGTAAATTGGCCTTGAAAGTGTGATGAATGTACAGGACTAGCCCGCGCCCTAGTTTGTTGCGATCAAGTCTAAGTAGTGAGTAGTCATCGATCTGAATGAGATCACTCCCAACATCAGGGTCAAGGTGCGACTCAGCAACCCCAAAGAGATGGTAGGCAGAACGAGCTGAAAGGTGTTGTTTAATCATGCCAATGTGCCCCTTCAGTGAGGTAACATTGACAAAATCTGCCCTCAGTCCCTTACAGTGAACCCCCCCAGCAGTGTCTGCGGATAGTCAATTTTTTGCAGCAGTTGACGGAATTACATTTTTATCAATTTCGATTTCATTATCAACAGTTTTTTTTACAGTATTTACAGTTTGAGATGGTTGATTAATGGCATATGATGCGACTATTGTCTGTAAATCAGCCGCAGATGAAAATTCATGAGAGACATCGCCATCGCGCCTTTTCACCAGGAAACGGCCCCCTCTATGCCAAACATATTTAAAATTAAGTCTCATCGCAAGGGCCTTGAGACTTCTATATTTAATAAAACATTCTTTTGTTAACAATTCATTTATAAAAATTTTCCCATTTATAATCCCATCCCTTGTGTCCTGGTCAAGAGCTGCAATGTCGACATCTCTAGCATGAAAGCCAGTGATAAGCTTTTTGGCTCGCATTACTTTCTCGCCTAACGCACTGCTGGAAAGGGTAACAACCCATGGTGACCTTCTACGTTCGCTATTTGTATCTGCTAATGCCGCAGCTGTCGATTCTTCTGACCGAAGCAGGCATGTGCCTATTATATCAATTTTTCGTGTTGATGGAAGGACACGGCACAGTATCGCGTGTGCAACGTCAATACGCTTAGAGACATCACCGTCGAAAATGTTTGAAATAATGAGCTCCGTATTACCGCTTTTAATGTTTTTACTGTGCATTGTCCCCCCATCAATCGTTTGCACCCGCGTGCTTCGCGCAGGTGATGCTGCAGCATCAGCATTGTCGTTATTGTACTTATTCAAACGCCTAGACATTTTATTTCTACTATTTACAATTTGGATAAACCCGTCATTATTGCTTTCACAATTGTCAATTGTTTCGCTTATATCACTATAATTGTCGAGTAAGGTACTATTCGTAGCAGACGCATTATTAACATTATTACATTTTTTTGTACTTATAAGAGAAACGGTATTGTTTTGTGTACTGGGGAGTACTGCGATTTTTTGGAATTCAATTTTATTTAGTATGAGTTGGTTATCTTTTTGGATGTTCTCAACATTTCTTTCAATTTTCTCAATAGTAGTAGTATATACAGAGGTAAAATCTTCTTTTGTTATTATTTTTTCTATTTTTGTTATTATTTCCTTGTTGTCACGTTCAACTCTATTGATTTTATTTGTTAAATTTAGGAAATCGTTTTCAAAAGTGTTTAATATAAGATTATCAATTTTAGTCTGTGACTCAAGATTTGTCATGCTATAATTTACCTCTGTATTGGTCAACAAAGTGTTCGTTTCTACGTTATTATCATGTAATTTTTTATTTTTAATTTTTAGGTCATCTATTTCTTGATAAAGCACTTGTTTCTCCTTTTTCATCTCCTCCAGCTGGGAGTGTTGTTTCGACAGTTTTTCCTCAATTTTTTGCAGCTTAGAGTCAATTGAAAGTGCCAAAGTATGTACTGCTGGTAACGTATTTAGCCTATTTACAATTGCCTCCAATCTGCCTTCAATAGAGGTGCAATGTCTAGCAAGTGCATTATCAATGTTTCTTGAAGTAGAATTCGCGTACTCCACTAGGCAGGAGACCGTTGTTCCGTTTTTAACGCGGTGCTATCTAGCATACGGATGACGGACGCATTTATGTCATTAATACTGCTGTTATTTTTGGAGAAGGAGGACTGCGAAGTATTATTAGCTCGGTCAGCACTCTTGGCCGTGACGTCACTCGGGGATTCCCCGCTGTGCTCTGCTCCCGTGCTGGAAATGGGCGGGCCTAGTGACGTCACAGGAGACTGTGAGGCCAACCGGAGTAGGCTGCTGATTGGTGCGAGCAGCTGTTGCAGGCCTTTTATTGGCCGGAGTGAACGCGGCTAGCTCCTTCTCTTTCCTACTCATATTGTTGCTGGCGTTCGTCGCGCGCACGACTGCCGACTCGAACATCGACCTCTTCGAGTCGATGCATGCCTGGCACGCTACCGCTTTAGTTTGTAGCTGCAGTGCATTCCTTTGTACGCGGGTAAGCACTGCAAGAGGCTTGCACGCCGGATGGTATGTAATATTGCATATGCAGCACTTACGTAGCGAGTTGCTGCTCCTAGGAACCTCCCCGCAGATGGCGCAGTTGTCGACCATGGTGTTAGTGGCGACAAAGATGAGTCGTGGAAGGTAATGATGGTGTGTCTAGGATGCAGCAGGTGTCGCCTCGGTAGTCACGTAGTTGCAGTTCGAGTCGGCAGATGGCGCCTTGATAGTATGGCACTGCGTGCTGTGTGTCCAGAATGAAGTGGTACCTCTGGATTCTGCTTCGTGCTTGGCTCCCGCCACTCTACCGTGTTCACCTCACTTAACCTCAAAAAACACCTGGCCGGGTGTTGTTGCTTGGATGTTGAAAGCCGTGCCGATGGACCAGTGGAAGCTGTGATTTATTATCACAGCTATAGTTAGTATGTTCCACTGTGCAGGCACCACAACAGACCGGCTCACAGACGCAGGAGGCAGCAGAGTGCGGTGTAAATGCAGGAGCCAAAACACGAGCAGGTGCACCCAGCAGATGCGCGACGGACGGAGAGAGAGAGAGAGAGAGAGAGAGAGAGAGAGAGAGAGAGAGAGAGAGAGAGAGAGAGAGAGAGAGAGAGAGAGAGAGAGAGAGAGAGAGAGAGAGACAGAGATAGAGTGATCGTCCTCGAGGCACATCTAAATAAGGTAAATAAAGGCTAGCCCGCGCGTTTAGATATAATATAAACCGCGAGCGGTGTACAGGGCTGCTCACCGTGGGCACCGCGCCCTAAAGTACACCGAGGTGCCGTGACACCAGGCGCGCGTACGGCCGATCGTGAGGGCACCGCGTCCAGCGGCGAACGAGCTGAGCGCGCACCGTCGCTTGGTCTGCGCGATTGATAATCAATTATTGTTAAATTCGTCGTCACTATTTGTTATTCCATTATTGTTAAACTCGTTATTACTATTTGCTAATCTATTATTGTTAATTTATTTATTGTTGAATATAGTCTATTGTGTTATTAAAAGTTAAACTCGCGTGAGTCAATTTTCCCCACGACCCGCCTGCTCCACGACCGAGTCAGGCAAACGCGAAAAGCCGTTACATTGGCGCGTTGCGACAATTAGCTTTTCGCGTTTTCGCGCTCCTTGCAGATCGCGAAAACCCGTGCGTCGAGGTGACTCCGCACGGAGCTGAATCCACCGGGGTTCAGTGAACTTTGTAGCAGGACGGCCAGAGCAGCGGCAGCAAGGCAGAAGCTCAGCGGCGTTGCGCCGCTGGCTTACTCCAGGTAGGAGCAATAGTAGACGCCAGCACGCGTCGCGTGCTGCCCAAGCTAATGCACGACAGCAGCTCCGCCGACGGCTTATTAGCCACGGACAATTGTTATTAACAATTGTCCCACCTGTTACAATATATAATAGAAATTTTCCGAAAAATTTTAGCAAAAGTTACTTTTGCGCCCGCCGGCCTAAAACATTGTCCTTCGGGCCCGCTTCATAGGTACAGAAACGCGAAAATCGTGCTTGTGTTACAAAAAAGTATTTCTGTTTAATGTTTATATCTGGGAACCGTACGATGAGAATTTGTATAAAAAAAAATTTGGAATTATTAGTAACAACAACGAGAACAATATTCAATAAAATTTTTGAGTCACTAAATATTTTTGTTCTAAAGAAAAAAATAATTTGGCAAAAATATTGATTTTTTATCATACGATAACTAGAATAAAACTGCATAATTCATTTTAAATTTTTCAGAATGTTATACATGTTATAAATTATATTATTTTGATAAATGTAGGTAGATATTGTAATGCTAATAAAACAGTATATTATTTTTACAGTATAATTTGCATAATTCAAAGATTTGAGGTTTCAAAATTTTCACCTTCCCGGTGATTTCTCTGATAGTTGCCATGATTTAATCGAAAAAATTCTAATGGATTCGAATTCAGCGACCTCGAAAACATAAAAAATGATCAAAATTAACCACTAGGACGAGGTTGGTCGCTTTTTGTTTTTTTAAATGACTTTTTCGGAATCTCCCGCTCACCTAAAATATTTACATATTATTTAAGAGTAAACACAACAGTCTGTCGCACATAGGGACTTTATATTGTCTATTAACGACAAACTATATAATATATCTCGTTAAAATTTTTAAAACGCTTGTTTGGAAATGTTATAATGAAAACAAAATATTATTATTATATCCTTTTTCTACGTTATAATATCATCGCTAAAATGTACTATATAATAGTTGCAGAAGAAATATAATTGATAGTTTCATTATAATAAACGATACAAAATACCTATACGTTACAAAAGATTACAGTGTTTTCCCCCCCTAAGGTGGTTCGAATGCGAATGAAAGTAATTCAGAATCAAATAATTCTTACACAGGTTATTTATTAACATGAAATGTATCCCCACAAAAAATTGTAAACAAGGTTGCCGAATAAATGTAACTGAAAAAATAATTCTGAGCAGTAATATTAAGAGATTTCTTCACAAAAACTTCAGATCAAACCAGAAAACAAAGGTATAAAAGTACGAAATCCGTACTTTATAATGACTCAATGAAAAATATGGGGAGCCGAACTTATTATATTATATTTATATTTATTTATTGTTTCATGTGTACATCCTCTTAATTTAACAATATAATACATTATTTTAAAATTTCGGTTTCTTAGTATCACAATTTTGATATATATGTAATCATGTATATACTACCAATGCTCGCGTGCTATAAGTAATTTTTATTACTAGTGCACAATCAAATTTCTATAACTAACTATTTACATAAAATTTAAAATTATAAAATAAAAAATAAAAAATTGCGAAATATATACGTAAATATTATATTTCTGTTTCTTAACTTAAAATATTTATTTATTTTTATTATTTTTATTTTCATTTATTTAATTTATTCTCTACTACCTTCGTTACTCTCTTAAGGAGGGTCTTTCGCAAGATATAGGGCATAAAACAAAAAATCATTTGAGAGTTTATAAAGATCCTATGATAAAATTAATGAAATGTACTTAATAATAGTCCATAATTACATGAGAAAAAATTTATTCCTAACAAATCGTGACGTCACTAGTATATATATTGTCAATTTAAAAATATGTAGTTAAACCACAACTCTGTAGTCTCTGCCGATTGATACAAGCACCTCTGTAAAAATTACATGTGCTTTGTTTACAAACACACCGCAGACCCCCGTCGCCGATTAGCACCACATGGAAGCACAAACATGGCGACGTTAAATAATATAAAAAAAAAAAAAAAAAAATTACTCCAGCTGTTACAGGCATCATCAGCGGTGATAAGGGAAGGAGAGGAAGCCGATGAAAGGTGAGAGAAAGAGAGAGTACAGGTAGGCCGCGGGGTGGGGGGGGGGGGGGGGGCGACTCGCGGGGATATTCGACAGTGCCGCCTGAACCACCGTATATAGCAATTACCTGTTGCGCGAACGCGAGAACGAGCGAGTGCGACCTGACGCCGAAGAGTCCATGTGAGTGCTTGGTCGACATCACGCCTCTCCAATCTCTTTCTCTCTCTCACTCGGAATCTTCTCGCTTTGTTTACGTGCCTTCGAGAGACACGTGCATTTGCCCGTATGCATGTGTACCTTTGATTTGTGACAATATACGTCTCTTTTATATTACACTATTCAGTCATCCTTGAGTTCAACTTTTCCCCACGTTATTCTCCGGATCAAATTTTATGTGCCGATCTGCGCAAAAAATGTTTTTGCTGTTTTGAATAGTTTATATGTTTTAATAGCAGAAAAGACATTTCTGTCACTCTCGTTCGGGAGTACAGTTGCGGGACAGTGCCCGACACATGTAAAAAGAAGTGTTGGAATGGTCGTATTTGCGCAAAGGTAAAACTTTTTTAAATCGATAGTTTAATGCTTAAGTAGTAGGCTGGTTCAAAGTAACCAAACATTTTTTTAAGACGCCGTATAGATACCACGTGTTCCTTATAATAAACAATGAAAACTGAACTTTTTCCAGAACTTTTAAAAAAATTTTAAGGTCGCTCAAGTCGCTTTTCTGAGCAAAATAACTTTTTCTCAATTTTTTTTGTTTCTTGAGTAAACTATTTTAATTTTTGTGGGTCTTGCATGGATAAATTACTCTGTAGTAATAGTAGAAGGGCTTACAATTTTTCCAGAATTAAATGATTATTATAAGTGCTTTTTTATGAGGCATAAAAAATAATCTTTTTGTTCGTGTAAAAGTGTAATCAGCCACCAAAGGTATTAAATAGTACATTATGTAACCAGGGCAAAAAGTCGAATATTTTTCCTGCGGGGAGTTTACTGCCCGAGCGAGCGAATCGAAGCGAGGGCAGTATCACCCGAGTGAAAAATCGACTTTTTTCTCGAGTTACATATAGTACTTTATGCCCATCTCAACTGTGGCCACATTTTGACTTGGAAAGCGGGACTAATGGACTGTTAAAAGACAATCAAAATTCAGGGTTATTGGTAAAACTTGATGAAATAAAGGAATTTTGACTATTTTCTAGTGAAGTCACTTTTTTCACTAGGGAAAAAAATTACTTTTTTCCCGCTAATCATTTTTGCGAGCAAAAAGTGTAATTTTGGTCTCGCTTTTCAGGGAAAAAAGTGGCCAGTTTCATGCAGATGGGCATACTATTTTTTTTTTTCAACTGAAACTTTTTTGTCAGGTTTAGATACGTAACAAGATAATATTTTTGGTCTGATAAAGAAAAAGTAATTTTTGTTTGCTAGAACATATATTTAAGAAACATTGAATATAAATATTAAAAGACTGAAATTATTGTAATACATTGTCGATATAATAACGAAATAAAATATTAACTTTTAATTATATGAAAATATTAACAATATTGCATTAAGGTGATGCTAAAGTTACCTGTCACCGACAAATACGAGGAACCACTTTTCTTATTTCATTTTCGATTTCGAATAATTAACTCTATGGAAAGTTGTTGTCCCAATCAAGAAGAACAACTTTCCATAGAGATATTTTCTTAAGATTGAAAAATGAATGGGAAAAGTGGTTCCCCGTATTTACCAGTAATACGGGGATTAACAACACCTTAATACAATAAATACAAATATTATTTTTTTTACTAACCACAATATCAGAATATATCTAAGGAAAATAATGGGGTATCAATTATTGGTATTAATATGTGTATTAATTATTAATATTTTTCTTAGATATATTCTGATATTCTGGTTAATAAAAAAACCAACTGTGTAAAAATTTATTTTTGCTTACATTTGTTTGAATATATTGTGTATTAATCCTTTAGGTTCCAAGTGTGCCTGCAGGAAAGAGAGAGAGAGAGAGACAGAGAGAGAGGGAGAAAGAGAGAGACAGATTGATTGATTGATTGATAACTAGGTTATTATGCCATGGTCAAGGTAGACCGAATGGCAAGTGCAACATATAACACAAAATACATCATATAAAATATAAAGTTAAATAATATAATGTTAACTTAATTTACGCAATACATAAATTCAAAAGCGCATAAGTAATTCGTACATTTCACATAAAAATCAAAGAGCGCATAAATAATTAGTGCATTTCACATAACAATCGAAGAGCGTATAAATAATTAGTACATTTCACATAACAATCAGAATAATCGCAACGGTATTTTATTTAAATAAATTTAACTAAGACTTTTAATTTACAGAGAGGTATAGAGAGAGAGAGAGAGAGAGAGAGCTATCACATGCTTTGGTAACGATTAACGATACCAACACGACGGGAGACGATCCTCCGACGACACGCGTGCGTACGTGCACAGGGGAGCAGCATTGGCTGAATCCGAGAAGACGTCACGGGACGTACCTCGTTGACTCAACACCGGTCGATGGAGGGTTGCGAGCGACTGACAGTGGATAATCGAGGCTTACCTAATGTAAGTCCTTCTGTCTCCTCTCGCGATGCCCTCTCCACCTGCAAAAATGTGCTAAAATGTGCTAAAGTCAAATAAAAGCAGATATTCCTATTATTGTTCTTCAAGTAATCTCCTGAAGAAGTAGAAAATAAAAAAATAAACATATTTCGTTTTCGAAAAATATTTTGTGAGATCATTTGAAGTGGTTACATCGATAAGAAAAACGAATTTTAACAAATTTAAGTCTAAAAAAATAGCTGCTTAAATTTTAGATAAGAAAACGACAACATGATTATCATTTTTTCTATATTCCCTACTATTTTTAATCATTACTCAAAAAATTAAAAAATCTGGGAATTTTAGGCCACCCTAGTGTGCATACTGTACACAAATTCTGAGGCAGCTGGTAAGTATCGTATCACTCAATAAAACACGACCTTCCATCGTACTGTAGATTGGAATTTCGCGGCGAGCCGGCGAGCCTGCACTCGCGAGTTACTTGCACGTGCGTTATTCTACACCGTACGTAGCGGGGACAGCCACTGGAACGCATAATTGCGAAACCGTCAGTTATTTTTTTGGCATTGTTCGAATAAAGGCCCAGCCCCTTATAATTGAAAAAGTTAAATTATTACATTGAAAGCGCTATTGTAATTTTTAAGGATAGCTTCTATTATATTGCTTTTAACGAAACCTTACATTTCTATACATAATATAGTATTTTAAAAAATTTCAAATAATTAATAGTTTATATTTTATTTGGTTTCTATATCCACAATATAATATTTTTTAAAATGTGAGGTATACAATATAGTTAATATCTTTATGTATCGTAAAAAATTTATGATGTATTTTGTTAGTAGTATATCAATTTATTAGATATAGAGTAATTTCAGACTTTTAATTTTCATATTGAATGTTACATAACCCAACATGTCAAAAAACTTTCAGTTGAAAGAAAATTTGTTTAATGTCGTTGGCGGCTGGTTAAACTTTGACATGTACAAAAAGATTATTTTTTATGCCCCATACAAAATGCACTTAAAATATTCATTTAATTCTGCAAAAATTCTGAACCCTTCCCCTATTATTACAGAGTAATTTAGTTGTGCAAGACCCGAAGAAAATAAAATTGTATACTCAAGAAAAAAGAAAAACTAAGAAAAAGTCATTTTGCTCAAAAGAGCAACTTGAACAACCTCTAAACATAATTTAAAAATTCTGAAAAAATTTCAGTTTTAATTTTTTATCATAAGTAACACGTGGTATCGATAAGGCGACTTAATAAAAATGTTTGGTTATTTTGAACTACCCTAATAAGTAGTAAAAAAAAAACATTTCTGTCCAGCCATGTGCGGGGACATGTACTTCTGTCCATGACACGAACATGTCGAAAATTGAAAGTCAACCGTCTCATTTCCCCAAGGCTGAACATTTGTTACTAATAGTATGCCATGCAACTTAAGGAAAATCACTTCTGTGCACATACCGATTAGGTTGAACAGTGCGGCGGTCGCTGGTTTGAACGACATATAAATCATTTTCTTTGTTTGTGTCGGTCCTCATCTCTCCAGAATGATATGCTCAAAGCTCCAAATTTTTGTATATCTAGTGCACACGATAATAAAAAAGAAAAATAATGTCTGTCCTACTCTAGGTGAGGCACAAGCGGGAACGCACTATAAAGCCACTTTCTTTCTATTCTCTCACATTTCCACAGAATATGATGAAAGCTCTACATTTTTTTATAAATAGTGTACACGATGATAAACAAGAAAAATAATTTTTATAACATGTGCATTGAAAAGGCCTCTTTTCAATGCATGTACAGACCATAGAAAATCGAGAATGCCGAGCGCCTATGTGCAGCGGAGAGAAAACATTTTCTCCCCGGTCGCAGCGGGACCGATTTTCTCCCCTTGTTGTCCAATGTACTATTCTGTCCTACTCTTGGTGAAGTATATGAAGGACAGAAGCGAGGAAAGGTAGGCCTTCGGCACCCTGGACTTCCCCTCGTGCTCAATCATCATCTTCGCTTAGAAAAAGCCTATTTTCTCCTCTTATTGCACAATTTACTATTGTCATACTCTAGACGAGGTACAAACGGGACAGAAGCGACGAAAGGTTGGTCGCGATGCATATCAACCGTCTATACTTGAGCTTTGTAATAACAATCCTATCCCAATTCCGCAGAATGATTTGTTCAAAGATTAAAAATTTTGTATAAATGGTGTACAGAATGATAAGCAAGAGAAATAATTTCTGCCCTACTCTTCATAAAGTACAAGCTGGACAGAAATGACGAAAGATGGGCCAAGACGCGCGTGGGTGGATATAAGACGCGAGACGATTACCATAATTATTCAATTACAAACGGTGTAATTGTTGAAGTTAATTTTTATTATTAAAATTTTTTGTTTTACTGTGAAATAATAAAATAGTATATTTTGAACAACAAAATTTTGTTGACAACGTATAACAATATTCATTATAATATTATTCTTTAGCACACTCAAACTCGTAACTTAAGTAATTTTCTATTTCACTATCGTTTTTTAGCGTTTACAACGCTTTGTAGGGATTTTATTGTACATAAAATCTGTAAACTTCTTTACACCTGTATACGTAAATAAAAATCAATAAATGTATGTATAATGTCAAATGCTCTCTCTCTCTCTCTCTCTCTCTCTCTCTCTCTCTCTCTCTCTCTCTCTCGCTGACGCCTGATGGAATATACAAAGTGTTAATACAGGTATTATGTGGCTTTCGCCCGGAGATGCGTTGTGACGTTTTGGAAGAGAATGCATTATAATTGCATGTGCAATTAAACCGTCACAGATCCTCTCCCCCAGATGCTGGGTAGTCGACCAAGCGGTCCAGCTCTCTGTACTTTACGGCTATACAGGGTGAGTTATGTACCAAAAAAGAAATAATGATAAAAGGAGTAATTCTAAAATCAAAATAATTCAAAAGAAAAATAATGGAAAATTTATATGTATATATGTAAGAAAAAATAGGGTTCTAAAGGTTGCAAAAGTAAATAATGAATTCTAGAAAATTAATTTATATACTACCTCCTACTCTCTTTAGTGCGGTCGACGATAGATGACCTGAACAGGAAAAAACATTCGCATTGGGAGCGTGTGGAGTTAATGACAATAACAAAACCAAAGGCAAGAAGAAATGAGAATTGTAGTCGATCGCTGTGTGGAGGCTATTCGTGCTTCGGACGGTGCTAGGACTCGGTAGCCTAAATTGCCCTACGCATCCCTCAAAGAAGTGGATATAGCACATAGTAGACTATGCGTGTATGCCCTTTTCAGCTCGTTCGTACACTTCTGGGTTTCGCACGCTCGAGCAACAACCTTGAAGCATTTCATCGTCATAAACTTATGAATTGCATCGTTATAAGCTTATGAAAAAGCAGTGTCGGTGTGGGCTTCTGAGAACGCTCTGTATCTCAATGTCGGGAAAACGAAGGCAATTATTTTTGGGTCAGAATCTAACATTAAGAAAGTACAGAATATGGATTTGCCTGGCATAGAGATTCAGGGTAACGTCTTTATTCCCTTTGTTGGCACTGTTACTAACCTCGGTGTTGTCATGGATTCAAAGTTAACATGGAAACCTCAAGTGGATGTAGTTGGCCGAAAGGTTAATAAGGCCCTGCATGGGCTTAAATCATTTCAATCCAGCACCACCGAGGCGTTACGCAAACGGCTTGCAAGTGCTCTTGTTCCGTCTCATTTAGATTATTACTCTTTAGTGTATCTTGATGTGTCAGGTGAGCAGAATTCATATGTGAGGTACATATGTGGTGTTAGAAGGTATGAGCATATCAGTCCCTACAGGAGTAAACTTGGCTGGTTTGATCTTGAGGGAAGAAGGGCGTATTTTGCAGCGGTACAACTATACAAAGTTATTAACATGGGTCAACCCACGTATCTTGCAGCCCTTTTTCAAAAAAACCAGGCTCGGACCTAGTCTAGTAGGACTGATTCTAGGGAGCTCTCGATTCCATCGTCGCGTACTGATACAGGGTTGAAATTATTTCAATCTCAAGGTGCGCGTCTATGGAATACGATCCCTTGACGTATTAAGCATTTGCCCTCACTACGCAAATTTAAAGCGACAATTCGCGACTATTTGTTTACTATCCAATTACCGACACTGTGTATATGCCTTAATTTCCGAAACCATATTTGTACCCGAATTACTGTTTGTGTCGGAATAAAAACGATTACATTCAGTTTCTTCAACTAAAAACTAATTCTGAAATTAATTTTAATTAATTTATATATACCATTATTTTAGTTTAGACATAAATTATTAGTTAAATGGCTCAAAGTTACCCGGAATACTGGGGTGACTATGACCAACACATTTTTTAATTTTCATACTATAACACACCTATAAAAAAAATTTTATACTTGGAATATTTTCTATAGGCTGCTATCATAACGTGATATTATTAATTACCAGAATAGTGCACTACGTACACGAACTTCCAATGTAGCTCAAAGTCACCCCGGTGTCTAATATGATTATTTTACATTATATACTAGTTTTTAAGAACGATTTAAAAAAAATCTTGGTTTACAATAAATAAATATGTCCATTTTGCCAAAGCTCAAGATAGGACTTTATGTTAAATATTGAAACTTTGAAGCTAAATTTCCTAATTTTTAATACCACAAGATGCGTCGAAATTTTAACCGTGCATAAAACACACCTAAACTGAAAAGCAAAAAAACAATAAAAGTTTCAAGAGATTTAAAAAAAATTCAATTATCCGGTGAAGGTCCTTAAGTACCGTATCATACCCAGTTCCTTATCAGGACCCAATACCTGATCATTTTCTTACATAAAATGTTACAACGAATTTATTGCTGCAAACAGAATTTTGAAGACTTGAGAAATATTTATTTACTACTTGGAAAATAAATACGTCTTCAAAGAAAATAAAGTTTAAGTAAAATTTTCTTTTATGTAAACAAGAACTGATCAGGAATTGCTCTTAACTGATCAGTAACTAGGTCCATGCGAATATGCATGTTGTTCCTGGTGTAATGGTGAACGTCCCAGGATCGTTTCCCTTGTGTACCTATCCACCGACCTCTCCATGGCGGTATTATCTCGTTTATTTTATTCACCATTCCATGAATTACTAAAAATGAGAGTTTTAAAATCAATGTTCACTTATCACTTATTTGCGGAACCAATTTGTAAGGGATCAATCGGAAACAGATACAACATTTTTGTAATTATACATCATGGAGTATCTTAAATTGATTGAGAAAACAAAACATTTGAGGAAGTTGTTGCGATCAAAATGTATCTAGTAATGCTATTTTATTAAATATTTTTAATCTAAGCAAGTGAACATCAACTTGGTGCAACTCGAATTTGATCAGGCTTCAGATTGTTTCATATTAATTCAGGAGGTGTTTTACAATACTTGAAATAACAAAGCCTTGCACCGGCAGTTTAATGTTCTTATTTTTGAGAAAATGCACAAATCGTAAATATAAGTAGGCTTTGTATAAAAATATTAATTTATTCCAAAGTTATGAACAATCGAAGATGGTGACGAAAACTGCATAAAAAGTCTCCTAATTTAAAAGACTCGAATTTGTATGCATTTTTCATTCATTGTGAATAATTTGAACTAAATTAATAATTATACGAAACAATTCATAAATTAAAGCTTGTTCCGTCTATTTTTATTGTAATTTGAATAATTTATCCAGAGCAAAAAAGATCAGAAGTTATGATCAGAAGTTATGATCAGAAGTAGCAGTTTCAGTTGAACAGGTAATCTTTTGGGGTCATTCACATATTACGTAACGCTATTTTTGCCAGTTTTAGAGCCCCTGCCACCCCCTGAAATGCATTTTTACTTATTTTCCTATGTTTTCAACACACACTTTAACGCTAACAATTACCCCCTCCTCCTTTAAAGCGTTACGTAATATGTGAACGACCCCGTTAAAAACAAGAGCCCACTAGATGAAGCTGCATTTAAAAAAAATGTTTGAAAATAATACTTTTAAAATGGGCTCTTATGGTAAAATATGCATTTATGCCTGTTACTACATGAAAAACCATGATTTCTTTATAAAACAACCAAAAGATTATAGTGTTTAACTGTAGATTCCGATTATTTAACGAAAATACCCACTCGCCAGCAAAATATAAAAAAAATATTAAATAAATAAGTAAAATAAGTATATTTTTGTATCTGATATACGCGTATTATTATCATTTTTCATATATTGTAAGACATTCATATCAATAGGTATGAAAACGTTGGTTATTAGAAAAAAAATTGTGTGCCCCCATGGGGCCCTGTATAATACGGAACGACGGAGCCCGTAGCCACCTTATATGCAAAAAGTAACAGATTTTATATCTAAGAAACTATAAAAAAAGATTATTTAAAGACAGTACCTAAATTTCAAGGAGTATTTAATGATTTATGAGTATTTAATGATTTAATTGAGATAAACTTTTACTTTTTAATTAAAAAAATTATTGTTTAAATGAACAACAAAATATTCATTTGGTAAGAACAAAAATATTGGACATCCTCCTAAATAAATCCTATACAGCACCCGACAAGTGTCTAATTAAAACATTTTTCCTTGGGATCGTTTTCTTTCTCTCAAAGCTATATAACATTTTTGTCAGAAAACAATAAATAGCAAATTTTTGCAATCTAATAAATGTTTTATACTTTATAAAGAATTCGATTCAAGCTGGGATCAATAATTTTCAAATTTGAAGTAGCATGTACGGATACAATAAATGTCCCTACCGATCAGCATTCCCGCTATCCAGTTTCTGATGGTCAGCGGTACACCATGCTTCGCCAGGGCTGTGTCAATGGTTTTCCTAGTACTGCTGTTAAAAGCTCCTTCTATGTCTACAAAGGCGCCAAGTACCGTTTCCTTGGCACTTTTTGCCTTTTCAATATATCCTACAACAGAGTGTAAAGCCGTTTCCGTGGATTTACCCACCGAATATGCATGTTGTTCCTGGTGTAATGGTGAACGTCCCAGGATCGTTTCCCTTGTGTACCTATCCACCGACCTCTCCAGCGTTTTCAGCATGAAGGAGGTAAGGCAAATATGTCTAAAATCCTTCACAGACGTGTAACTCTTCTTTCCGGGTTTCGGTATGAACGAAACCCGTGTACGTTTCCAGCTCCTTGGAATATATCCAATGGCGATACTCCCCTTAAAGATTCCCGTGACCAGCAAAAGTTTGGAGAAAATGCCGCCCGAAGGCTCGAAGGTGGATCGCCCATTTGACTCTTTCTGGTGTGACGATCTGTGCCGCCAACGCCCAATCCGCATTTCCTCGTGTGCTAGTTCTCCCAGGTATACGTATCTGTCCCTCCCCGTTCTCATTTTTAGTGAAGTCCGGGAAATTCGCTCTCAGAAGTACTTCTATTGTTTCCTCTTCTGTTTCCGTGTAGTATCTGGACATGTCTTTAAGGCTTTGTAAACAAATACTATTACTCTTGGTTAGAAGTCTGGCTAGTTTAGCCGTTTCGGTTAAGCCTTCTGTACTTGAACAGAAATTCTGCTATTTCTCCCATTTAGCTTTATCTAGTTCCCTTTTGAAGTCATTTAGCGTATCCTTATACGTATTCTATCCTTCTGAGTGCCTTGTTTTCTTTGCTCTGTTAAAGGCCTTTCGGTCCTTCCTTTTCAGCGCCTCTAGATGTTTGTTCCACCAGGGGGCGCACCGTTTGTCCCTTCGGCTTTAACGGGCAGTTGTTCTTATACGCTCTGGTAATGGCTGTCTGGACCTGTTCCAGTGTCCATTCCAGTCCATATTCCGTCCCATAAGATTCTTTAAGGTGTATTAAACGTTCGTTTAGCTCTTCCTTGTATCCTTGGGATTTCTCTTGGGGTCACTCCATATTTTCTGGATCTTCATCCAGAATGAAATGGTCCTATGGTCCGACAAAGATGGTTTATCCTCCACTCTCCATTCATGTATATGGTTTCTAATGTTCATACTGGCCAGGGTGAGGTCTAGAACCTTTCTTCTGTTACTGGTCATAAAAGTCGGCTCATCACCCTGATTCATTATGTCCATTTGTGTACTAGTAATTTATTCCAGCAGAGTTTCACCCCTTTTGTTGATATCTGTACTGCCCCATACTTCATGGTGAGCATTGGCGTCGCAGCCGATGATCAAGTCGAGTCTTTTTATCTCTGCAGTATTCTATTACTTTTCTCATACCTGTTGTTGGTATTTCCTCGTCGTGAGGAAGGTATGCTGAAGTGATCACGATTGTTCTCCCTCGGCCTTCCTCGTCCTTGATATCGACTCTGACGGTCGTGCAATCCCTAGAGCTCAGTTCCGGTAACATAAAAGCGTTAACACCCTTGATGTAGATGCACGCGCGTGCATTTCCATCATTTGTTCCTACAAACAGTTCTCCGCTTGTATTTAGCCTCCTAATACGTCCCTCCATACCCAAGGTTCCTGTATTAATGTTAAAAATATCCACGTTCTTGAGACATTATTAAGCAAGATATATAGTTATTTCCGATAATGTATTAGAATAAAGAAATTCATATCGGAAAAATTAATTCAGTTTGAGAAAGCTAAGTGCCAATGAATGGGCAGCGGTTTTTTACTTTTTTTTCTCTAACAAACGTGTTATTTTGAAAACACGATTTCTCTAACTTGTATTTGCTCAATGAACAGGTAGAACGAGTTTTGCACAACCGGAGAGTATTGCATATTGAATGTAATAATTCAAACTACAGTTTCCCGCAATAATATGAACTTCATTTATTTTTGTATCCAGACTGATATTTCGTGTTTAAGGAGGTTCGCTAAAATATCGCCTTATTATTAAAATTTAAAGTGGTTCCCATGAATAGAAATAGAGATATTAACCTTCAAAGTTGTAACTTTTAACATAGAGGACATTCTATAGAAGTTACTATTTTATCCAGATTTTAATTTCTAACAGCGAAAATAATGTATACATTAAAAAAAAACTAATATGTGACGCAGAGTATTTACACTGCCGTGCAAATGAAGAAAGTGGGTATCTCCATTTTGCAAAAGATTTGAACCATATAAATAAGTAAGCATAAAAATGATTAGGAACATTATTATTCTTTTACAAAAAGGTCTAGTTCCAGTTCAATTTTAGTGACAAACGATAATTATTTTCTGAACAAATATCTTACGAAAATAAGTCAAAATAAAAATGAATTTTATTAAATGTCTCGGATTTACTGTAAATGCAGATACCCACTTTCGTCATTTGCACGGCAGTATAGGAATACCATAAAAAATGAATACCTTCTCATGAACAGCTTTGAAGCTATAACAATATAAAATACACTATTTGATGGTATTTTGGGTAGAAATAGAAAGAGAAAATAAGAAGGGACACGACCGCGCACCGACACAGACTAATGTCTACAGATGAGCCGCACTCCGCGCACCTATGGAAGTGTACGTAAGGGGCAGGCTTATGGAGTAAAAGCGCTCGGAAACTTTCTGCGCGCATCGTGCTGTAAGTTCACTTAAAGGAACACATGGGCATTTGCTGAACTTTTGAGGGCTATTGTATCAAGCAAGCCTCCTTAAGGTAAGGTTTCAATGATTTTTAAATTTTCCACAGTTCTTAAGCTATCAACTCCTAACTTTTTCTACAACATTATAACCTTATAGTAAAGTTTTTCACCAAATTTCAGATAATTATATTCATTATTACTCAAGTTATGACAATAATTGCATTAAATATCAGCGAAAAAAGGTACTTTACCAAAATGTTCTTGGGTCAATGGTATCAGCGGATGAACTCCGAAAAATTTTAGAGTACTTTGCAAGCCAAATACAAAAAAAAAGTTAGCTTTAGTTTTTGTCTAAACATTACTTGTTTCAATAAAAAAATTAACTTTCAAAAACGGGTCACCTTAAGGGGTCAAAAGTCTGAGTAAAATTCTGTAAAAGATCATTATCAATTGTATAGACAGCAAAAATATGTAGACGCAATCTAAGTTGATGCAAGTTTTTATATCCTAAATATATATATTACGAGGGTAGTTCAATAAGTCTTTAGAATAAAGTATAAAAACAATTTTTTTTTGGTAAATTTTTTTTTATTTTTCAACATAATCTCCTTGAAGCTCTATACACTTGGTCAATCGCTTTTTAAGTTTTTTTAATCCTTCAGAAAAGTGCGTTTTCGGAAGTTCCTCAAAATAAGCACTTACAGAGGCAATGACGTCTTCGTTGTCCGTAAATCTCTGTCCACCAAGCTATTTTTTCAAGTTTGGAAATAAGAAAAAGTCACTTGGGGCTAAATCTGGTGAATACGGTGGGTGTTCGACCAATTCGAATTTTAGTTCTTCAATTTTAGCCATTGAAACGAAGCATGTGTGAACTCGGGCGTTGTCGTGATGAAAGAGAATTTTTTTTCTCGCCAAATGTGGTCGTTTTTTTTTAATTTCTTCTTTCAGCTGCTCTAATAATGATGCATAATACTCACCAGTAATTGTTTTACCCTTTTCCAAGTAGTCAATAAGTATAATTCCACGTGCATCCCAAAAAACTGTAGCCATAACCTTACCAGCTGACTTTACGGTCTTTGCCTTCTTTGGAGCTGGTTCGCCTGTGGAAATCCACTGTTTGGATTGTTCCTTTGTCTCAGGAGTGTAGTGGTGTATCCATGTTTCATCCAGTCACAAATCGACGAAAAAATTCCTCAGGATTCCGACTTATGCGCGACAAAAGAGCCTCAGAGGCGACCACTCTATTGCGTTTATTCTCAGCTGAGAGCAAACGCGGCACCCATCTTGCCGATAGCTTTTTCATGCCTAATTTTTCATGTAGAATTGAAACAACTGCACATAGATATCCTTGTGGCCTCAGCTAACTCACGCACTTTTAATCTTCTATCCTTCAACACCATATCGTGGATTTTATTGATGATTTCGGGAGTAGTTGCTTCTACGGGCCTTCCTGAACGTGGTTCGTCACTTATTGATGTACGACCACGCTTAAATTCATTTACCCAGTTATAAACCGTTGCTAAGGCAGGGGCAGATGTGCCATGAACTGAGTCCAATTCATTTTTTATCTCATATGGAGTTAAACCCTTTAAATGAAAATGTTTAATTACCGCTCTGAACTCGTTTTTTTCCATTTTTCTTAACAAGCAATTTTTTTTTCAATTGGTTATAAAAACACGTAAACTCAGAAGATGTGGACTGTGACTGCACCATATATCTAGTCGGGAGTGGTGCTGACTGAAAACAGATGATTTGGAGCGATTCGCGCGCCATCTGTTGGTCATTCTAAAGACTTATTGAACTACCCTTGTATATGTGATTTTGCCACGAATTAGACCCCTCTAAGTGGTTTTTATAGTCCCCTGAAAATTAACTAATCTACATTATTGAATGCAAGCCTTTTTAATTACTTACCACGGATTTTTCAATCAGGTGGTGTATTTTTTATGGTCACTAAGGCTTTAAACTATTTTTCAGAAGTGTACTCATGGACTTTAGGAGCTACATTTTTAAAAAAAGATAATTTTCAATTATTAGGCACACATGTAAAATAGTAGTAGTATTGTTATTGTATTTTCATACTATTATTATTGATATTAGTAGAGACACTCCACCACTCCACGTTCGCTCGCTTGTTTAGTAAAAAATAATCTAATGATTTATATATGTCTATATATATATACATACACACACACACACATATATATATATATATATAAAAGTGCTGAGTGTGACATGGGTGCCCTGACGACCTGATTGAACTTACACATACTTTATTACCGATTGACTTTTGCTCTAGCTTTCTGTAAATATTAGCAATTTCGCTCGACCTGTAATTATAATCATGTGTCGATTTAATTTTTCTATTTAATATACATACACATTTACACACTTCGGCGTGAATCGAGCTTCGTGCTGTGATTATCGCTCGCTTCGCGCGCGCTTTTCGACCGTGAAATTGATCGATGAAGAGGGGGGGGGGGGGGGGGGTATGCGCGGCAACAGCATCAATACAAATACTGAAGTAATTATTTCGAGTATTTTTGATGATAATGAAACTAATAGAACAGATGTTGCGCACACTGCCGCGCAGGGTCCTCCCACTGATTCGGAAAGAGGATATTATAAGCATCCGCCTGCTTCGATTGGATGAGCGACAGCCTAAGTTACCAATTTCCGCAAAAGATGGGGGTATACAGTCGCCGTGGGTTGTTACCTTTTTCCAATAGTGCATTAGTAGGGGAAATTATGCGTGCAAAGAAGTTTATTACAAACTTCCATGCGAGAGACGTAGACACCTCGACTCTTGACCAGCAAACTAATGATTTAATAATAAATGCTAAAATCTTCATTAATGAGCTCCTAGAAAGAGACTCTTTCTTAAAATTCAGAAGCCTAAAGGTCCTTGCGATGAATCTTAATTTTAAATACGCATGGCATCGAGGGGGGCGGTTCCTGGTCAAGAGACGTTATAGCAATGTCTTTCATGAATTTTCCTCAGCAGCTGATCTCCAAGCAATATTATCATCCCATGGGATAAACTCAAGCGAAACGACGGTCGAATAAGTGTGTAATACAGTAAATAGAAGATCAGCGGCTGTTACTATAGCTTCTAAACAAACCGAGGCGCCGGTGCGGAATGACTAGCCAGTGGTACTATTGCGGGGGAGGGGGGGGGGGGGTGCACGGGACTGACAGCAGGTTTTGTCAATGTGACCACTCTTTTAGGACAAATCGAGATCCTCAGACAGCATCTTTCCACTGGTCTCGTCTACCATCTCTTCGGCATTGCTAAGTCGCATCTCTGCCCTGACGTTGAGAGTGATCGTATTCAGATCAGCGGCTATTCTTGCATTACACTAGATCGTAAACACATTCGGAGTCGGGTTAGTCCTATATGTTCACAACACCTTCAAAGCCAACTTTCTGTGCAGTTCATCGACTAATTAGGAGGGAAAGTCGCTTATCCCAGAATATATCATGCACAGTTTGCAGCAGGGTAGTCTACCGCCCGTCTTTGTTGTACTTATTTATAGACCACCTCACGTCCCGTTTCTCTAGAGCTCTGATGTTATCGACCAACTCACCATGCACACTCAAGATTATAGCCATAAAATAAACTTGGGCGATCTGAATGCGAATTTACTCAAGATGTCAGACGACGCAAAATTTGTTAGGCGACTTGCTGATGATCTTAATTTTCATATAGTAGACCATAGTGCGACTTATCACCTTAAAGATTCTTACACATGGATAGACGTAATAATGACTGATGACAATGACATAGAGCTTAGCAGTAGTAATCAAGCGGCGCCATTTCACAGTCACCGTGACATCATAGAGGTTCAGATTGGGGTTGAAACTGCTGTACCCCCTGTAGCTAACTCGTTTAGCTATTGGAATTTTAAATCGTTACAGCAAGACGACCTCCTCTCTCACCTTGCCGACTGTGATTGGTCGCCGCTTGATGGTTCAGATACAGACATCGACTACCAACATGAATGCCTCAGCGTCAACCTCATGACTGCGATTGATGAAAATCCCCCATGGGTTGACGCTGAACTCGCGTATCTGTACAAGAAACGAGACGCTATACGAAGACGTTACGCACGGACCAAGGACAGCAAACTATGGTGGGATTGACAATCTCTCGCGTCTGATGCCGAACAACGCACAAAAAGCGAACGGGAGATTTTTATACAAAACCATATCTTTGATGCTCTTGACACAAAGAAAGACATATGAAAAGAACTCAAGGGCTTGGAACTCCTGCCTAAAACAAGAGAGGATCTTAATGGTTTTTCACCGGATTAGCTTAATGCTCACGTTGCTGGGGTGTCGGTCTTCCAAATTGAAAGTGAGAAGATCTTGACATCATCCTGACTTCAGCCAGTGATGGCGGCTTTGTCTTCAGGAAAATCACCTTCTCTGACGTAGTCCTGGCTGTTGCCTACTTCTCGTAACAGACGAGGTGAGGACGGAATCCCATGAAGTGTGGTGGCCAAGGCTCTTCCGTTAGTGGGTCACCATGTTGCGAAGACCTTTAACTCCTCCCTATCAAATGGCATTTTCCCGGGGAGTTGAAAAGGATCTCAACTTGTGCCTTTGAAGAAGAAACCAGTTCCATCTTCGGTTTTTCATTTCCGCCCAATTGCGCTGTTGAGGTTCCTTTCCAAGGTTCTGAAAAAAATTGTCCATGCCCAAATTACCGACTTTTTGAGGACAAAGAATATTCTTGACCCGATGTAAACAGGTTTTCGACAACATCACAGCACTCAGACAGCACTACTGAAATTCACCGAAGACATCAGAACAGGAACTAACATCAAAAAGAAACTGTTGACTATTTTATTATTCTTTGATTTCAGCAAAACATTCGACATTATTTCACATTCAAAGCTGCTGCGTAAGTCGTTGCGGATGGGTTTGTCCAGGAGCGTTCTCATGTGGCTCAAGTCATACATTACAGGTCGTAGACAAAAAGTCTTCACTAATATAAATGGGGAATCAGATTGGCTAACCATCAATCATAAGGGCCTATATTCTTCTAGGGCCCAGGGTGCACACTTCTGGAACTTGTTCCCCTGCAGTGTAAGGTGTCTGCTATCACTATGCAAGTTTAAAACGGCGTTAGGTGGGCACCTCGAACAATTACACGGCGACAAGACTCCACGAAAGTGATTAGTCATAGGCCTACGGCTCACCTCAAACCGCTTGTGATTGTATTTCGTTCATGTCTGTGTAGTCTCAATTCATTTTAAGTATCAAGTCAGCAGTGTTAGTGTAATTATTAGCGTGAATGATTGTAAGAATGAAGGGAGAATGAAAGTGTCTTTTACATTCGACACGATAGATATATGTGCAATATAAATGTGTATGTGTATATATTACTTGTTATCTATTTATTTATGTATTATTAAGTTGACGAAACGATATGTGATAGAACTGACTATATTATGTTATGTTAGACTATAAATTGACGAACTGTAATAGCGATCCGTAACTTTTGAAACGCAATGACTCATAATGTGATAACTAATTTTAACTTAAATGTACATGCAGCTGTAAATTTTGTCATAGTGACGAATAAAAAGTATATCTATCTACCTATCTATCTCTCTCGCAATAAATACCATTGTCACCCGCCACCTTTTTGTGTAGTTCTTTATTCCAATCCTCCAGTTCTTCCAGAATATCCCGCAAGCGCGAAATTCATCACCTCGAGCAAATGAAACTCATCAATCCGCTTGGAAGAGAAAGCGGGACATTTTGGCATACATATCCAAAAAGAGAGAACTACCGAGAATCGCACAAAAGAGGCGCAGACATCGACGGACTGCAGCATTTCATGTTTGAGCGCAGCTATCCGCTAGACCATCAAGTGCGCAGCGAGCATTCTATCTCTCTCTCTCTATCAGGCAATCAGAATCGCCGAACACTTTCAGTGCAGCAAAGCGCGCGTCAAGCAGCCGCACACCCCTCCCCCTCCCCAACACAGGTACCTACCGCCAGCCCGCAAATGAACTTTCTATCCACGTAAGCAGTCTAAGAAACGTAGGCCTCAGCCCAGCAAACCTTTCAAGCGCAGCAACAGTTGCAAAAATGTCAATTTTTGAAACACGAAGCGCACGTGCTAGGTCACATTGTTGGAAATGAAAAAATCATGACGTACCCCAAGAAATTGAAGGCCGTGAGCAAGTATCCAGTTCCTACAAACGATAAAAAAGTTAAGCAGTTTTTGGGCTTTGTTGGTTACTATGCGGTGTGATTAAAGACTGAAAAAGTTTGACTAAAATGGATCCAAAATCTGCTAATGCAGAAAGTTTCTATATTGTTTGGACATTAAATATCAGTGGAATTTAAAATCCTAGCTGCTCCCTTTCGCGAGGTATGCGCATTATTAGATTTTCACATAACAACCTGTAGTTCAAAGCTTGTGTAGTCTGGTTTATTAACCCTCCTGCGCATTAGTTTATTTTCGTGTATATGGACTAGATCGAATGTAAGTCTGCAACAATATTTTCTGCAAATTCGTAACATTTTCTAAATAATAGCTATACTATTTAGCTTCAATTTGAGAGGTTGTAGATGTCCCAACAAAGTAAAGATTTAAATTTGTGATACAAAATGTATACAAAAATGACGTGCGGTTTGGACGAGTATACTCGGCTCTCTGCGCAGGGGGCTTAAGTACAACGCTCTCTCAAGTTTACCGTTTTTTTAAAACTATCTTATAAATAAGTTTGCATGTTCATTTTTCATTTGAAAAATTTCTTTATAAAACCACTTTTAGCCAAGCCCAGAACCATCAACGAGGACATAGTGGTTGAATGGTCCCATTTCTTTATTTGTATTTTTTTGTTACTTTTTTACTTTTTTTTTGTATTTTTAACTTTTTATCTATTTTTATTTTTTATGTATTTTTTACTTTTTATCTATTTTTATTTTTTATGTATTTTTTTCTTAATAAATTATATTTTTAATGTTAGGATAAATTTAAATAAATAATTTTAAAAGTTTAAAATTATAGATGAAGCGAGGAAATTTCTGTTACTGCTTTTAAATAGCTGTGACGTATACGACTTGTGATGTATACTTGTTACCTTCTAACGTGCCCAGTATATCAAAAAATCACGATGTATAGATTCTCCACTTTGCTCTGACAAATAACCTAATCCATTATTGTTTTATACGAAACGTAAACTTTCTGTTATGTGCGTAAGAATTACGTGAATTTTTAGTGTTTCGGAAAGTTTATCAATACTTTTCGAAGCGTTATCTAATTGATTGATATAAGCATCAAGTAAGAATCCAACTTTTCCTGAGGTAAAACAGCAATCAACAATTTTATTCATTGCTTTATAAGCAGTAACATAGGGTATAATTTTGAAAATACCTACCTTTTCAAATATTTCTGGATTTGTTAATTTGTCAAGTTTAATTTTACCAAAGACAATTTTCCTACCACATGGAGCGCATATCTTTTTTCTATTCTCATCATGAGAACATTTTCCCCCGAGACTCAATTTAAAATCAGAATAATAATAAAATTACAATTAGGTGAGTAAACAGTTGTATGGTTATGATAATTAATAGAAAGACTCAGACAGAGTCGGCGTCATCGTCTAGCAGCAATTCCGCAATCTAAGAAGATCGCGGCAGTAACTGTAGCACCAATTAAATTAGTCTTATATATTTCATAACTCAACTTCTGCTGCGATATAGAAAATTTAGGGTCGCCGCCACCTATCGGCGGCTAATGCTCGGCAGTCGGTGTTTGGGCCACGATTGCTCGATAACTGGGGCAGTACGTTTGCTTTAACTTTGCAAATTACTTTATTATACTGTAATAAAGTAATTTTAAAAGTTTTGGAAAATGTATACCGTCAGTTTTCGAAGTACTGCGGGTAGAACGCGCGAAAGCGTACCTCCCTGCATATATATATATATATATATAAGTTTTAATCACTATTTATTTTACATTTAAAATTTTTTGCCTTTGTTTAGTTAATTGAAAAAGTGGTTAAAATTAAGAAAGCGGTATTATTGATAGAGCATTCATTCGAAATGTCTAAAGCAAGCTTTGAACTATAGGTCGTTATGTGAAAATCTAAAAATGCGCATAACTCGCGAAAGGGAGCAGCTAGGATTTTAAATTCAATTGATATTTAATGTCCAAACGATATAGAAACTTTCTGCATTAACAGATTTTAGATCCATTTTTGTCAAACTTTTTCAGTCTTCAAGCTCACCGTGACTACAGACGCTTTGTTCAACATTTTGCGAAAATCGCCAGGTATCTGTTGCAACTAATCAACAAGGGCGTCAAGTTCGTATAGAAATAAAAGCAGCAGCGCGTATTTGAGCAGATCAGAGACGCGCTCTGCAGCAAGCCAGTTTTAGCAGTTCCCGACATGTCTAAACCGTTTATTGCCACCGTCGACAGGGTGACTCTTATGACGATATTAAACCAGGGCGAAATAGGACACGATAAGTCTTGCGCTTTCGCCTCTAGGTGCATAAAAAAAATCGAGTTTCGTTATTTGACATACGACAAAGAAATGTTTGCGCTGGTTTTTGTGAAAGACCACTTCAGGCATTACTTATACGGCAGAGAATTCACCGTAATTACAGACCACCAGTGGCTAAAGCATCACATGAGAACCAAACTCCTCGATTTGCGCTGTAATCAACTCAAAACCGCACTTTGCGAGTACATATTTGAGGTCGTTCACAAGCCCGGCAAAACCAACGTCAACGCAGACGCGCTTTCCCGCAACTCACAAGGACCCCGCCCCCCCCCCCCCCCCCCTCCAACCCGATCTCACCGATTTTGATATTTTTTGGATATGTTGTAATACATGACAAAATAAGGCACATGTATTTTTCTTTATGTGCCAACATCCACTGTTAAGGAGTAAAAGCCGCTCCTAAAGTTTACTTTTAAAAATAACTTTTTTCTTATATCTCGGCATATAATCGATGTTTTTTAATGCAACAAATTGGAAAATATTTCTCATAAGGCCGAGATATTAGGTGTACTTATGATTCAAGGGGTTGCAACCCTTATTTTATATTTAAAAAAAACTATGTTTCTTATCAATATTTTTATTCTGAAAATCAGGGTATGAACTCAAAAAAATTAAAAAATGCATTTTTGTTAACAATATTGAATATTTACGTTGACGTGTTTCAAGATTTTTCAAACAACCACCCTTCAGTACCGTTCAGCGCTCCTGCCCTTCGTCTCTCTGCGTTTTCTTCTCCTTCGTCGATTACTGACAGGGACCCCCCCCCCGCCCCTCAACCCGACCTCACCGATTTTGATAAGCTTTGGATATGTTGTAGTACATGACAAAATAAACCATACGTATTTTCCTTTATGTGCCAACATTCACTTTTAAGGGGTGAAAATCACTCATACAGTTTACCTTAAAAATTAACTTTTTCTTATATCTCGGCATATAATGGATGTTTTTTAATGAAACAAATTGAATTGAATTGAAACAAATGAAACAAAAATCTTATCCTTGGCTCGCATAAAAGAGTTTCACCCAACATATTATTGACAAAAGTTCCAAATAATTGAAGCATTTAGAAAGCACTTATAGCACTGACTACTAAAAATATTAAATCTTTTAATTTCCTGGAACACGTATATAATATATATATAATATAATAAATAAAAGTTGTATAGATGTGCTTACAAATAATCAGCTAATTTCTTTTATCAATCACGTGAGTATTTTATTAATTGTCTTTTATCATATATATTTTTATTTGAATATTTAATTTACGGTAATTCTAAAGTTATTTAAGAATAGTAAAAAGATATTAAATATAAATGTTAAACATTATTTTCTTTTTACTAATTTCAAAATAGTGTGTTTGCCGCTTTTAAGCTCCTTTCAAGCAAACGGTCTTATTCGAATCATTTCAATTTCTTTTCTTTTAAATATTATGTAGTATTAGTATGTACATTGCAATTTTTTCTCATTTCAATTAAATTTCTATTAAATAATCGCAATAAAGAATTATTTCAATGTTTTTATTTTAGATTCAAAGATGAGGATTAATCCTTTAAACGTAGTTCATTTATTATTAGCGTATTTTCAAACCTTACAAATACCAGATAACGTGACGAATTATAAAGAAATTCAGTTGTCAGAAAAATTTAAACAGATATTAATAGATGCTATAAATGACTTTAATGATGTAGACATGATTATTGAAGAGTCGTTGGATTTTCATGAAGAATATAAAGACTATGATGCTAAGATAGTCGAGGATGAAATACGACATCACTTCCCTGATCCTGTCGTACCACCGACAAATCAGTGTACAGAAGATAATGAAGAAATTAGTTTCGAATACAAACAATAAGCCGTAGAATTTTGGAGTAGCGGCAAAAAGAAAAACTTGAGTATTGAAAGTGTACAATTGATTCAGAAAAGTCTCATATATCAGTCAGTTAAAACGTTGGGCTATGGTGTATGCGATTAATAAAGGTGGAACATATAGAGAAAAAATTTCACGAATTTGTCAATATACACTAGATAATTTTAAAGCTGCTGTTGAAAATGATTTAATAATTCATGATCGCGATATACGTAGACGGGCGTTACTAGCTTAAAAAGAAATTGGCTCTGAAGATTTAAGATTTAAAGCTTCTTAAAATTGATTATTAAAATTTAAAAAGGCTCATAGAATAGTATCTAGAAAAGTAAATAAGTTTATTACTAGGAAAACATTGGAAAGTAGTTCAGAACTTCAAATTAAAGCAGATTCATTTGTGGCTGACGTTAAGTCGTGTATATTGACAATTGGAATGCAGAATTTGTACAATTCAGATCAGAATGGATTCCAATCAGAAATGCATTCAGGAAGAACATTAGCAGTTGAAGGAGAAAAACAAGTGCAATGCCTGGTACAGTCAGTTTCATCGACAACGCACAGTTACACCATACAACCACTTATATCAGCTACTGGACAACTACTATCACCGCTTTTTATAGTGTTAAAGGAGCATAGTGGTCAATTTGGTCCTATTGTAGAAGCTAGTTTATTTAGACCAGAAAACGTGTATGTGGAAGCATCCAAATCTGGAAAACTAACTACAAGCAAACATATTTTCGTTTACTTTTTATGCAATAATATAGAAAATGAGTTGATGAATACATTTTTTAATTACAGAACTCTTTGAAGTTTGGTTAGAAAAAATATTTTACCCAAATGTAGGTCGTCAGTCTGTACTATTACTCGATTCTTGGAGTGGACACTGTGATAAAGTTACAGAGGAAACAATGCCAGAAAATAAAATTTTTAACATAAAAGAATACCAACAGGAACAACAAGAAAGATTCAACCACTTGATGTATATGGATTCCGCGTGTGGAAAAATTTCATTCGACAATTCTCAGATCAAGTGATTTTAATGGATTATGATTTAAATTTACATTTAAGAAATAACATCATAAAAATTCAATCTCTAGTCCACAACCAGCTTTCTTCCCCGAGATATACGAATATTTTTAAATATTCCTGGTACAAAAGTGGTTACATAGATGTAAACCTAGATAAAATTGAAAATCCTGTTCATTTTAGTTTTGGAGATTCTTGCAATATACGGTGCGAAGTAGAAGGATGCACAAATATTGCTATTATACGATGTGGTTGGTGTAAAAAATCCTTATGTTTCAAACATTTTTACGAAGATTATCATGACTGTCGAAACTTTGTAGAATAATATACTGTAACTCAAACATGGAAAGTATAGACACATTTTGTAATTAAATAACTGAAAAGTTGCAATCGAATAATTCTCTTTTATTCTCGCTTGTTATACATATACTCTATTGTTATACATAAATCGAGTAATATTTTATTACATTTAAATTTGTACTATTTTTATTTCTATCAACATTTACATACAATTTTGAAACGTATTCCTATGCAGAGATAGTAAATATTTGCTCACTCGAAAACGAAAATTAATTTTATTAAGAATATCAATACAGTCGAGTCGCGGGGGCTGAGAACTCGGGGACTTAAATTACGTGGGAACTGCAATGCTCTTAAACATGGGGATGTCTCGGGGACTGGAAGGCTCCTATACTAAATACACATTGCAGTCTCTGACAATTACGGTCTCAAGCTTTTTCAGTCCCCGCGACTCGACTGTAATATACAAATAACGGTATAGGATAAACACCACTGTTATAGTGAAAAAAGCGTTTTTTGGGTATTTTTTTTTTAATGGAAAGAAAGGTTATACAAAAATAATTTTTGGATATATTATTAGTCTAATATTATAGTATATTTAAAAAAAATTGAGTAATAAAAATACAAAATGGCTGATTTATAGCCGATCTCTTGAGGCCTCTTGTATCGGAAGTGCGCCGCGGCACGCAGTGAACCCATCGCACATTTCAACCTGGAACAAAAAAAATCCACTTATTCTTGATGTTAATAGCTAGTGAATCGCGTAGGGGATTTTGAAAATATTGATTTTTGCAAATTTGGCATTGAATTAAAAATAAATTAAAAATTTTCATGAAAGAAAATGCATATTTTTGTTTATAAAAATTGGTTATATCAATTTATTAAAAATCCCCTACGTGATTCACTTCGAAATATAATAATTAAAATATGATTAAAATTTCAAATGGATCGAGTGAAAACTGTTCAAGTTAAGCTGCGTGCCCGTTGAAAAAAACTCGTTTCGAAAAAAATCGTTTCGAAAGTTTCAAAACCAGTATCGGACGTGAAAAACGAGGAAATCAATTAAAGAATCATTTTTTTATCGGGATGGGACCTTTTGTACCATATTCTAGAAGGTTCAAGGCATGTTGTAAGCCAATACAAAAAAAATTGATATTTTAAATTTCTACAGTGATGTTACCCCGTAACGTATTTTTCAACTTAATTTTGTTTTTGTTTTTTATGATAAATATTTTCCATTTTTCAATTGGATAAATCATTTCTGGGGGTGACTTTTTCTCACCCCTTTAATACTACTATTGCGGAAAAAATTGTATTATATTTGTATTTGTTATAAATCATGTTCTGATTATAGGTAGAATATTTTTTAATAAAGAAAGACGTTTGTTACTTTTTATATGTAGCCCATCAGTTCAAGAGATAATTAAGAGTACGTGGGGGTGGTTATTTGAATAATTCTGAACCACATCAACTTAAATATTCGATATTGTTGAAATGAAAATACTTTTCTTGATATTTTTGAGTTCATACTCTGATTTGCATGATAAAAATATTGATAAGAAATTTAGTTTTTCTTAAATATAAAATAAGAGTTGCAATCCCTTGGGTCATAAGTACATATAATATCTGGGGTTTAAAAAATATTAATTGGAACTCGAGATACATTGGATAATGCATTTCTAGGGGTGACTTTATCTTACCCCTTCAATACGACTATTGCAGAAAATTTTTAATATATTTGCATTTGTTATAAATCCCATTCTGTTTACACGTGGAATATTTTTTAAGAAAAAATTATATGTTTCACTATTTACATGTGGCCGATCGCTTTAAGGGGTAGTTAGCGGTACTTAAAGGTGCTTATTTGAAAAATCCTGAAACACGTCAACGTAAATATTCGATATTGTTAACAAAAATGAATTTTATTGAGTTCATACCCTGATTTTCAGAATAAAAATATTGATAAGAAATGTAGTTTTTTAAAATATAAAATTAGAGTTGGAACCCCTTGGGTCATAAGTACACCTAATATCTCGACCTTCTTATGAGGAATATTTTCCAATTTGTTTCATTAAAAAACATCCATTATATGCCGAGATATAAGAAAAAGTTAATTTTTAAGGTAAACTGTATGAGTGATTTTCACCCCTTAAAAGTGAATGTTGGCACATAAAGGAAAATACGTATGCTTTATTTTGTCATGTACTACAACATATCCAAAACTTATCAAAATCGGTGAGGTCGGGTTGAGGGGCGGGGGGGGGGTCCCTGTCAGTAATCGACGAAGGAGAAGAAAACGCAGAGAGACGAAGGGCAGGAGCGCATCTAGGGCGACGGTAGAAAAATCAAGCTCACGGCCTCAAGCTCCGCAAGCTCGGCCATCCCGAGAGCCAAAGAGATCGATCATATCGAGATCTAGGACTCGGAGGAGAGCGACGATCCAGGCATCTCCTAGAATCGAGTCCAAAAGAAGCCCCTGGACGCACCAGGGCCGAAAACACACAAACGCTGTTAAACCGCAGCAAAGAACAGTGATCGGCGACCTCGCGCCCACTGTGCTCGACGAAGAGCAAATCATAAGCCAAGTGATACAAGACAAAATGCTTGCTCATATACGGAAGGAAGAAAATATGCGTGAGGGTATTCTGGCAGCCAGCACGCCCGGCGTTACATCTCTGGCAGACAGACAAAAGAAACCTTTGAAACCATACATGCTAAACAGACCCATGCCAGTCTTTGAGCAAACTCATGCCGTGCAGAGTCTCGCAATGACGCACGGCATCGAAATAATCGATATTCAATCATACCACTTAAACTCTGCCGAAATTCAGGCCATCAAAAAGAACAGCAGGCCCATCTCGTTGCAAAAGCGGATTGCGGCTCCGTACACCAAACCCCAGCGACCAAAAGCCAATACAGCTGATTTCACAGCTTTCTGTCATATTTTGCCCGAATTAGCTGGCAAACTGCATGCAAGGCTTATAGTCGATCTGCAAGAGCGCAACATAGAAGGGAAAAACGGCCTGCAAGTAAACACGTGGGAGATCAGAGTGCAACATCGACATGAGTATGCACACGAGGTCGCAAACGGGATAATGCAGCCAGGCACCTCGAAAGGCTCTGGCCGGCACAGCGGCACTACAGTTAGCGACTTCCTCTATTCCAGCGAGTTCCAGCGCAAGGACGCTCAACCGGAAACATGCTTCTCCTCTAAACAGAAAGAGAAGCATAAGTAGAAGCCCTATGCAACCAATCCGATGGTACAGAGTCATTCCAGGGCATCCCGCGCAGTGATCAGCACACAGAAATCTGTAAATCTATCAGAAACTTGAAAAAGAAAATTGTGGAAGAAGATCTTATCAGTTTCAGCATAATCAGACACCTGGCCATGCTCACCTGAGCAGAATGGATCACTTTCATTGACTTATTTAACACAATTTTCGAGGGCGCACCTGGACACTAGTACAAGATCGCTACAAATTAATAAAGGAATTCCACGAATCGTCTATAGATGGCCATCGAGGCATCAACTAAACGTATAGTAAAATCGATTATTACTGGAGAAATATGCTATCAGATGCATAAACTGCCAAACGGAAAAGCTCGATCGCGCCAAAACGCGACTCCCGCTTGTCATTACAGACACGCCGTCAAAACCCTTTGAGAAAATCTTTATGGATTTTTATGGGCCACTTGATGGCTCAGAGGAGGGCTACCGCTATATACTTACGGCATAAGACTGTCTCACAAAGTATTGAGTTTTAACAAACGCACAAAGTATTGTATTTTCACAAACGCACAAGAAGTAGCACAAGTGCTAACACAAAAAATAATCTGCTACTTCGGACCTCCAGCCGCCCTCATAGACCAAGGTACCCACTTCCAAAACCGCCTTTGAGAAAGGTTTGCGGAGATCTTCCAGATCGAAAAATACTGCACCACTCCTATCATCCTCAAACCAACGGGAGCATAGAGCATATGCATCATACGCTTACAGAGTATCTAAAAAACTACATCGAAAGTCGCACAGATTGGAGCAGATGGGTTACTTTATGCCAACATGCATACAACACAACAGAGTACGAATCGTCAGAGTTCACACCGTACGAGCTTGTGTTTGGCCAAAGATCCAGAAACCCCTCCAGCTTCGCACCTAGGAACCATTTTCTCACGCTCGCAATACGTGGCGGACATCACAGCCAATCTGGCGCAGCTACATATGATGGCAGCCATGAATCTCGTACAAGCTAAGTACAGATCGAAGTACTATTACGATCGTAAGCTGAACATGCAGCATTTCAGAGAAGGTGAAATGGTCTACCTCCTCAAAGAGCCACTAAAAAGCAAGTTTCCGACGCAGTGCGAAGGTCCCTACGAAATCACAGGCATCGATTACTCGAACAAAAAGGTAAAGCTACAAAACCGGCGATAAGGTAAAAATTGTCAAAACTGACAAAATAAAGCGGGCCACCACTCTAAAGGCCCCCGCCTCCGACACAAAGATCTCTCGGCTCGGCGCATAATTAACGATCTATAGAAGCACTTTCAAAAATACATACAAAACTTCCTTTCTTTTTTTCTATTTCCGCGGCTCTCAGTCGCGTCAAAACAAAAAACTCGCACTCAAAATTTCCTCAAACCATCAGAACTGAACAAGAGCAATCTCTTTTCTTTTTTTGTTTCCACGACACTCCGACACCTGAAAACATAACCCCCCACACACTCAAAATGCCACATTTAGTAAAAACAAAACTCGAAATGGTTTCCATTTTCATCTTTTTCTTTTCCGCGAATCTCGAATGCGATAAGAAATAGTACAAGCGTAGTCAAGTGCCTGCCTCTTCGCTCCAGCTGATCTACCCGCGCCCTCAGCAGCCAGTCCGTTGTAGTAGAATAAACTATGAAGTTCAGTGCAGCAGTGGAAGTGACGCAATTCAGCGTTTAAACTATTACATTGTTTTCTTTCCTTTTTTCTCTTACGGCATCTTAATATGCCTCATTATAATTATACAATTACCTTACGCTTTCTTAAGAATATTTGACTATTAAAAAGCCTTGAATCATTTAATATTAGTCTTTTTACGGCATCTTAGCATGTCTCAATATCATTGTATATCATCGTTTCATATATTTTTCTTCTCAATAATTCATTAACTTCAATATTTAGAGTATTAGATGTCATTAAATTGTAATACGCATTATCTTACTCATGTAATCACCATACATATACAAATATTACTTTAATTTTAATAAGAATGATAATAAACAATAAATCAAACAACAATAGATTATAATCGAGAGAGAGATTGAGAGAGAGAGAGAGAGAGAAAGAGAGAGAGAGAGAGATAAATAGATATATATGGATATACGATTTATTTGTCCTTGTTTGGTAAAAATTACATTACATGGAATTGTTATATTGTCATTAGTACATTAAAATCTTTGATCACTATCACAGGTCGTCAGTATATAATATAAGTATGATTGCTTCACATTGTGCCATTAACTAATATCACAGTATGCCGATAGATATATCACAGTTTTCATAACAATTTCTAGAGACTCACTCATTCTTTTTTACCCGTACATCCATCACGTCACAATTTAAAAATTCAGCACATTTGTCAAACAGATATATACACTTATCACACACGCAGATAAATACACTCACACTTACTTAATTAATATATACATTTTTACGACATATTTCACAACTGAGACATAAGACACGGGAAAATAGATTAATAAATAAATAAATAAATAAATAAATAAGTAAATAAATAAGTAAATAGAGATCTCTTTCACACCATTCCTACTGGAAGTCCTGGCTGTGTTTTTACCAAAGAGAGCCGCAAGATATGGAGAATGTCCCATATTTATTGCTTTATACAATTATAACCCCGTAAAGTACGCTCTTCTTTCCTTTACTGTAAGCCAGCCAAGATATTTCCTGTGAGGAGTGATGTGCTCATCCCTTCTAACACCACATATGTATCTCACACATGAATTTTGAAGTCGATGCAACTTCGTCTCGAGCTTATCAGACACATCAAGACCAACCACGGAACAATAATCTAAATGTGGCACTTCCAGCGCGCATGCAAGCTGTTTTCTCAACGCCTCCGTGGTGCATGAACTAAAAAATCGTAGGCTGTAAAGAGCACAATTTACCTTCTTTCCAACCGCATCAACCTGCAGTTTCCATGTAAGTTTAGAGTCCATGACAACACCAAGGTTTGTGACAGAGTCAGAAAAAGGCACATGTACGCCTTCTTGAAACTCAATGCCGGGCAAATCAAGATCCTGCAGCCGATTGATGTTGTGCTCGGAGCCAAAAATGATCGCTTTTGTTTTGTCGACATTGAGTCGCAGTCCACATGCTTTGGCCCACTCCGATACTGCCCGCGCAACAGCCGATATGCAACTGATACCCACATGAAGATCTCGCCATGTCACTTGAGTGTAGGTTTGCAAGTCGTCCGCCTATAACAAGTGTTCAACATCACCACCAGTCAGTAGGTCTTGTAAGTCATTGATGTAAAGACTGAATAACAAGGGCCCCAGGACTGACCCTCTGGCACACCCAAATTGGTCGTTGGTCAATCTGATTCCTCATTGTTGTCAGTTATGACTTTTTGCCTACGATCGAAAATGTATGATTTGATCCACAGAAGAACAATCCTGGAAAAACCCATGCGTATCAACTTACGAACTAATTTAGATGGCGATATAGTGTTAAACGCCTTGCTAAAGTCGAATAGTAGCAGTATGGTACTCAGTTTCTTTTTGTCATTATTGCCAGTTCGTATGTCCTCAGTCAGTTTTAGTAGTGCTATCTGGGTGCTGTGATGCTGTCTAACACTGGTTTGCAGAGGATCCAGGATCTTTTTGGATCTTAGAAAATCGATAATCTAGTCGCGTACTATCTTCTCCAGTACCTTGGAGAGAAAACTCAATAGTGCTATTGGACGAAAATTCGACCGAGAAGATGGCACTGAAATCTTGTTAAGAGGCATCAAGTGAGCCTCGCTCCAAGCCTCTGGGATGACACCCCCAGACAGAGAGGATTTGAGTACCCTCACTATATGATGACTCACATATGGGAGAACCTTGGCTACGACGCTTTGGGGAATACCGTCCTCACCCCTAGCCTGTGACGAGAAGTGAGCAACAGCCAAGACTACGTTCGTCGCTGTAACATCTTTGAAAACAAAGCCGTCATCACTAGCCGAGTCCAGGATACTACTCAAATCAACGTCACATTCGCTCTGGGAGATGGATACCCCCGCAAAGTGCAAGTTCTTTCCAAATATCCTTCTTATTTTCTAGAACTTCAAAAATTTTATTCTGCATCTAAGCCTCCTACGCGGTTTTCATGCGTTATTCTGCATCGGCTGCGAGAGATTGGTACTCCTGCCAAAGATTACCGTTTTTTCACGTTTTATTATTAAGTGTGCCAGATCAGCGTCAACCCATGGAGGATTTGCTTTATTTTTCGGAGTAAATTGCTTCAAATGGGCAAGCTCATCTATTGCCCCCATGAGATTAGCGCTGAGCTGACCCAATAGATTGTCCATGTCGTTATTGTCCAAGCAATCAAACGCCGCCCAGTCACAGTTACTCAGGTAAGATAAAAGATCTTCCTGTTTTATTGACTTAAAATCTCTATAACTGAATGAGTCAGCGATAGAGATACTGTTTAATTTAAAATCTATTTCAACATCTATCAGTGTATGATTACTAGCAAAGGGCGCCGCCTGGTTGCTGGCATTCAGCACCACATCGTTGTCATCTGTCATAATGACATCAATCCATGTGTGAGACTCCTCGAGGTGATGAGTCGCACCATGCTCTATTATTTTTAAATTTAAGTCATCAGCTAATAGCCTAACAAATTTTGCATCGGCCGACGTCTTCACCAGGTTCGCATTCAGATCACCTATCAAAATTTTGTGACTATAGTCCTGTGTGTATGCTGCTAATTTGTCAATTAAGTCAGAGTTTTGTAGGAATGGTACATGTGGTGGCCTGTAAATTAAAGCAACGAATATGGGGTACACTACACATAATATATTCAGGAATATTTGGTGTGCCATCCTGCGTGGTACGTGAGCGGCTTAGTATAGTGGCCTTAAAAGAATTGTGTACATACAGAACTAAACCACTCCCAAATTTATTCCTATCTAATCTTAGAATAGAGTAACCCTTGATCCGAATGCGATCATCGTTGACGTTGGGAGCAATGTGCGTCTCAGCAATTCCAAAGAGGTGGTAGGAGGGACCAGATAGAAGGTGTGGACGGAGTGTATCAATGTGACAATCTAAAGAGGTCACATTAATCAATCCTGCTCTCAGTCCCCTACACGCTATTTTTCTTATCATTACAATTTATAATACTGAGCGGTAAATGACTTGTGTTTTCCTTACTGGGGGGCAGGCCAATTCGGTAATTTTCAATTTTACTTATAAATTCTTGATTTTTTTGTTGAATAATTTCCATAATTTTCTCCATTTTATTTATTGTAGTTTCATGGTTGTTGTTTATAGTTTCGTTTGCTAGAATTTTTTCTATATCCTTTAATATTACGCAGTTATCGCTTTCAATGTTATTAATTTTTTCAGTTATTATTTTAAATTTATTTTCGTATTTATTTGTTGCACTATTCTTTTCGACTATGTTTTTCGTTTCTAAATTAAACTGCTCTATATTATCTATTATCGCATTATAGTCAACTTCTCCCTTATTCAACAAATTGTTTGTTATGTTGTTACATGTTTCGTGTAACAATTTGTTTTTAATTTTTAAACCATCAATTTCTTGACAAAGCACTTGCTTTTCAGTTTTCATCTCCTCCAGCTGGGAGTGCCGTTTTAACATCTTATCCTCTATTTTCTACATTTTGGAGTAAATTGACAGTGTTAAAGTATGTATTGCTTGTAACGAATCTAGCCTTTTAACAATTGCATTCAATCTACTTTCAAGAGAGGTCGAATGTGTAGCAAGTGCATTGTCAATATTTTTAGATGTAGAATTGGCGTACTCCACCAGTCAGGAGTTCGTCGTCCCTTTTTTAAAGGTAAAGGAATCTAACATACGTATAACCGACGCATTAACATCATTTACGCAGCTGTAGTTTCGTGATTGAAATGACTGCGATGCATCGTAACCGTGGGTAATCTCGACGCTCCTGGCTATGACGTCGCTCGGGGATTCCCCGCTGTGCTCAGTTCCCATGTTGGATATAGGCGGACTCAGTGACGTCACAGGAGACACAGAGACCACTCGGAGTTGGCTGCTGGTGGGGGCGCGGTGCTGCCCTGGCAGCGGAGAGAGTGAGGAGTTGGTAGGCGCGACGTTGCTCGCTAGATTGTCTCGCGCGACTGTTACTCTCCTCTTATTGTCTGGAGTGGATGCGGCTATCACTTTCTCTATCGCACTCATGCTGATAATATTCGTCGCGCGCAGGGCTGCCGACGTGAGCAACGACTTATTCGACTCTATACAATTCTGGCACTCTACAGCTTTGGTTTGGGGCTGTAGCGCACCTCCTTGCGCGCGAGTCAGTACAGTAGTCTCGCGTTATTTGCCTGCTAGTTAATTGCCCATTAGGCACGCCCCCTGATACACAAACGTACTCACACACGCGACGGTCCCCACCTTTCCGCCCGCTGCAGATCGCTACTAGTGTCGTACCAGTTTGAAACAAGTGAATGGAGGGGAAAGAGCGCACGCGACTGTCTCTCGCTAATGTCCGATTTCTCGGAATAGCACCACCCCAGAACCCCGAGCGCAGGCAAATAACGCGAGACTACTGTACTGCAAGACGCTTGCACGCTGGATGACAGGTGATATTACAGATACAGCACTTACGTAATGAATTGCTGCTCCAGGGGACCTCCTCGCAGATGGCGCAAGTGTCGACCATTTTAGTGGTGGCGACGTAGATGTTCGTTCTGCGAGGGAAAGGTGTCGTTGTTAAGACCAGGTTACAGAAGATGTCACCTTGGTAGCCTCGTTGTTACAGCTCGAGTCGGTAGGTGGCGCCTAGGTAAAGGTGGCGCTGCATTGAAGTGTCCTGACGAAAACGGCACTTCTGTGTCAATTTTGCTCCATGCTTAGCTACCGCCGCTCTGCCATTCTCACTGCTTCTAACCTCAAAGCTGGCTAGGTGTTGTTGCCACTTTGATGATAAAAAGCCGTGCAGGTTGACCCGTGACAGCTGTGATTTTTTGTTGCAGCGGTAACTTGCATATAAAAGTATACAAATGCTGCAACAAACCGGCCCACAGACACAGGAGGCGACAGAGCGAGGTGTAAAAGGTAGGAAACAGACAACGAGCAGTCGAACAGCGAGTCCCCATGCACACACGAGAGAGAAAGAGAGGGAGGCAACACGGATTTTAAATGGTACTGCAACCATACATACACGTTCAACATAAACGTAAACGCGCATTCTTTTCGAGTAGATAAGAATGTCGAGGTCGACACTCCCGCGACTTCAGAAGTCTTACGGGAGTAAAACTTATCCTGTGGCTTGTCGGACACTCAACACCTCCATCCGGCCAGAGCCGTGCGTATAACGCTGTGGCAGTGCTTTTGGCTGCTTTCGGTTTTCGCAGTGCGCCTTGGCGCATCGTGACGGCGACGCGGATAGTCAGAATACCGGGCGCCTTCGAGCCATAGACAGCTCCACTCCTCTCTCTCTCGCGCGCAATAAATACCACTGTCACCCGCAGCTCATCGTGTTGCTCTTTGTCCCAATCATCCTGTTCGACTCGGGAGCTATGTATGTTCTATGTTGCTTCCGAATATCCCGCGAGCGCGAAACTCATTACCCCCACGCAACAAGATATAGTTATCTCGGTTATTTGAAGCCACGTCTGCATTAAGCCAGACAGTCGCCGCAGAAAGTGCCCAAGACGGTGTAAAGTGGACACATATCCCCCTCGAGCATCAAACTTCGGTGGATTATGGGAGGCAAACGTCAAATCGTTTAAATAATACCTTAAAATGGTCGTAGCGGATACTACGCTGACGTATCAAGAGTTCAGCTTCATTACGCCCCAAATCGAGACTTGTTTGAATTCCAGACCGTCGAGTCCGCTCAAAGATAAAGCTTTGTAACGATGATTTTTTTTAAATCTGAGATTACGATGTATTTCGATGTTTTTGAGGTCGCTGAATCAAAATATATAGGTTTTAATAAATGTCTGTATGTATGTATGTGTGTATGTGTATGTATGTATATATGTGGTCAAATTTTGTGGTCACCATAAGTTTTGAAGGTCACCGTATTTCGGGTGAAATTTTATAGGTATATCAGATATGACCGAACATAGAACTGATTAAATTTATAGCCAAATTGTCGAAAGTTATTGCTTATTTGAATAAACTTAAAATTTAAAAAAATTGTTATAGATAAAATTTTTTTTTAATTGTTTTATGAGATTGATATGTCAAAAATAGGTATATATTCGTTAAATACACATAATTTCCTTTCGCTTGGTGTATCTTCGAAATACTTTAATTTTCTTTTGTTAAAGAAATTCTAATTATACTTTTAAAACTTGTAAAAATTGAGAAATTACTTCTGTCAGTTTATACGCTATATATGTCAACTTAAGGGGTAACACCAGTCTAAAATTTTCAAAAAATCGATTTTTTTTTTCGGCTTAAATGATACTTTTGACCCTTAAAAATCATATCCAATTGGTTTTATACAGAAATAAAATTTGTAAGATGTCCAATTCTCGATTTTGCCGCAGCGCCTCGGAGCGCGCCGTGACAGCTGAATAAGCCACCACGGCGCGCTCTGATTTATCGACTATGTAGTGCTCCTACCTGTCCAAATTCTATTGCTTATGGTTATTGTGGTTCCTCAGAAGTCCACCAGGGTATACTAACACTGAATAGAAGTGTGTGTGTGTGTGTGTGTGTGTGTGTGTGTGTGTGAACTAGTACAGCTGCCAAGCGACGCCGTGCAGACGCTTTATTTTCTTTCCGTACATTTTCGTTCAAATATTAATAACGTGTTTTGTTATTGTAAAAGTTTTCGAATAAACAATATGAGTTCGAGAAAAGTCGTGTATTGTGACAAAAAAACCGGCCAAGGAGGAAGGAGTAGTGCCAAAAGACCGAGAATATGAAACCGACGGCCGCAAAACCGTTACGAGCTGGAGAAGCCAAGCCTGGAGAACGTTAGTACATCGGCTAAAAAATTATCAGATGTAAACTTCGATGATTTTGAAGTAAATGAAGGTTTCGGTTACCGAATGCTGAATTTTGTAGCAGTGTTCTCCGCGATATCGCAAGCTCTTGTATGTAAAAAATGCAAATCCAATGTAACGTTCACCGAAACTGGAAATTCATTAACCTTCAAAGGAATCATAGATTCTGAGCCCTACGAAAAGTTCACCGTAAAAAAAAAAGAATGTATCGATCATGTGCAGAAGCGGATGGGTTCTCGTCTCCGTAATTTGAAAAAACAAATAAAAGGACTTGGAGGAAAAGGCAAGCTTACTGGCAAGCTCATAGACGAGTTGCCAATTTATTTTGGTTTAGCAATTCGTAGGAATCACGATTCTGAGAAGAAAATGCGCAATGAAATCTACGCAACGCTGGACGACAAATACTTGACACCGCAGTATATATTGCTGCAGGTATCTACAATGATTGCCTTTCAAGTGTCATGAAGCTGATACAACACTTGAGCTTGACAATCGGACCGAACTGCTATAATTTTTGCGTGGAGGCGGACGCGCGTCGCATCAAGTTTTCCGAGAGATCCCTAACAGACGATGCCAGAGAGGCCCGGATGTCCTTAAAATCAGCCAGGAAGGAAGAGGAGGAGTCAGACATAGATGGCCAAATGTACGGTGCAGGCATCGCAGATTAGAGGTATACAAAAATTTCAACGATTTAAATGCTCTGAAAACTTTAAACGCGTTTTTCTCGTAACGGGTTTTTTCAAACTGGGCGCACTCATAGCTTCAACACCATTGCATGGATCGACTTGCAATTTTTACAGTAGCTTCACAAATATATTCTCCATCGAAGTACGTAGCCGCTTTTTGATATTTTGAAAATTACTTGTTTTATTAACAATTTACTACTCTTTTTTTATTCGAAAATTCATACGTTTTGTTCAGAAGTGCACAGTTTCTACAAAAATTGGAATAAAAAAAAATCCTATGTACTTCGATAGCTATTAGTATGTAGCTTCAGAAAATTTTTGGTTTTTTATACCAGCTCTCACGGTTTTCGAGGAATTGGTGCGCCCGCAGAGCACCTTCAAAAAAATCTTTTTCCGCAGATCTGCTGTAGCGCCGCCATTTTGTACAAAAAACATAATAAAAATTTTTTTTTTCATACATCATTATGTGTTAAATGAACCATCTAAATATGAATACTATTCCTTTTCCCGTAATCCCAGAATAAATTGTCAAAATTAGGTATTTTTTTCGGCCTCTAGAGTGGTGTTATCCCTTAATGCAAACATTCATACAGATCACTTAATTACCTATTAGTTGGTGTATCCTACATATAATTTAACGTTCTTTTTGTTAAAGAAATGCAAGTTTGAATTTTGAAAATTCGAAAATAAAAATTTCTGTTATTTTATACGATAAATATGTCAAAATAATGCATACATTCATAAAACTGACTTAGTTTTCTGTCGATTAGTGTATGTTACATATATTCTAAATTTTTTTGTTAATAAAATGCAATTTTAAATTTGTAAAAATTAAATTTTTTTTTATTTTATACTTTAAATACGTTTTATATACAAGCTATAGCAAAAATAGAAGATTAGAAAGCATTTTTGAGAAAAATGTTAAATATAAAAGTTTCAGGCTTTTTCTCTGGCGATGCGATGGTGACCTTGACCTTCAAGGTCAAATGCGATTTACCAAATGGGACCCCTTACTTTTGACCCCAGAAATGAAGAGAGCGGAAAATTTTACGTTCAGATATGACTTAAGTGACCCCTCTGCTTTGACCTTGGGGTCCCCTGCAAGGTCAAGCTACGAGAAATTTGCAATAGCCGAATAAATCAAAGAACTTGAATCGATTTGGAATAGACAACTATTACAAGGTTAGATTTGATCCCCGGTTATCCGATGGTGATCTTGAATTTTCCTTGACCTTCAAAGTCATGTAGACGTTAAATGTAGTTTTTTAAATGATGCTTTTACTCTTGACACCGGAAATAAATGCAAAACTTTGAAGTCAGATTTGGACGTAAAAGTCTGTCCTTCCAACAAATTATCTTGACCTGAAAGGTTTTTATGCGAAACCCTACACTATTGATTCCAAAAATGCAAAAAACGAAAAATTTAAATAACAAAAAATATGAGAAAACCCAGCCACCGCAAAGGTGTAGTAAACCTGGCCCTTATAGGCAAGGTGAAAAAATCCCAGTTACTGAAGGTAAGATAAAATAATTCCGGCCACTGAATGTAAGGTGTAGTGATCCCTGTCACTGAAGGCAAGTTGTAGTGATCCCGGCCACTGAAGGCTAGGTGTAGTGATCCCGTCCAATGAAGGCAAGGTGTAGCTATCCCGGCCAATGAAGGCAATGTGTAGTGATCCCGGCCAATGAAGGCAAGGTGTAGTGATCCCGAGCAATGAAGGCAATATGTAGTGGTCCCGAGCACTCAAGGCAAGGTGTAATGATCTCGGCCACTGAAGGCAAGGTGTAGTGATCCCGGCCACTGAAGGCAAGGTGTAATGATCCCGGCCACTGAAGGCAAGGTGTAGTGATCCCGGTCAATGCAGGCAAGGTGTAGTGATCCCGGCCACTGTAGGCAAGGTGTAATGATCCCGACCAATGAAGGCCAAGTCAAACAATCCCGGACACTAAAGGCAAGGTGAAATGATCCCAGCCATTGAAGAGAAGGATTATTTTATTAAAGGCGTTTCAAATTTAAATTTAATCTGGCTTTTTGTGCAAAGAGATATTTCGAATTACAAGAACTGTTACAAGAAATGTTCACCGTTAACAGTTTGACAGTGTGCTAGGCGAACATAAAAGTTATCTACAGCGCGTCTTATTAATTCTGGAGGTATTGGAGCACATACATCTACTATTCGCTGCCTGAGCTCGTCTAAATCACGGGGTTTGATAAAATAAACTTAACTTTTTAAGTATCTCCAAATAAGAAAGTCAGGTGGTGCTAGATCGTGGGATCTTGCAGGCCATTTTATGGCTCCTCGTCTACCTATCCAGCGATTGTGAAAAGTATTGTGCAAATAATTTCTTACAGTTAACCGGTAATGTGAGGGCGATCCATTTTACTAGAACCATACATTGTAAAAATCTTCACCAGCCATCTACTGTATTGCCGGAATTATCTGATGTGTAAGACGTTGTAATACTTTTCACCATCTGAAGTGCCGTCAATAAAAATTACGTTGAATATGATCATAAAGTACCCAATAAGGATTTTGAGTGCTCCAATATCTAAAATTATGGCGGTTTACTTCACCAGTAAGTTGGAAGTTTGCTTCGTCTGAAAAAACAATGTTATAAAAAAAAGGGGGTCTTGATCAATGCTATTAATGATTATGTCGCATAATTATATGTGGCGATCGAAATCATCTTCACTCAACTTTTGGTGAAGATGCATTTTGTAGGGATGGAATTTTAGAATCTATAAATTTCTGTGCAGTGAACGAGGTTGCATTTCAAGCAGTTCTGACGCTTTATTTATTGACAATCTTGGATTTTCAATAAACGATTGGGCAACTTCAAATTGTCGTTCCCCTGTCGTTTCCATCTTAGGCCATCCAGATTTTGGCCTATTTTTATTAGAACCCGTTTCTTCAAAACGTTGGCCAGTGCGACAGACAGTTGATTTTGAAATACCTTCACCTTCGTTACGGAAAGTTTCATGAAACTGCTAAAAAACCAGTCAAATCCTGCAATGAATTCCCGTCAATTATCCTGAAAAGGACTATTGAAACACTGCACCGAATGGAAAACCGCTTAAGCTATCCTCAAAAGGACCGCTAAACGACAGCCACTCTTGCAATGAATTATTTTCAATTATCCTGAAAAGGACTATCGAAAGAAAAGAAAAATTAGCAAATGGTACATCGCTCACACAATTACCAAAAGGTCAGCTAAAAAAGTAGCCAACTCCTGCAATGAATTCCTATAATTATCCTGAAAATCTACCCTGAAAATCGGATTATCAAAGGAACAAGCAGTAGAGTAGCTGGGGAGAATAATTTTTCGAATAACTTAAAAGATTAAATGAAGGTAACAGTTAATGGATTATTCCATTTACTAAACTGATGTCAGAAAATATGTGGTCAAAACCTAATAAAGTAGGTCATTATTGGTCACCAAAGGTAAAAGGCGGTCATTGCTGATAATTATCGGTCACTAAACGTAATAGTTGGTCAAGTTCTTTGATTTATTCGGTTATTGCTAATTTCTTGTAGCATGACTTTGCGGGGGTCCCCAAGGTCAAAGGGGAGGGGTCACTTAAGGGTGTAGTCTGGAGATTTTGCACTTTTTACAAGGATATTTCAGGATTTTTTTTACAACAAAATAAAATCCAATCATTTCAAATTTTTTATATGTTATTATTCACATCTTTAACTTAACAAAAAAAATTTTTTAAGTTCATTTTATAATATTTAGGTAGTGCTCATTACGGCCAAAGTGGCCACCTAAAAAAAGGTATGTGACTGACCCAGGCGGTACCGTCAGTCCAGGTAATCTGAAACAAAAAATTTGAATGGATAATTGTTCTGTAAGCTTCTCGTTATCAGGTAGCAGATTTAGACATTTTAATTAAAAAAAAAAAACTGACGGACGCGTGAAAATAAATTAAAATACCGTTTTATTTTTCTTTGAAAATTGAGGAAAAAAGTAGGAAATTTTTATTGATAATAAACAATTCAGCTACTTGGGAGAGCCATTAATGTGTAGAATAACATATCCAAATTTCAGCTCAGTCGGTTTGATAGATTTTTTTTCCCGGTCCGACTGAAAAAATCGAGTTTCGAAAAAACTGCATTTATAGTTTTAGTAACAGGTCTTTATATAAAAAATGTATACTTACTCATACATAAATCATCTATGCCTGGTACATACAATAATCCTTTGATTTCTTTTTAAGCACCATTTTCAGCAATTCTTTCTGCTCTACGACTGATCCTGCCCGCTTTAGAAGCCTCAGAAGTTGCTTTCTCTGCTCTTTCTATCCGGTGAGCATTGTACAGTTCAGCGTAGGCAATGGCGCGCGGTCCGATTTCGACACCCATGACCTCCATAATTTTCAACACTGGCATACATCCTTCTTTGAAAATGCATGCAGCTATCCACGTAGCTATTTCCAATGTCTTTTGTCCCACAAAAATATGCTTCGGAGCAAAATTCCTACGCAGTGGTTGAAGCTTTCATTATTGTTTTGCGTATTGCCGTTGTAAACATCAACTTCCAATAAATTCTTGAACGTCTTAGAATCACCAACTGCCTTCGTGATTTGCCGTACATTCTTTCGCATGATCTTCGTGCCACTCCAAATACTCGTCCGTTTCATCTTTGCCTACCCACTGTTCACATGCATTACACACTTTTGATTTTACTGTAACATCCACAATTTTATTCGTAAATTTTCCAATCAAAGAGACGATGCCCAAAACCGATGTGAATCCACGCTTCGCCCACGATCCATCGCCAGTAACTGTGATCTCATCTTCCGGATGACCGTTAGCCGCATTTTTTCTTTTTCTTCTTTCACTGCTTTTTTGGACAGAGTTTCAACTACGGCCTTTACAGCAATATATATTTGGGCAATTATATAAAAATAAGCACTTTTTCTAAAGCCGGCACGTAAATCCATCAATGAGCAAAACACACTTATGCCAGCTAAACCGACGCCTAGTAGCCGCATAGCAAAAGTAAAGCGTCTGTTTACTTCGTATGCATTTCTGATCATTGGACAAAAGTTAATTAAAAATTCTTGACACGAGCACTTCACACACAGATTTTTTCAAAAACTGAATATCACCATTACACAACTTGTTATAAGTGAGAGTTGTGGGGTAAGGAAAAGGGGGGAGGAGAGGGGAGTTGCTCCGCTCAATCCGTCCGTACGTTTTGACTTCCCCGTGCTCTTGACGCGCGTTCGTCAAGACCCGTGATTAACGGAGAGATACTGCCTTCTTAATAAGACATCCGTGGGAGCTAAACCCGCCAGAAAGTCTGTTCGGTGCGACAGTACCCGGGTTAATCACTACGGGGAAAGTGTGGCGTTTACCGAGCACCACAGGCTGACTACCTCAGGGAGATTACTCTCAACCGAGGAGGTCCGGTCAGTGTGGTGCGTCGTGGCCGACTGATAGAGAGGCATGCGCTCTCTAGGAGCCTGTCCCTGAATAGCCACAACTGAACTTCCAGGAGTTAAATTGATAACTCCCGGCTCCAGGTTGTGGGATACGAGGAGAAAACGCTGCTAAAAGACGCTATCGGCTCTCATTAGAGAACGACGTCTTTAAGCAGCTCTCCTATCAGGGACTGCATTCAACTGCCCCCGATCTCTTGACGCGCGTTCGTCAAGAGCCGTGATTGAGAAAGCATTCTGCTAAAGCGGTCAGCAGCGATTTTTTAATTAGAGCTCTTTTGGATTCCCCTCCGGAACCTTTCTTGAACACCAACGCACCCAATTTTGTTTGTTCTAGACGGCAGTTATTAGTACTGATGCGCAATCATTTTTGGAAGCGATGGCGGAATGAGTATCTCCGTCAAATCCAGTACCGAGCCAAGTGGTTATAGCCGAATGAGCGAGTCAGAGTCGGAGATCTTGTGCTGTTCAAGGACGAGCTTTGGCCCCCGACCAAGTGGCCCCTAGCCCGCGTAATTCGTCTGAATCCCGGAGATGATGGTCTTGCAAGGGTCAACTTCAGCAAGACCGTCACCTCAGAGTACAACCGTCGAATCAACAAGTTGATTTTATTTCCTGTCAACAAAGAAGACTCCACCAGCCTTATTCAGATTCAACAGTTCACGACGGGCTGTTATGGCACTTTGAAGATCGACGACCAGAAGAAGATCGACTCGGAAGATTCTCAAGATGCTCATTTTTAGAAGTAGGGTTTAGCTTAGGGCGTTTGTAAATTATTATTAGGTTTTTGCTCTTCTCTATTCTTATATAGATGCTCCTTGCTTTATTTCCATTTTCTTTTAATTATATTTTCTATAAGCTCCGATTTTTTTATTTCAAAATTGATATCCTGCCGAAGATGGACAGGATAAATCTATATTTAAGTTTGTTGTTTTTATCTCAATTTCTCGCCTCGATATCGGGGTCGTTCCGAGGCGGGCGGTGTGTTTGCGCCGTCTAACGCACTCGAATTAAATTTAAAAGTCGAGTTTTCATCGACTCAGCAGGTGGTTAAGTCAGCAGAGAGTACTTCGGCTCTTTTCCCGCACTGCATTCATATTCTCCGCGCTTCAAGACAGTTCGGGAGACAATACGAGTAGCTTCGCGCCAATTCTCTCCCGACCACTTTCTTCACGCGACTTCCAAATCGCTGGGTATCTCGCAGTCTTCTTCGCTAATGAACCTTCGACGAACCGGTCACGCTTAGATTCTTCCACTCGCGCATCAATTATTCGAGAGTGCACGTGGTGACCGTGAACTTTAACTTAAATTTAAAGTAACTGGTTTAGATTTTGTAAATATATTGTTGAGTGTAACAGTTGAATGATTAGTAACTAAATGTTAATTCAAGTTAAAAAGTGGCGTTAATTTACTTTCCTTACATCCTTACTTTCCTTCTCTCTCCGATCCAGCTCTATTTACATGTGCGACGCTTGACGCTGACTCGAGGGTTTTCTTTTAATTAAAATAATTGATATATGACAAGGCGTCCTTGGATCACAAATTTAAGCGATCCAAGTAATTCTTATAAGCGTGCACGAACTGAAATAACCCATAAACACCATAAAACCCATAAACACCGTAAACCATATTACCCCGTAACCCCACAACCCGATAATCCCAATAAACCCATAAACATCGTAAATCCCATTAACCACATCAAACACATAAATATCGTAAACCGCATAAACACATGAACCCCATATAACACATAAAAATCGTAAATATATTAAACCCCGTAAAAGCCGGAAACATTGTAAACCTCTTATAAATCCCATAAAACCAATAAAAGACATGAACCCCATAAAACCCACAAGCATCGTAAACCCTATAAACCCCTTAAACCTTAATACCCGATACACCCCGTAAACCCTTGAACTTCAATAAACCATAAACCCCATAAAACCCGTAAACATCGAAAGCCCTATAACCCCATAACCCGAGAAACCCCATAAAATCCATAAACAACATAAACCTTATAAATATCGTAAACCGCATAAATACATGAACCCTATAAAATTCATAAAAATTGTAAAACCCATAAACCACATAAAACCCGTTAAAATTGTAAATCCCAAAATCTTATACATCTTATAAAATCCATAAAATGTATAAACTCCATAAACCCATAAACATCGTAAATCTCATGAACCCCATCAAACCCATCGTAAATCCCATAAAACTCGTAAACATTGTAAATCCCTTTGTTCGAGCCGTTTGCACTTGCAGGGGGCCTATAATATTTCATATTTTCGCACCCACAGTGTTTCTTTCTCTCGCAAGATCGTAAGCGCTCGCTCGCATTATTTCTTGCGAAAAATGAAACACGTGCGCGCTTTCTCTCTCTGTCTTCCTTCCTGATTTCCGCGAAGCGAGAACAAAACTAATTGTTCTCCATGAGCTCCCTCTCTTCCGGCTTGACCGCAGCTATGGCAGATCAGTGCGCAGCTCGTGTACACTAACAATTACACACTCAGACAACATATAAATAATAGTTATTTTAAGAACATCAAAAGCTCTTTTTATTATATTGATTATTACTGTAGAACCAGAGTTAACCTATTTACTTTCCCCTCAGACTCCGCATCCCTTCACTCGTCACACGTGTCCCGAGCTATCGTAATTTCATGTCCTTTAGCTATACTTTCGCTCGACGCTATTTCCGCGCTCAAGATAAGCAAATTTAAAGCCCTTTTTAAATTCTTGCGTTTTGGCCGATTAGCAAGCGAAGATTTGGTCCTTGGAACTGGATATGCACGTGTTGGTGTGCATTGAGTACAGCTGAACGTAGTCTCGTGTGTACTTTAATTTTAGGCACATTGAAGTGACTCTTAAAGTGATTTTAAGTGTAAAAAAGTGACAGTTGGTACTTCGCGGAGAAAAATAAATATTTCTCGGATTTTGCAGTGTCTGTGCCCGAGTGCATAGTGGATATGGGCTTGTCAAGGTTGAATTTTCCTCCAAAGATTCAAAATTTGAATTTCGATTCGACCTTGAGCTTGTAACGTCAGGATCAAGCTATCGCGCCGCACGTTCGAGGCTAGGAGCTGGAGAAAGGGGACAAAGCTTCCTCTCTCTCTCACTCTCGAGTGACATGCTGCGGTGCACTCTGTAGTTACCAGTCGAGCACTGCGCATATCGACGAAACGAGCACATGGCCGCACCGTCCTCACGTCGCACCGTCTCTCTCGCACTCGCCAGTCGCCGGCTCCGATGCCGCACCGCTGAATGTGCGAGTGCTCTGTCTCTCTTTGGTGTGAGCACTCCGTCTCGCTCTCTCTCTCTACAGATGCTGCCTCGCTGCTTAATCTGCAGAAACGCTACTGCCGCTGCTGCTTCGAGACCTGAAGTCCCGGCAACCTACTGCTTGTCGTACGTAACCTCGACGGAATCGACTTCAAAGGCAGATTGTATTCGAAGTACAGGAGAACAGCAGGAGAGTCTATACAATAAGTATCGCTTTGCTTACATATATTTATCTTACTACCTTTTATCAGCCCTTGCTGCTGCAAAAGTCAGGGCATTTGACTGCATCTCCACTGACCTTTGACAATGTTACCTGGTGGAGCAACAGCGGAACAAGAGAGTCACAGATAAATTGAGAAACATAACCTAAAATGTCTCAGTAAAGTATCTTAACTTTACAGTACTGTCTCTCATAACCTCTCTTTTTTGTAGTTGCTGGGTTTTTTGTCTGTAAATGTGATTGGTTTCTTACCACGATTTTGACTGCTGCACTCCGACTTTCTTGGATCTTAAACTGACCAGTCGCAGCCCTACATCTTGAGTACGTGGCTCAAAGCTGGTCACATGCAGAAGCACTAGGACTGTTGCCCAGGAGTCGAGTCTACAGCAGTCAGCAATCATCGGATAGGCATCGTTAAAGCATGCCCCAGCTACGCCTACCAGTCGAGCTCCAGACTGACTTGTCTGAGTAGCTCCTCGTCCATCAACCAGATGCACTGGGCTGTAGAGATCTGTCAATGTACTTGACTCGACCAGAATCACCAGTCGAACCCAGACTGGCTTGTCTACGCAGCTCCTGGTCCGTTTAACAACTTCAAAGCTTCTGAGGCGAGGACATAGCCCAGAGCTGGCTATGAGCAGTGACATTGCAGCGGCCATCCATCTGAAACTCTCAACCACCACTAACTCGAGCTACAGACTGGCTTGTCTGCGTAGGTTCTGGTCTACGCGCAGCACCCTTGCTACACCAAGAGAACTCTTCGCCATCTACAAGGCGAACCTATCCTAGAGGACAGCGACACAGTTAGTCGAGCCCTGGGAATACAACACATAGCCGGTCCTGGCCTATTTGCATAACCGCCACTGCCAAAATCATCCACGAGTACATATGCGCAAGAGAATATCTTACAGTGTAATAAGTACTTTATTATAGTGAGGTTTTAGTACAATTGTGTTTGCTCCTGGACTGTTGACCGCACTCTCACTTTAAGAGAGTTTATCTTGAGCCATAACTGGGCACGCAACGACCGGCCAAAGCAGCCGAGCCACACATACAGCACCCTATGCTGCACTATTATATTTAGTGCCATTTCACAAATATTTATATAGTTCATGCAAACTCCAGAAATAATTTGTCTACACTTACAGCAACTTTCAACTACGTAGTGAATGTCCATGGACTACAGTACTCCACTCCACCGCATGATTAACGCTCGAAGGATCGAGTACCACCATTTTCGCCGTCAGTCTATGCGCCAGGCTACAACGTCGCCTGCAAAGCTGCATCTTCTACAGGTCCACGGCCGGCAACGTTCCTGCCTGCGTAGGCTAGGCGACATCGGCCTGGCTGAGGTCCAGTCAGCAGCTGCTCCCAAGCAGCTCCCGCGTACATCCACAGCGGGTGGATCATCAACTTATAGCCAGCCATGCAAGTCAATCTGCTCGTCCATACATGGACAACGCTCTCCGCGTTCTTCAGCAAAGGTCTTCAGCAAATATTTATGAAGACCTCACGAAGAACTCACGAAGAAACACATTCACACTCGTTCATGCTCATAGAGACTATTTTCTACTCTATTTTGCTCTCTATTCTGCTACCTACAATCTTTATAAAAGTATAATCAGTATATTTTCTTCTACTCTTCTCTACCTCCTGTTTACACACTTTAGCTACAGCTTCTGCCCTTCACAGTAGACCTGCCCTTCAGTTGCAGTGCATTTCAGGAAAGAGTTCAGAGCAGCCAGCTGGTTATCCTTCCACCCTGATCTTCAAGCTGCTCCATCTAGTAACAGTCAGGACTTTACGGCGACAACCAAACTTGGCCCACAGCAAAGCTACTTCTCTGAAGACAATACACCGTCTTCGTGCACATACTACATGCTACCTCTTTCTTTCTCTATCTTACCTCCTATTTTCGGACTACTGTGCTATCGTTATTCTACTCGCAACGAGGCGGGCGGTATGTTCGAGACGTTTGCACCTGCAGCGGCTCTATAATATTTCATATGTTCGCGAGAAGCACTGTGTTTCTCTCTCTCGCAAGATCTGAAGTACTCGCTTGCATGATTTCTTGCGAGAAAGGACACATGTGCGTGCTTTCTCTCACTTTCTTCCTTCCTGATTTCGGCAAAGCGAGAACAAAACTAATTGTTCTTGCTAAGCTCCCTCTTTTCCGGCTTGATAGCAGCTATGGCAAGTTCGATGCGCGGCTAGCAACGCCTGTATTCGCGACCGCGTGCTAAGTCTTTTCTTATACACTAACAATTACACAATAACCCATAAACACCATAAAACTCATAAACATCGTAAACCCTATAATCCCATAACCCGATGAACCCCATAAACCCATAAACTTCGCAACCCCACAAACCCTATCAAACCCGTAGACATCGTAATTTGCATAAACTCATGAACCCTGTAAAACCCATAAAAATCGTAAACATAATAAACCTCATAAAACCCGTAAACGTCGAAAGCCGTATAACCCCATAACCAAACCCGAGAAAACCCATAAAACACATAAAGCCATAAACATCATAAACCTTAAAAACATCGTAAACCGCATAAATTCATGAACTCAATAAAATTCATAATAATCGTAAAACCCATAAACCTCATAAAACCCGTGAACATTGTAAATTTTAAACCCACCATGTCTGCCTTTATCTCTCTTGCATTCTGTTTTTGCACTCACAAGGAGAGTCCACGACCTGCGGGAAACGGCCTTCGATAAGATTTGGGAAGATAGGCCCTTGGGGTCAAGATATGGCCTTTTGTATTCAATGCACGAGTTATTTAAGTAAAAACTGGTACCTATACTTCGAATCATAACTCTGCAAGTTTCTTTGCTAAATAAATGATATACTACAATAAAGAAATTGACTAAAAGAGCTTTAATTTAAGCTTTGTTTCATATAAAAATATTGCTCTGTTGCAAAGTTATGAACAAAAATGATGACGAATAATGCATGAAAAACTACTCAATTTAAAGAGTTGAAAATCCTGCAATTTTCAAGCATTTTTCGTCATCATTTTTGATTGTTCGTAACTTTGCGCCAAAATAATATTTTTATATGAATCAAAGCTTAAAATAAAGCTCTTATAGTCAACTTTTTTATCGTATTGCATCATTTCTCTTGCAAAAAGCCTTGCAGAGTTATAATTCGAAATATAGGTACCGTTTTGTACTGAAATAACGCGTATTTTGAATACAAAAGGTCATATCTTGACCCAAAGGGGCTGAGACAAAACTACGGATGCTAGGCATCATTTTTAGGTACCAACAACCACTTCTTGAAGCCATAGCGAAAATCACTTCCCACAGGTCGTGGACTCTCCTCGTCAGTTACACTTAGTTTTATAGTTATTTGTTAGGCACTCGCCCTGTACACGTACAAAGGCTCTATTTGAAATATAAAGCGTCTGTATGCCACATACTCCTTATATACCTAAAAATGCATATAGTAGGCGAATGTCTTATGGGTTTAGCCAAAAATTTGTTTTCCGTATAATTTGATATGTTACAATACATTACTCAAAGAAATTTTCTAATAAGGTCAGAAACCCCAAGACCCTCCTACTCATATTATATATATATATATATATATATATATATATATATATATATATATATATATATATATATATATATATATATATATATATATATATAAAGAGCAGCTGCTCTTGTATTGTAACATATCAAATTATACGGAAAACAAAATTCCTGTTTTTATATTCCCTCGAACCGTTTTGAGCCTTATACCGAAAAAGTTTAATATTACCAAATCAAAATTCAAACAGAGACTTTACATAAAATACGAGAGATGTCAATAACGACAAAAATGTCCGTTTCTCCCAGCATATCAGACCGCATAATTGATTATATGTAAATATTAGAAGGTTAAATGCAAATTTTACAAAACTTGAAATATTTATTGAGAAACTAAAAAATAAGCCATATGTTATTGTTTGCCCGAATCTTGGAATCTAGAATACCAATAGTAGTTCCAATAACCAGGATATAAAATGTACTATAATAACAGTATGATAAATACATCTGATGGAGTAGTGATATATATTATAGATAATATTTGTGAAATTACAAATATAGTAGAAATTGGTAGACTGAATATTCTACATTCCATAACAAAAATAGATAATACTAACAATATTTAGATCTCCGCTGTGTATAGATCACATGATCTACCAAAGACTGAATTTATTATGAATTTGAAAACTTTTCTTAACAGTAATACAAATTTTAAAAATCATTTAATAATTGGAGATTTCAATACCAACCTTCTAGAGTTAAATACCTTAAGTCTGGAATTAATAAACAATATTATTGAAAATGGTTATACTCCAAGTTTTCAAAATGCTACAAGGACATCTGAAAATATGAATAAAGGAACCTGTATTGATAATATATTTATCTAAACGGGATATCAATCAATGTTACATCGCTGACCAAAGACATCATGATATACACGATAATATGTCTATTGAAAAATATTCATCTTTCAGTAGGGCACAAATCCTTATTTATATAATAATTTTAATTAAATTCTCTTTGAGAAAGCATAGTGTCAAAGCACTTGGCAGCGTGTCTGTTCAGTAAATTTAAGGCAGGTTTGCGGTGGATTTGCCCTATTTATTCAATAATTTTTATTTCATACAAAAAATAATCTTTATTGTTCAAACTTTTTACATATTAAAATACACATTTTGAAGATATAAATTTTTTTTTTTTACGGATGTTTCTTGACAAAATGGCCGCCTCAAAATTGTTTTTTTGTTTGACTGTCGACACGATATCTCACCAACGGATCATCTGAAATAAAAAAACTAAAAATATTCTTAAAACTTATAGTTTTGGCTATTGCATAGTTTAGGATATTTCATTTTTACCGGAAAAAAAAACAAAATGGCGGACTTTTGAATTTTTTGGCTCTTTTTTTGCAACATAAATTGTTTATAACTTTTTGAAAAATTTATTGATAGTTATAATCTTAGATCATACAAAAAGAACATATTTCAGGAGTAAGCTGTTCAAATTTCAACTGAATCGGTGCAGTAGTTTTTTTTAAATCGTGTCGATAGAGTTGAAAAGCGTTGTTTCGAGAAAAACGCGTTCAAAGTTCTTTTTTATGAAAATTTGAGAAAAAAAGGGTCTTACACTCAATCAGCGATGCCAGCTCCATATATAACTCCTTCAGCTTCCTCGTAAGCATCTTTTCTCGTATTCTAGCGTTTCTGCGGGCCACCCTGCTTTCTTTTGAAGCCTGAGAAGCAACCCGTTCGGCTTTCCGCACACGCGTTGCATTGACTTTCTCAGCGTATTTTTGAGCCTCACTGCCTATTGTTACGCTCATAACACTCATTATTTTTAATACTGTACTGAAGCCTTTATTAAAAGTGCATGCTGCTGTATAAGCTGCTATTTCAACGATTTTTTTCCCACAAAAAGTTTGTTTTGGAGCCATGGCCCAAACACAAGAATTAAAACTTTCATTATTGTTCTGAGTGTTTGCGCCAGTGCATCTTTCTAATAAATCTTCACTAGTGAGGTCTTCATAAATTGGTTTAAGTACTGCTTGAGTATCGTTGTCAAAAGCGGGGGGATGCTTAAAAGTACTCAGTTTATTCTGTGCTGCTGCTAAACGATACTTACACCAAGAATCGTCTGGGCACTATTGGTGCTGTGGATTGTCGTCGGTCAAGCTTCTATGGTAGAATGTGGCCCAAATAGCTTTTTCATTTCTTCGGGTGAGTCAGGATGATTCAGAACAGCAATGCCATAAAAAGCGGATAATTCGGACATAACTTTACCAGTTAAAGCCAAAGTTTTCGGAGTATCGGCTTTTTTTTTTGAATGTCGATTTTTTCGCGCCTGATTTTTTCAAGGCAGCTTCTTCTATAGCTTTTTTAGCTTTTTTTAACTGAGTTAACTGCTTCTTAGCCTCTTTGGCTGTCCGAAACATCCTTTTTTTCACGTGTAAAACGCATTCTTTCTTCTTTACAATTACTTCGTCTCCATAAGGTTTTTCATCGATTACATTTTTGAAGGTTTTGGTGTCACTGTCACCTATATAATATTCATAAATAGCTTTATAAAGTTCAATGGATCGTTTGAACATGTCCAGAATTCCATTCGATTCCATCATTCCAGAACTACCTTCATGATTAGCTGTGCAATCTTGTTCATGATCTTCAAACCAAGCTTCAAATTCAGGAGCATTATGGTCACCATCGTAGGTTTCACACGCTCTGCAAAACTTTGACTTCACTTCGAGATCTAAAACTTTATTTGTATATTTGCCTATCAAACTGACTAAGCTAAGTAACGACGAAAAACCTCTTTTTGGCCATGAACCATCAACGGAGCCTGTGAGCCGATTTTCAATCTTGCCAGCTGCCGCGTTTGCTTTTTTCTCCTCATTTACAGCTTTTTTAAAAGCTAATAATGCTACTGATTTGGCTGCTATGTGAATGTGATTAACAATATCATAATATCCATTTTCACTAAATCCGGTACACAAATCCATCAATCCACAAAAATGATTCAGACCCTGAATACCTATGCCAAGAAGCCTCATTACGAAAGCAAATCTTCTGTTTATTTCGTAACCAGAGCTAATTTTTGAACTCGATGGAATGCGAACGTCATTTTCACATTTATACGCCACATTTAAATCAAAGCCTAAACCTTTCTGATTCAATTTCGAAAAACGCACTTCACTTTTGCATGTTTTACAAATCACAATGTTCTGCAAGGCCAAGAATACACTATAAGAGACTATACAGATTGATCGGCCTGGCTTATTTGCGTTCTCTCTGCTGCCCTTTCGATCACACATAGTAAAAATACTACTTTTTCACAACGGTTCAATTTCACAACGACGCGACGCTTGGGATGACTGAGCGGGCACTGAATTAGGTAAATGGCCGCCAAAACTGCTATTTACGAAGGGGGATAGGAGCAGGACTAGGATTAAAGATGGAGAGGGGGGCAGCGGCAGCGCAAGGCCGGCCGCTGCAGGAGCAGCCGAGCGCGCGCGCTCAAACGCGGTAGGAGCTGCCTCTTTTCTGCCTGTTCCCGGCCGTAGGAACTAATTGTATGAGTTTTAAAATATTTCTAGATAGTATTGCTATCGAATAATGAAATAAAAAAAAAATGATTTTTCCAAAAAAATCCACCGCAAACCTGTCTTACACATTTTATCAACATATAATTGAAAAAAAAATCTTTTTTTTATGATCGTTAGCTCTTTGATTGGCTATAATGAAAAGCTCTATATTTCTTGGGCTACCGTAAAGTTTAGAGAGTTAATGTGATAGAATTGACGCTTCAAGGTTTTGTTATGTTCAAAATACGTGTAGTTATATCAGTGTGAGAATTTGTATATAACAATTATTGATCAAAGTTATAGTCTGTTTAAGCTATATTACATGATAAAAGTTTTAAAAAATCGAAGAATTTTCGCTTAAATAGACTATAACTTTGGTCAATAATTTATCTATACAAATTACCACATTCATCTCATAAATATACGTATTTTAAACATAATAATTCCTTGAAAGTGTCAATTCGATCACATTGGCTGTCTAAACCTTGCGGTCTCCTAAGAAATATAGAGGTTTTCATTATAGGCATTCAAAGAGACTTAAATACCGTCAAAAAATTGTTAAAAAATTATTTTAGTTATATTTTGATAAAATGTTTAAATTTACCAGAAAAAAAATCCGGTAATATATTATGAGTGACTTATTCTTACCTTAAAATGTATTTTCAATTAATTCAAAATTTAAAGGTGATCTGTCCCATTAATATTATCCATTCAGAACCAAAATTTAATCAGTTCTAAGTTTAAACATATGTAATATGCCTACAAAATTTCAGCGAGTGATATGCTTCCCTTGAACAGTGATGGTGGATATAAATTTTAGTTTCATACATATACACATACACACATACACACACAGACATTTTTTAAAAACCTATTTGTAAACCTATTTTTATGACTCAGAAACCTCGAAAACATCGAGATTCGTCGAATCTCTGATAAAAGAATTTATCATCGTGATAATGCTTTCTCTTTGAGAAAGCAAAAATGAGTATAAAAATTATGCAAAAATATTGGATAAAATTATTAAGGTTGCGAAAGTAAAGTATGAAAAAAAACTAGTGGAAAAACTGAAAGAACTCTAAACATCTATGAAAACCTATTGACACTAAATTAGGTAAAAAAAAGAACAGAAATAAATGACAGAATACATTATTGATGATAACAATAGAGAAACTGAAAATCCAACAGAAACAGTTCAATTATAAATTCATATTTTTGTAAAATTGAAACCAAGTTACGCAATAAAATAAAATCATCATGTAATACAAAAATTAAACTCCCCCAGTGACCACGAAAGTAATCTTCATCAAACCAACTTATTCTAAAGCACTAAAAGTTATTGCGAATTATATTGCTGAACCATTAGCTTATACTTTCACCACATGTATTAAGGGGTAACACCACTCTAGGATTTTTAAAAAATCGATTTTTTTCGGCTTAAACAATACTTTAGGGTCATAAAAATAATATGCAATTGGTCCTATAGTGTCAAATAATTTTTAAAAGGTTCAAATATCGACTTTGCGGCAGCGCCTCGGACCGCTCGCTGAGCGCGCTAAATGAGAGCGCGCTAAATGAGAGCGCACGGCGGGTTCTGATTCATCGCTTTTGTATTGATTTCATCTATCGGAATAATAGGAGACCTTGTTATTTACAGAGCCAAAGGTCCTTGAGGTTCCTCAGGCATCCTGCAGGGTTCGCTAATACTGAAGTTAGCTTGTATCGGTGTGTATATGTGTTAGTTAGTACAGCTGCAAAGCGACGCCGTGCACACGCTTCGATTTGTATTTCTGCTGATTTTTCGTTTTTATATATTTATATATTACAAATTTTGTTGATTTTAAGTGAACAGTGTGAAAATTATAAACAATATGAGTAGTGAAAGACCAGTGTATGATGGCAAGAAATCAACGAAGGGGAAAAAGTGCAATTTGAAGAAACCGAAAATTTCAAAGCGGCGGCCAACTAACCGTTATGAAATGGAGAAGCCAAACGTCGAGGCGGTTATGGTCTAGCAATACGTAGAAATTATGATTCTATAAAAAATATGCGCAATGAAATCTACGCAATGCTAGACCATAAATTATCGACGGACGACACATCGAAGCACGAGAGATGCCCACGCGGCGAAAATTCATGGTGTTCGTGGCAGAGGGCCCAGGTCACTGGAGATTTGAATTATAAACACAAGCCAGCAATGTTTCAAGAGGTATTTGAAGCAATTTCTCCTATTTATGCTGAATTGAGCAGCGACGATCTGCTGACTCATTGTCTCGGCGGATATACGCAAAACAGCAACGAGAGTTTTAACTCAATCGTGTGGTGTATGGCTCCGAAATCAGTCTCCAGTGGCAAGCACGTTCTTGACACTGCAGTATATATTGCCGCAGGCATTTACAACGATGGCCTGTCAAGCATCATGAAGCTTATGCAGAAAATAGGCCTTAAAATAGGACCAAATTGTTTCAACTTCTGCATTGAAACTGATGAGCGGCGCATCAAGTTTTTCTAGCGGTCGCTCGCAGATGCAGCCAAAAAGGCCCGATTAGATTCAAAATTGATGAGAAAGGAAGAGGAGGAGGCAAATATTAATTTGGATGGCCAAATGTATGGTGCAGGCATTGCAGATTAGAGGTAAATAAAACATATCGATGATTTAAGTGCATGTAAAACTTTAAACGCGTTTTTCTCGAAACCGGTTTTTTAAAACTGGGAGAACAGATTACTCGTGAACTATTGCATGGATTGGATTGCAGGACTCCAATATCTAGCTGCTGTTGCGCAAAGCAAGCGTAACAGCTGCACTAGCTGTGCGCACCCCAACAGCTCCTTGCGAGCTCACTCGCGCTTGATGTTCAGCCGCAGTTAGAACATTGGCGTGATGCGCGGACGCAGCTAACACTCGCGCGTGCTGCGTGGATGTAGGTCACGACACGCGCTTGCTGCGCGCCTACAGCCACAACTTGCGCTTGCTGCTCTAGCGTAATATGCATATCAAATAGAGCAGAGAAAATAGGAAAATTTGCATTAATTGATACCCGGACTTTGACATTTGTTTACTGGAGCCCATGAAATATCGAAGAAGGTTGAAAAAACCCGTTCTTGACGCCTCACCGGACTCGAATAATAGAATCATAAAATGTAAAAAAATGCAGTTATATGCATTCAAAATATCTACAAAACGACCACTGTAAAGTTAAATATGTTTAACTTGTTAATTAACAAATAATCAAAAACTGTCAAAAAATAACTTTTTTTCAATTGATAATTACTCATGCAGATTAGATGATTAGGGTCTACAACTTTGATAGAATATAGCTTTTGTTATGATAATAATGTATACCAATTTTTAGCCAAAAATATATTATTGTTAACGAGAAAATCCATTTTGCAACTAAAAGAGCGCTTCCGTATAACTTAATTTATGTAGAATCTTGGTGGTGAACTCTTCTTCAAGAGTTCTACTATCATACACAACACGAAAATTATTGATTTTTCAACATTAATGTCTTTAAAATTGGCGTCCAAAGAATGTCGGTATAAAACAAATGCAATAACTTTTGCAATACAACTATAATTCAATTTGAGTTTGGATATTTGAAAATGTAGTATTTTTGTGGTAATTTTAAAATGAAAATTTTTTGGTTAGATACCAGTGGGTCGAAAACAATTTTCATTTATTTTGAAAAATTATTGTGGCTTCCATTTTCATCATATACCTAGATAGTTAGTGTTAAGTAAAAAGAATTAGATTATATGAAGTTTTGTATTGTTGTGTAAAAAATGAATGAAGTAGAGGTACGCCACAAGCCTAGCGAGGCAACGCACTGAGGGAACGGCAGCGGCGGTGCATTGGCCCGCGTGCGAGAAAACTGCTTTGCAGGCTTCAAATCTGTTCAACCTTCATTATCTCGACTCTTGAATAACGAAAATGGATGATTTTTTTTAATATATGGTACCGCGTCGAGCTGATCATGAATTTGACATCTGAATTTAAAAAAACATTATTGGACCGTAAAAATAAAGTTTTTTTCATTGTCTATTTACATTTTGTTTCTGTATCGATAATTATGGTATTTTATATAATAGCTCCTACTTGGATTTGTTTAACAAGTAATAATAAAAAGGCAATTTTTGAAAATAGTAGATTTTATACAATTATTTCAATAATTACATTGTTATATTCGTTTATTATTGGATTTTTAATATAATTCAAAGATAAATATTTAATTTCATGCAAAATATTTAAAGTAGTTATCATAGCGCTTTGTCGAGGACAAACATCTCCAAAGCACTATGGTAGGTCTGCGGAGATGACGAGGACGTCACACTACCATGCGCGATGGGGAAAAGTGACGAGAGTGCACGCTATCACCGCTTCGCGATACTATCACATATCTTCACTCTCTCTCTGTCTCTCTCTCTCTCTCTCTCTCTCTCTCTCTCTCTCTCTCTCTCTCTCTACCATCTCTTCGGAATTGCTGAGTCGCACCTCTGCCTTGACGTTAAGAGTGATCGTATTCAGATCAATGGCCATTCTTGCATTAGACTCGATCGTAACAAATTCGGAGGCGGGTTAGTCTTATATATTCATAACACCCTCAAAGCTAACCTTCTGTGCAGTTCATCGAATACACAGGAGAGAAAGCCGCTTATTCCAGAATATATCATGTGTAATGTGCAGCAGGGTACTCTACCGCCTGTCTTTGTTGCACTTATTTACAGACCACCTCATGTCCCGTTTCTCCAGAGCTCTGATGTTATCGACCAACTCTCCACGCACACTCAAGATTATAGCCACAAAATCATCATGGGCGATCTGAATGCGAACTTACTCAAGACGTCAGACGATGCAAAATTTGTTAGGCTACTTGCTGATGATCTTAATTTTCGTATAGTAAATCATGGTGCGACTCATCGCCTCAAAGATTCTCACACTTGGATAGATGTAATAATGACCGATGACAATGACATAGTGCTTAGTAGTAGTAATCAGGCGGCGTCTTTTCCCAGTCACCACAACATAATAGAGGTTCAGATTGGGGTTGAAACTGCTGTATCCCCTGTAGCTAACTCGTTTAGCTATCGGGATTTTAAATCCATACAGTAAGACGACCTCCTCTCTCACCTTGCTGACTGTAATTGGTCGCCGCTTGATAGCTCAGATACAGACATCGACTACCAACTTGAATGCCTCAGCGTCAACCTCATGATTGCGATTGATAAAGTAGCACCTCTAAAGGAATTTTCACTGAAAAAGAAAGCAAATCCCATGGGTTGACGCCGACCTCGCGTATCTGTACAAGAAACGAGACGCAGTACGAAGACGTTACGGACGGACCAAAGACAACAAACTATGACAGGAGTGTCAATCTCTGGCGTCTAATGCTGAACAACGCACAAAAAGCGCGCGGGAGATTTTTATACAAAACCGTATCTTTGAAGCTCTTGCTGCAAAGAAAGACATATGGAAGGAACTCAAGAGCTTGGGACTCCTGCCTAAGACAAGAGAGGAGCTTCATGGTTTTTCACCGAATGAGCTTAATGCCCACTTTGCTGGGGTGTGGGTCTCCCATAGTGAATGTGATGAAGATCTTGACAACATCCTGGCCACAGCCAGTGATGACGGCTTTGTTTTTAGAGAAATCACCTTCTCTGACGTAGTCCTGACTGTTGCCCATTTCTCGTCACAAGCTAAAGGTCAGGACGGCATCCCGCAAAGTGTGGTGGCCAAGGCTCTTCCGTTAGTGGGTCACCATGTTGCGAAGATCTGTAATTCCTTCCTCTCAAATGGCATTTCCCCGGGGACTTGGAAGGGAGCTCACCTTGTGCCTTTGAAGAAGAAACCAGTTACATCTTCAGTTTCTGATTTCCTCCCAATTGCGCTGTTAAGTTTCCTTTTCAATGTCCTGGAAAAAATTGTCCATGACCAAATTTCTGACTTTTTGAGGACAAAAAATATTCTTGACCCGATGCAAACAGGTTTTCGACAACATCATAGCACTCAGACAGCACTACTGAAACTCACCGAAGACATCAGAACAGGAATTAATAGTAAAAAGAAACTGTTGACTTTTTTATTATTATTCGATTTCAGCAAAGCATTCGACACTATTTCACATTCAAAGCTGCTGCGAAAGCTGTTGCGCATAGGTTTCTCCAGGAGCGTTCTCCTGTAGCTTAAGTCATACATTACAGGTCGTAGGCAAAGTCATTACTAATATAAATGGAGAATCAGATTGGCTAACCACCAATCTCGGCGTGCCGCAGGGCTCGGTCCTGGGTCCAATGCTCTTCAGCTTGTTCATTAACGACCTAAAAGACGGGCTTAACGTACGCAACGTCGAACATATACTCTACGCTGACGACCTGCAAACCGACACGCAGGTGACCTTGCGGAATCTTCGTGAGGGCATCAGGCGCATATCGACAGTACTGCGGGCGGTATCGAAATGGGCCTCAGCCGCTGATCTGCGACTCAATGTCAGCAAGACATAGGCGACCATTTTTGGTTCTGATCACAACATCAAGCAGATCCAGAGCCTTAACTTGCAGGGCATTGAGGTGCAGGACGGCGTATTCGTGCCCTTTGTTGACGCAGTCACTAACCTCGGTGTGCTAATGGACGGAAGACTTACGTGGAAACCGCAAATAGATGCGGTTAGCAAGAAGGTAAACAGAACTCTGTATAGTCTGAAATTCTTCCGTTCATGCACTACTGAGGCACTTCGTAAGCAGTTGACATGTGCATTGGTATTACCTCACCTACAGTGCGTCTCATAACTATAGAAACACCACAAATTTTCACGTTTAAATGTGTATATTATTCCTTTTTTTAAAGAACCTGTAACTTTGAAAGCAAAAATCCGAGGATAATTTTACAAAAAGCCGATGAATGGAAAATATATTCTCTTTAAAACATTACTAGAATATTTCTTTCGCATCAACATTAAAGAAGTTATCGTTGTTTCATAACTATAGAAATACTTTAAATTTTTAGACCCATTTAAATCATTGTTAATTTTTTATCTAGTTTTCAAGTTTTGTTTAAACCATCCGTGAATTTCTCATAAGTTAATGTAGACACAATATTTTCGTAACGTCTTAAAGAGAATAAATTTGCCTTTTATTTGCTATTTTTAAAATTATCCTTGGTTTCTTGCTTCGAAAGTTACAGGTTTTTTAAGAAAAGGTATAATACACACATTTATATGTAAAAATTTTTGGTGTTTCTATAGTTATGAGACGCACTATATATTACCGCTCACAAGGAAAGGTCCTCAGGTGTCCCTCGCCGATTTCGATAATATTGAAATATGTTGAAGTATATTAAAAAATAAGTGACACGTATTTTTTTTATCGACGGAATACCACTTCTAAGGGGTGAAAACTACCCCTATAGTTTACCCCCAAAAACAGATTTTTATTATTATCTCGAAAACTAATAAAGATACTCGAATGAAACAAACGCCAAAAAAATTGTTGTAGACAAATGTAAGTCACTACCCTATTTTAATACTGAAGGGTTGCATCCCCTATTTATTATCAGGGTGAATATAATTTTTTTTTTACATTTTTTTTTATACAGAAATTTTTAAATCAGTTGAATTTAATTAACTATTGTACTGCTATTAAGAATATTGAAAATTCAAGTTCACGTATTTCAGGATTTTTTAAAAAAATTTATTGCAAGGGCTGAGTTAGTACTGCAGTTAACCCTTTCAGTTACGCAATTAAGAAAAAATACCAATCAACATAAAAATACGACACTTGTTTTTGGGGTCGCTGATTATGAATTCGTTGTAAAAATTACAAAATTAATTGTTTAAACAATTTTGTTGCAATAATAACAAGTTCTTGCAATAATATTTTTTTTTTATAATTTTTGCGCTGGAATTGAATTCTACGATAATAATTAAGTAATAACGTGATCTTTCAAAATATATTAATAATCTTATTTTGTAACAAACAAATTAAATCTAAAAAAAAAACACTTTTTTAAAAAGTTAAACAGATAATATTCGAGAACGAATTATGAGCAGCGTGAAAAGAGTCAGTATTTTTATCGCGGAATGTTATTCTCTTGAACCGGATTTTGTAAACAATGAAGGACCAGTATTGCCGACCTCGAGATGCGTAAGCACAGCAGTTTGATTGCGAGCTCCGACGAGAGCACATCGGACAAGCGTTTAATAATATTCGCGAGTCGTAAGCACCTCATAGGAATACATCGAAGTTTCATAGTTAATAAAAGAAGTTTGCAAATTATACCTTCTTTTATTTCCTTGGGTTGTTTTTTTTTTTTTTCTATAGCTTTAAAAATGTTTGTGAATCCGATGAACGTTATCAGTCTTTTGCTTATTTCCTTTCAAACACTGAATGTACCACAAACTCCAACAAACCAAAAGGAAATAGACTTGAAGTCTCACGTTGAAAGTATATTGTTAAGTGCTATGAATGAATTTAATGGAATTGAAATAATTACCTCTTTCAAGAGCCGTATAAAGACGTGAACGCAAAAATAATAGAAGATGAGATTCTTCACCATGATCCTGACTACTCTCAACCACCAACAGAATACTGTACGGATGATGATGAAGGATTAACATTTGACTACAAAACTAGAGCAGTCGAGTACTGGAGAGATACAAAATCGAAAAAAAACCGTAGTATTGATTCGGTACGACAAAAATTCAAGCTTGTAAGATCTGTAAAACAATTACGTCACTGGGCGAAACATTTAAATCAAGGAGGAACGTATAGGGAGAAAATCAGTAGAATATGTCAGTTTACTTTAGATAATTTTAAATCAGCTGTTGTGTCTGGTTTAATAGTTCATGATAATGATCTACAAAAATGGGCTTTGCAGGCATGGAAAGAAATAAATGCAGACTTCAGGTTCAAAGCTTCGACAGGTCGGTTAAAGAGATTTAAGAAAGCACACAGAATTGTCTCCAGAAAAATAAATAAATTCATTTCTAAAAAGACTCTGGAAAATGCCGAAGAATTAAAGCAGAAAGCCCATGATTTTGTTCTTGATGTTAAGTGCGAGATACAAAATTTTGGATTTGAAAATGTCTATAATGCAGACCAAAGCGGTTTTGAACTTGTGATGCATTCAGGGAGAACGTTGTCCATAAAAGTTTCGTCAACAACCCATTCCTATACAGTATATCCTTTAATATCCTCCAAAGGGAAATTATTTTCACCTCTGTTTTTAGTTTTAAAAGAACCAACTGGAAAATTCGGACCAATAGTAGTACAAAATCTATTTAAATCGAATAACATTTATTTAGTAGCATCAAAATCCGGAAAAATGACTTCAGGTATCTATAATTATACTTTACATTTTAATAAGAAATTAAAAAATACTTCAATTTAATTAATTTCTTTGTCAGATCATTTTAAAATTTGGTTACGAGAAGTATTTTTTTCCAAATGTTGGACCGAAAAGCCTTTTATTACTAGATTCATGGAATGGCCATTGCCCAGCTGTGGTAACAGAAGCTACACCAAATGATTAATCTGTAAATGAAAAAAAAATACGAACGGGGACAACGGGACAAATTCAACCCTTAGATGTATATGGGTTTAGACAATGGAAAAATTTTGTGCGACACTTTTCTGATAGAGTCATTTTGATGAATCACGGTCTGAATTTACATATACGAAATAACATTATTAAACTGCAATCGCTTGTCCATAATCAATTATCTTCACCTTGGTATATTAGTATGTTTAAATATTCCTGGTATGCAAGTGGATATATTGATGAAAAACCGGCATCATTTGAAGATCCAGTTGATTTCAGCTTCGGTGATTCATGCGAAACGCATTGCCAGATTGAAGGATGCAACAATGTTGCTATTATTCGTTGTTCATGGTACAAAAAATCCTTATGTTTAAAACCATTTTTTTATGACTATCACTATTGTTCCACGTACCAAAAATACTAAAATGCAAAATAAATATAAATATAACTGAGGCATTTCGGTGTAGCGGTCGTGTCTAAAAAGGTTGTTATGTATATGAAATAATAAGTCATATAAAAGTGAATCCATCCATTCTATTTTCAACACACATACACACACATAAAAGCACGCACGCACGCACGCACGCACGCACACACACACAAACACACACACACATGTGTGTGTGTGTGTGTGTGTGTGTGTGTGTGTGTGTGTGTGTGTGTGTGTGTGTGTGTGTGTGTGTGTGTGTGTGTGTGTGTGTGTGTGTGTGTGTGTGTGTGTGTGTGTGTATACAATTTGAAAACTAAGAAAAAAGATTGAAATGACAAATATCCATTTTCTTACTCATCAAACTGCCGTGCTTGCGCATCTCGAGGTCGGCAATACTGGTCCTTCGTTGTTTACAAAATCCGGTTCAAGAGAATAACATTCCGCGATAAAAATACTGACTCCTTTGACGCTGCTCATAATTCGTTCTCGAATATTAACTGTTTAACTTTTTAAAAAAGTGTTTTTTTTAGATTTAATTTGTTTGTTACAAAATAAGATTATTAATATATTTTGAAAGATCGCGTTATTACTTAATTATTATCGTAGAATTCAATTCCAGCGCAAAAATTATAAAAAAAAATAATATTGCAAGAATTTGTTTAAACAAAATTGGTTAAACATTTAATTGTGCAATTTTGACAACGGATTCATAATCAGCGACCCCAAAAATATAAAGTGTCGTATTTTCATGTTGATTGGTATTTTTTCTTAATTGCGTAACTGAAAGGGTTAACTGCAGGGGTAACTCAGCCCTTGCAATGAATTTTTTAAAAAAATCCTGAAATACGTGAACTTGAATTTTTAATATTCTTAACAGCAGTATACTAGTTAATTAAATTCAACTGATTTAAAAATTTCTGTATAAAAAAAATGTAAAAAAAAATTATATTAACCCTTATAATAAATAGGTGATGCAACCCTTCAGTATTAAAATAGGGTAGTGACTTACAATTGTCTACAACAATTTTTTTGGCGTTTGTTTCATTCGAGTATCTTTATTAGTTTTCGAGATAATAATAAAAATCTGTTTTTGGGGGTAAACTTTAGGGGTAGTTTTCACCCCTTAGAAGTGGTATTCCGTCGATAAAAAAAATACGTGCCACTTATTTTTTAATATACTTCAACACATTTCAATATTATCGAAATCGGCGAGGGACACCTGAGGACCTTTCGTTGTCAGTAGTTTATCTTGATGTGTCAGGCGAGCTTCAGACACGACTGCCACGTTTACAAAATTCATGTGTGAGATATATATGTAGTGTTAGGTGGGACGAGCATATCATTCCTTACAGGAAGAGTCTGGGCTGGTTAGATATTAAGGCGAGGAGAGAGTATTTTATGGGGTTGCTGTTTATAAAGCGGCTGTTATGGTGGCAGCTAACGTATCTTACTGCTCACTTCGAAAAAAATCAGGCAAGGACTTCAAGTAGAGGGGGGGGGGGGGGGGGTTAGAAAGAGCTCTCAGTTCCGGGGTCACGCACTGATAAGGGCCTATATTCCTTTAGGGCCTAAGGTGCACGCCTCTGGAACTTGTTCCCCTGCAGTGTAAGGTGTCTGCCATCACTATGTAAGTTTAAAACTGCGTTAGGTAGGCACCTTAAAGAATTACACGGCGACAAGACTCCATAAGTGATTAAAAACTTGTCATTGTATTTCGTTAAATTTTTGTGTAGTCTTAATTTATTCTAAGCGTATTATTTATTCTTGTGTAATCTTTAATTTATTTTAAGTGTCAAGTGTGAAGTGTGAGAATTATTAGCATGAATGATTGTATGAATGAAGGAATAATGTAAGGCGTTTTTTCTTCGACGCGATAGATATATGTGCAATATAAATGTGTATGTATATATATATTACTGTTATCAATTTATTTGTATATTATTAAGTTAAGGAAACAATATGTGAAAGCACTGACTACATTACGATATGTTAGACAGTAAATTGACGACCTGTAATAGCGATCCAAACTTTTTAACTGTAATGACTGATAATGTGATAACTTTTAACCAAATGTACATACAGCTGTAAATTTTTTTCTTAAGTGATGAATAAAAAGAATATCTATCTATCTATCTCTCTCCCTCTCCCTAGCAGCCGCTCACTAGGATACATATATACATACTATATATCCGAGGTGACGGTGATGTCACACGGCAATGTGCGCGGAGGAGAGAAACTTCAAAGTGCAAGTAGGCACACGGAGGAGATAAGGTGAGCGGCTGCTGGAGAGAGAGAGAGAGAGAGAGAGAGAGATTCTATCTGAATATAAATCTGTAAGTCGTCTGCGTATAGTAGATGTTTAATGCGTCTTGGGTCTTCTTTGTCTAGGTCTTTATTCAGGTGGACGAAAAGCTCTTTGATGTCGTTTATGTAAAGACAGAACAGCAAGTGTCCCAACACGGACCCCTGGGGCACTCCAAGGTTAGTTGACAGCCAGGATGACTTGGTGTCCTAGCGCGTTACAACGGCTTGTTTCCTGCCTAATATATATGATTTTATCCAAAATAAAGCATGCCTGGAGAACCCCAGAGCTCGCAGCTTTGATAAAAGCTTGACTGGCGAGATAGTATCGAAAGCCTTACTGTAGTCGAACAGTAAAAGTAGTGTTAGTAATCTGTTGTTTATTCCTGTCCTTACGTCTTCTGTCAGTCTGAGTAAAGCAGTTTGAGTCGAGGAGAGAGAGAGAGAGAGAGAGAGAGAGAGAGAGAGAGAGAGAGAGAGAGAGAGAGAGAGAGAGAGAACGTTTTATTTTGCTTCAAAACAAAAAATAGAACGTATATTTACAATTCATTTTATATTATCGTTACATTTCAGTCAGTATTATTATATAAAATATCACACATTCATCGTCAGCATTATAATAACAAATTTTTGCACAATATTTATCTATTACGCCAATTATAAAACATATCACCGTTATTAATACATCCATACATACACAGGATCACTCAAGCTCATAAATACACACATACATTATAAACCAATAACAAGTTAATAACGTTGTTATTTACATAAAAAAGAAAATTATCACGCGTAACTCGTCAGGTTTACAATAAAAACGTGCATACATTCATGCATTCATGCGTGCATTCATACTTATAAATATAATCATACCGAAACACAGAGTTAATAAATAAATAAATAATTGCACAACAAAGGACGCTATTTTTACAGAATACGTAGTGTTATATTACTATGGGTTGCAAATACCTGCGCATCACTTTCTTAAATTTGCAGAATGATGGCAGGTACTTGATACTACGGGGGATGGAGTTCCAAAGGCACGAACAATGTGCTCTCAGGGAGTATAAGCCCACATCAGTACGCGACCCTAGAACAAAGATATCATTAATCGTTTCACCCCTGCAAGAGGTTCTGGCCCGGTTCTTCTCAAAAAGTTCCCCGAAATAGGAAGGCTAATCAATATTTAACCAGTTCATTTTCAATCTGTAAGGTGTGATGTGTTCATCCCTCCTAACGCAGCAAATATATCTCACTCACAAATTCTGCAGTCGTTGTAGTTTAGTCTGCAGTTTCTGGGACATATCAAGGTAAGCGACTGAGCAGTAGTCGAGATAAGGGACAACCAGTGCACTTGCGAGATGCTTACGTGGAGCCTAGGTGGTGCAGGATCTAAAAGATGTTAATCCATAAAGAGCGCGATTAACGCGATTTGTGACGTAATCTACGTGCTGTTTCCATATCAGCTTTGAACCCATTACAACACCGAGGTTCGTTACTGAGTCAATGAACAGCAGGAATACGCCACACTACACCTTAATGCCTGGCAATTCTAATTTACTTGAAGAATTGCTATTGTAAACAGTGCTAAAAATAATAGCCTTCGTTTTATTGACATTGAGGTGTAGACCTGCAGACGACGCCCAGGCCGACACAGCCCGTACTGCAGCTGTTAAGTTGCACGATGCCCTCATTTAAGTCCGCCAATTCGACTTGCATATAAATCTGTAAGTCGTTAGCGTACAGTAAGTGTCTGATGTGTGTGGAGTTTTAAATTTCAGCCAGGTCATTAATATGTAGACAGAAAAGAAGGGGTCCCACCGAGCCCTGTGGAACTCCAAGATTGGTTATGAACCAATCCGACTGGCCGATAGTTCTGGTGACAACTTTCTGTTGTCGCCCTGTAATGTAGGATTTGATCCTCAGGACCACTTTCCTGGAGAACCCCATTCTAATCAGCTGGCGACATAACCTTGTCGGCGAGATGGTATCGAAGGATTTACTAAAATCAAAAAGTAGAAATACGGTGAGCATTTTTTTATTTTTGTTGACACCATCTATATTTACTTTAATGCCGTCGACCACCACGTATGTCCTCCGATAGTTCGAGTAAGGCGGTCTGAGTGCTGTGGCACTGTTTAAAGTCGGCCTGAAGAGGAGTAAGGATATTTTTTACCGTTATATACTCGGTGATCTGAGTGTGTACAATCTTCGCGACGACCTTAGGAAGAAAACTCAAAAGGGCTATTGGACGAAAGACCGAGACCGAAGACGGTACGGTTATTTTCTTTAAAGGCACAAAGTGAGCCCTTTTCCAGTTCCCCGGGAAAATGCCACGTGAAAAGGAGAGATTGAATAATTTGGTGAGATGTGTATCGATAGCCGGAAAAGCCGTGGCTACTACCCCTTGCGGAATGCCATCCTCCCCTACCGCCTGCGACAAGAAGTGGGACAGAGCGAGAGCCACATCCGTTGAGAAAACCTTCTTAAAAATGAAGCCCTATTCTGAGGCTGAGGCCACGATGTCACCCAACTCCCCATCACATTCACACTGTAACGTCTTTGAAAACAAAGCCGTCGTCACTGGCCGAGTCCCAGAGGAGACCGATACCCCCGCAAAGTGCGAGTTCAGCTCACCCGGCGAGAAGTCATGCAACCCCCTTCCCCGTGCCCTTGGCAGGAGCCCCAAGCCCTTTAATTCTTTCCAAATATCCTTCTATCCTTCTATCCTGCATGTAAGTCTCTCGCGCGATTTTCATGCGTTGCTCTGCTTCGTTCGCGAGAGACCGGTACTCCTTCCGAAGATTACCGTTTTTTGTGCGCTGTAGTCGTCTGCGTACGGCGTCACGTTTTTTATTATGTGAGCCAGATCTGCGTCAATCAATGGAGGATTAGCTTTATTTTTTGGTGTAAATTGCTTCAGTGGAGCGAGTTCATCTATTGCCCCCATGAGATTGGCGCTGAGCTGTCCCAATAAATCGTCCATATCGTTGTTGTCCAAGCAATCAAACGCCGCCCAGTCACATTTACTCAGGTAAGATAGAAGATCTTCCTGTTCGATTGTTTTAAAGTCTCTGTAACTGAAAGTGTCGGTGATGGGGCTATTGTTTAATTTAAAATCTATTTCAATATCTATAATTGTGTGATTGCTGGCAAAGGGCGCCGCCTGATTGCTGGCATTCAGCACCCCGTCGTTGTCATCTGTCATAACGACATCAATCCACGTGTGAGACTCCTCGAGGTGATGAGTCGTACCATGCTCTATTATTTTTAGATTTAAATCGTCGGCTAATCGCCTAACGAATCTTGCATCAGCCGACGTCTTCAACAGGTTCGCATTCAGATCACCCATCAAGATTTTATGGCTATAGCCCTGCGTGTATGTAGCTAGCTTATCAATTAAGTCAGAATTTTGCAGGAATGGTACATGCGGTGGCCTATAAATTAGAGCAACGAATACGGGGGGAAGGTCGCCCTGTTGCACACTACACATAATATATTCAGAAATGTTCGGCGTACCATCCTGGGTGGTACGTGAGTGGCTTAGTATGGTTGCCTTAAAGCTATTGTGTACATACAGGACTAACCCACCCCCAAATTTATTCCTATCTAATCATAAAATTGAATAGCCCTTGATCTGAATGCGATTGTCGTCAATGTTTTGAGCAAGGTGCGTCTCAGCAATTCTAAAAAGGTGATAGGAGGGACCAGATAGAAGGTGTTGACGGAGTGTACCAATATGACAATCTAGAGAGGTCACATTGATAAATCCTGCTCTCAGTCCCGTACAGTGCACCCCCCCCCCCCCCCCAGCAGTGTCCGACGATAGTTATTCATTTGCGACAGCCTCCGTTTGATTATTTGTTTGAATGTCCAACTTATCTTTTTCATATGTATTTGCGTTTCCTGTTTTTTGATGTGTATCTAATGCAATTTGTGGAGTTTCATACGAGGTTGAAATTGCTTGGAGGTCTGCCGCTGTTAAAAATTCGTGGGAGACATCGCCATCCCGCATCTTGACCAGGAAACGGCCCCCTCCTATGCCAGATATATTTAAATTTGAGCCTCATCGCAAGGGCTTTAAGGCTTCTAAATTTATTAAATGTTTCCCTTGGTAGATGTTCATTTATAAAAATTTTACTATTCAATATTGCATCACTAGTCTCCTGGTCAAGTGCCGAGATGTCGACATCTTTAGTGTGAAAACCTGTTATAAACTTTTTTGTCGCATCATTTTATCTCCTAATACACTGCTGGAGAGGGTAACAACCCACGGTGATCGTCTGCACTCGCTACTTAGCTCGGCTGATGTCACCGAATGCGACTCATCTGACCGCAGCAGGCGGGTATTTACTATATCCGTTTTCTGTATCGATGGGAGGACACAACGCAGTATAGCATGAACCACATCAACACGCTTAGTGCTGTTACCGTAAAAAATATTCGAAATTATTAAGTCATTATTGTAATTTGTATTATTACGAGTATCGATAAATGATAGACCAAAGGGATTAGAAGACTCGCAGGTATACGGGAATCCTGGGTCTTTGTGTCCGCAATGGAAGAAACGTAGGCGCATGCGTATACCCTAAGCTATTCTTAAAGAGCAAGAAGATGAACAAGAAGAAGCTGAATCAAATGTACATAAGATTGAAAACAAAAGCGGAAACACTTATGTTAGCATCAAGAGGCGAAAATTAAATGAATGATAAATACAATCTTATATGATACATTTATTTTCATTGTACCTTTATTATCTTTATTTTTATCATATCTTAATTTTCTCATTTAATCAACATAGATTTTGACATTGTACATTAATTATACATGAAATTAAATATTTATCTTTGAATTGTATTAAAAATCAAATAATAAATGGATATAACTATGCAATTATTGAAATAATTGTATAAAATCTACTATTTTCAAAAATTGCTTTTTTCTTATTACATGTTAAACAAATGCAAGCAAGAGCAGTTATATCAAATACTATAATTATTGATGTAAAAACAAAAATATAAATAAAAAAATGAAAAGCAGCATTTTTTGACGGTCCAATACTGTTTTTTTAAAAAAAAACAGATATCAAATTCGTCAAATTTAGATCGACGAAGTACCGTATGTTAAAAAAAATCATTCATTTTTGTTATTCTACAGTCGAGATAATGAAGTTTTAACAGATTTAAAACCTGCAAAGCAATTTCCTAGCGCGCGGACCACCGCGTCACTGCGCTACGTCACTATGCTCGAGGCTCGGGCGCGTACCTCTACTTCATTCATTTTTTACACGACAATACAAAACTTCATATAATACAATTTATTTTTAAATATACACTAATTATCTAGGTATATGAAGCGATTTTTCTCAATCCTTAAGACGGTGCTAAACACCCGCTATTCCGACTATTGCGGGAGTTCGGCTTTTTCATTCGATTTTTAGTTTTGATGAAATATCTATCTGGAAGGTTGTTGTCTTTAAACAAAACAACAAAGCTCTATAAAGATATTTTCTTCTAATTGAACACTAAATGAGAAAAGTGATCCCCCGATATTGACAAAAAGAAGCCACAATAATTTTTCAAAAAAAAAAAATAAACTACTTTCGACCCACTGCTATCTAACTAAAAGTTTTCATTTGACAATTGCCACAAAAATACTATATTTTCAAATATCCAAACGCAAATTTAATTACAGTTTTATTGCAAAAGTTATTGCATTTGTTTATAACGACATTTTTAAACATATTAAACTTGAAAAATCAATAATTTTCGAGTTGTATATCATAGTAGATCTCTTTAAGAAAAGAATGAGACCTCAAACATCGCTTTTCACCGTCGACATTGTGTAGAAATTAAGTTATACAGAAGCCCTTTTTTAGTTGAAAAATTGATTTTCTCCTTAACAATAAAATATTTGTGGCTAAAAATTGGTAAACATTATTATCATAATGAAAGCTGTATTCTATCAAAGTTTAAGACCCTAAACTTCTAATCTGCACGAGTAATTAACAATTGAAAAAGCGCTGCCAACTGCTTTGACAGTATACTTTCTAAAAGAGAATTTAATTAAAATTATCATATAAATAAGGAAGAGCTGCGCATTACCACCCATTATGATAATTTTCCTGTCTATCTGTTTTCATTTAGTGATTTATGCCCTACTGAAAAATTAATATTTTTCAATTAACATATTATCGTATATATCGTGTATCAGGGTGTCTTCAGTCAGCGATATATCATTGATTTTAAAATCTATTTATATCTATAAAATCAAATGAAACCTATACCTATAAAAGATTGAATTATTGTTTTTCTCTTTCATTGCAAAAAATCGATAAAACCCAGTACTATTGAACATATAATTTAACATATAGAATAGTATCAAAATTATGATGTTTCTATGCTATATTATAGATAGATACAGATTCGGTATTGCAAAAATAAATGATGGCATTATTAAATCATTTTTAAAAAATCGCAAAATAATAATATTTTTAATGTAACATTATCTTTGGATTTATTCGTGCAATATAATGTATAAAGTTGGCTAGAAGTGTAGAATAGTAAATCTCATATATAATAATACTTAATATCTACAAGAAAAAGCAACGATAAAACTTACAGATGTCGTGATATACAGGGTGAAAATTTATTGTTTAAATTAAATAATCTTTAATATCTCAGAAGATTATTAACCAAATCGGCTCAAAAATATTCAGCCAATACCCTGACACCTATGAAATATTCTCTGAAAAATTGACGGCATTACATTAAGTATTACTCAAGTTATCGTTGTCCAAAAAAATGCATGTTTTTGACATTTTCTTTTTCTTAAAAAAACAAACCGTCTTATTACCTAAACATTTATAGGAATATTCCTGTATATGAAGCAAGTATTCAGTAAAAATTTCACTGACTTTTATCGTATAGTTTTTGAGTAATAAATATTGAAAGAAAAATTTTGTCACACAGTATAACAAGTGAAAAATTACTCATATAAAATCGTTTACGGTCCTAAAATGAAGGATTTTATGAGTACTTTATTGTGTAAAAAATTCGCTTCCCAAAAACCATTCTTGCATTGCAAAAAATTAGAAAACCAGATATTTAAAAATTCTTAAATTTTGAAAAATTGCCATAAAATAAAAATATTTGACCATTTACGCTGAAACTTTCAAGCGCACATCGGGTATTCATAGCAAATATCTATGCAAAGTTTAGGAAAGTTATACCGGAGATTGAACGAGTGGTGATATGCCACATAGTAACACACATATATACACACACAAACACACACACGCACGCACGCACGCACGCACACACACACACACACACACACACACACACACACAGAAGGTGTTTTTGACAGTTATTAATTATTTGTTAATTAACAAGTTAACCATTTTCAACTTTACAGAGGTCATTTTGAAGGTATTTTGAATACCTATAACTGTAACTGTCTACTTTTCATGATTCTATTATTTGAGTCCTGTTACGCGTCAAAAACCGGCTTTACCAACCTTCTTTGATTTTGCACGGACTCCAGTAAACAAATGAGTGGTTTAAAGCAGACATTATCTTCAGATGCATGTTTTGCATAAATTTGTCATGTCAAAGTACGGGTATCAATTAATGAAAGTCAAAAGTTCTATTTGACTGGCCTAAACTAGTGCTTGCTGTGCAGCTGACGACACAACTCGCGTTTACTGAGCCGTTTCACCTAAAACTCAAGTTTGCTGCGTAGACGCAGCTAACACTCACGCCTACTGTGCCTGTTAGCGGTACGCAATCTATTCGTAATGTTGGCAATACTGTCAAGCTCACTCTTTGAATAATGTATTACGAAAGTACAAAACACTACAAACCAATTTGAATAAAAATATTTCACAAGCTTGTGATTTTTGCGAGCGTCGTGAATTCGCGCTTTAGCTCAACCCGAAGAAAAAGATCGACCCGGTAAATCGGCTTGTTGACCTAGCCTTGGCCGTAGAACAAATATTAATCAAGTAATTTGTATAGCATACAATGCTCAAGGTTTTGATGCACAAGTCATTTTAAAACATCTGGCGGAGAAAAAAGATATTCGCGATGAACCTTCGGTGATTCTCAATGGTTCAAAAATAGTTTTAATGCAATTTTTTCACGTTAAATTTCTCGATAGTTTAAATTATTTACACATGAGATTGAATGTTTTGCCCAAGGCCTATACCATAGGTAATATCGAAAAGGGAACATTTCCCACTTCTTTAATTCACCAGAGAATCAGAATTATGAGAGAGAGACGCATCGAGTTGCAGCATACTCACCAGAATCGATAGGGGTCAAAGAACGCGAAGAATTTTTAGAGTCATACAACGAAACGAAACAACATATTTAATTATTCAGGTTTCAAGCAGAGATAGCACGCTATTGTATACAAGTTACAAAAATATTAAGATTATCTTGTCTTGCCTTCAGGAAAACCTTCATTGAGTGTGGTTACCCGTTAGTGCGCCACTATTGCATCGTCATACATGCGTGTACCGAAAACTTAAAAAAAGACACAATAGGAATTGTCCCACAATGCGGTTACAGGCAAGTGAATAAGCAGTATTTAAAAGCTATGTAATACAGTCAAATCTTATGACATCATGGATGGTGAAAAAATTGAATATGTTGATGTATTCTCTTTGTACCGCTACATATGTAAGTATGGATGTTATCCCATTGACTTAAAGGAGCACACTACCTTTGAACACAAAAACAAAACTGATTTGTATGAGTCCATACAAATTCTTCCTTTTAAAAGCAATTATTCTGAATTATTTTTACTATAAATACTTGGTAATACCTTTAATTTTACCTTTAAAAAAACTCAAAATCTTGATACAATACGTCATATAAAATCACCATAGTTATTAAGCTTTATTAATTTATAAATATTAGTTATTATGTATGTAAAAAAATTTCTACGTAGTAAAAATTAATTTCCTGTATTCGTGCCATAACTAATCTATTATAAAGTAATATCCACAAACCTGGAGTAATTTGGTCGACGAGGTCACTCGAAATCCCGCGGTCAGTCGATTAAGAGCTTAATAACTATGGTGATTTTATATGACGTGCTGGATCAAGATTTTGAGTTTTTTTACAGTGAAATTCAAGATTACCAAGTATTCATAGTAAAAAGAATTTCAGAACGATTGCTTGTAAAAGGAAGAATTTTTATGGACTCATACAAATATTGTTTGTTTTTGGGTTCAAAGGTGGTGTGTGCCCCTTAACAGATCCATTCTTGGGTAATCTTAGCGACAAGATAGCAGGTTACGGCCTCGGTACTGATATCACGTCATTCGTCTCGGGTGGACCGAAATTTTACGCGTCTAAAGATCGAACAATTGATGGCACTGAGTCATACATGTGTAAAAATAATAGAAGATAATAATTTCGAATCAGCAATGTAATAAGTTGTAATAATATATAGATCATAAAATATAAAGTGCGTATATTCGAATACAGATAATTTTAATACTAAAAACATATGAATATTGTGTGCTAATGTTTTTCTAATTTATTTAAGTAAAAACGGCATGTGCTGAAAATGAATATACATCTAACAATGAAATTCGTTCATATGATTAGTAGTTGCTTTATTATTTTCGAAAAGATGATTTGTCTATATTTTAAATGTCGAAAATATGGCGTTCGAATATATTGGTTAGTATTTAAAAAAATCGTTTTTTGAATTATATATGAAGTGAATCGTCTAAACATCCCCTCCCCCACAATATTTCGAAGCTACGATGCCGTTAAACGTACTTCTCAGCACAACTTTGTGACACGAGCAGAATGTAAAGTATGAAAACCTATTTACGATAAAAGGCGATTTTTATCGGACGATAATAGTTATTCATATGGTTATAAGACTTGACTGTAAAGATTTTATTAAAATGGAATGAATGGAAATTCGATCTAATGAATATTTGATCACATTACATTTGACCGAACGGAGACTTGATCCAATGGAAATTAGATCTAACGCAAAATTGATCGAATAGAAACTTGATATACGGAAATATGATCGAATGAACATTTACTGTAACGGAAAGTTGATCGATCAGATATTTGATTGAATAGAAAGTTGATGGAATGGAAAATTGGTCTAACGGACACTTAATCGAATGGAAACTTTATAGATGGAAATGTGATCGAATGAATATTTACTCGAACGGAAAGTTGTTCGACTAAATATTTGATCGAATGGAAAGTTGATGGAATGGACATTTGACCGAAAAAATTTGATTAAATGGAAAGTTGATGGAATGAACATTTGATTGAATGGATATTTGATCGAATAACATTCAATCGGAGGGTTATTAAATCACGTTTGATTAAATGGATATTGATTCACATCCCTGATTAAATAAACGTATGATACTGGATAATGCCTTATAAAACCGGATTCAAATTCCCGACAAGATTGAATTAACTTCCTGATCTTATCGTGTTTTTTTGAATGTATCCGGAAATTAACCGATTTCTTATTAATTTCGATATGACAAAATGAAATAGAATTCAAACTTTTAACGGGTGATTTGATGGAATAGTATATTGAACAATAAAAGTGGAAAAAAGGCTTTTTCTAAGCGAGGATGACGATTGCTAACATTAGTGCTAAATCACCATACAAGACCGAGTTCTTTGCGGATTAAATTTTGACATATTTTTCTAATTTCCACAATTTTAAAGAATTATCAAAATTTTTCAAAATTTAAAAAAAAATTTCAAAATTTATGAATTCTAACAAATTTTCATTTATTTTCTAAAATTATGCAATATTTTTCAAAATGTTCAGTTTTTAAAAGTTTTAAATATTTACAAAATTTATAAACATTAAATTTTGAAAATGTTTGATAATTTTGAAATTTCTTCAAAATTTGTATTCTTAAAATTTAGAAAATTATAAAAGAGGACAATTTTTGAAAATTTTGAATATTTTGAAAATTTGATTTGGTAAATTTATTTTTTCTTGGGTGGAAAAAACTTTATGACGCTGCTGAGCACTTATCCTCCCACTACTCGAAGACGCTCGAAATGGTCAATTTATTTTTTGCTTTACAGACATATAAGAAGGTCTTTTTCATACAAGTGTTAAAAATAAAAGATATTTCATGAAATAGCAGTCATATTTGCTACATTGATCGAATTTATAAGACTTACACGAATGAAAAGAAAAGTTCTTTTTAATATATTTATATAACAGTACTTAAAAAGATTCTGAATATATTTTGTAATATCTATTTAATTCAAACTACAATTTTATTTCAGTAACAATTTTTTGAAAATTTACAAATAAATTATATTTTAGATAAACTGTTAAAAATAAATTTAATTTTGTATTTGTTAAAATATGTGTGGCCGGGATCGCCGAAATAAACGTATTCGTAGCTTCACTATATGTTCATAGTAACTCTCCACTATTACACAGATATACTTGGATCGCATCACATGTGCGTCGGCTCTCCTCAGGTACCATCTTCCTTCTTCCGCACACACCGAGGAAGTGCGCGCGCATACACTCGTACATACTATATACAGCTGCTATACTAGAGCAGCTAGTTTGGAGTGTAGCATACAAAATTATACATATCTCAACAGTATTAGTTTAATTATTTGTACTTGAAGAATCGTATACGAACGTATGATTGATATCTGCTGACGAAACGACATTTGGTTGCCACATGTCGGATCAATCTTTATCGAAACGTTAGAAAAGCGATTTTCAATCAAAAGTATATTTGACTTTGCACCAACAAACTCATAAGTCTCACAATTTAAATCTAATAATTTAAATATTCTTTAAGAGCTCTTTAGAGCCTAACAATAGCTTCTTTTATGATTACTTTTTTATATCGGTATTGATTATTCAACTAAATACCCAAAAAGTGTGAAGGGCGAGCGAAGCGAACGAACCTGGGTAATCGCGACCACGTAGCGTCTGCATCTGTAACCCCTCTTGTATCTTGGTTTGTTCATTTTATGTTATTTTTGGTGTGTGAAGCCACCATAACACCAAAATTCAATTTGATCAACTTTCCATTCGATCAAATTTCCATTCGATCAACTTTCCATTCGATCAGATTACCATTCGATCAATTATCCGTCGATCAATTTTCACCAAATCGCAGTTTGTTCGCGTACTTAGAAAAGCTGATGTGCCTCAGGAATATATTGGTAACCAGCAACTTCACAGTGCTGTGGCGGCATCGACGACTTCGACTGACTCCACGGTTAAAGAGGGTGATGATGATGTTGATGATGCGGTAAATGAAGAAGAAAATATGTCAATGCAAATACAACTTTTTTAAATTATAAGAAGTTTAAAGATAAAAAAGTGGGGGTGAAGAAGAGGATTTGAATATTTCGATAGCATCCCAATCACCACCTCAGAAAATACGAATAAACCCCCGCCCAAATTACAACTATTATCACTGGAACTAACTACAATACTACAAGATGTAGATAAATCGCTAACTGGTAGTGTCTTTTCAAAATACATGTACCGGGATATCAGCTTTTAGGTCCTGGTACACACCTTCAAGAGCTACGGTGATATTGCATATTTTGAGAAAAATAAAAATTATGCCAAAGCCGATCAGGTTTTGGTTGAGCGTGCATTTTCTTGCATGTTATCTGAGATAGATATATAGATATGTGATAAGCATAGACTTTTATGCAATTTGACGAACTGTGATAAAACACCACAATTTTTTTCAAAATAAAAAATCTTAAAATTTAGTTTTTCATTTTTTTTAATTCTAGTCCCGGCCTCTACCGAGAGTAGACGTGTCTATATTGCAATCTAATCAAATGTAAACACTAAGTACTGGCTACTTTCGAGGATCGCTAAAATCTGAGTTATTGAAGTTTGTGTTATTTGTAACAAAAGCGAAACAAAGTCAAGTACCCTTAAGACGGAAGACATACTGAAAGATATACAATAATATATTAAAGAAATTAAAAAAAAAAGATGAAAAAATAAGTGCCGATCTCGTCAGCATTAAAGAATCATTATCAAATCAGGAAGGAAAATGTGAACACCTCGAAAGAGAAGTTTAAGAAAAGTGATATTTCTTACCTTATTTTGACCAAAAAATGTTCCTTCACTTTTTTCTCAAAAGTCTCTAGTTTTTGAGTTAAAAATCAAACATTGTTGACAAAATCTCAAAATATTAAAAAAAAAACGCATTTTCAACATTTAATTACCCTTGACATATAACACCTTTGGGTCTGAATTTTTTTTTTTACCTACGCATGTCAATTTTTATATTAAAGAGCTAAAAGTTGCAAAAGTTCATTTCTTACTTTTCTTTTTTCATAATTCATTCTTTTCAAGACATGACAACTTCGTCCACATTTTTGAAAATTAAATTTTTAGCGATTTTGGTACCTACGCATGTCAATTTTCATATTAAAGAGCTACAAGTTGCAAAAGTTCATTTCTTACTTTCCTTTCTTCATAATTCATGCTTTTCGTATACATGACTTTAATCGGAAGTTAAGAAACTCAATATCTCGACATTTTAAAAAATGGACTAAAGTCGGTATAATTTCTCAGTACAGAACTGTTTTTATTATTTGTTTTATGTTCAAGTATCGCTGGAGGGTGCTGTTGTCAAAACTCAAAGTTATACTGTGATCACGTGTTATTTGGAGGCTAGTTCAAACTGGATCGTTTATTACGCAAATGTTGTTAGCTTTTCAATTTGTGCTTCTTTCACGTTACCTTTTATATTATATTTTATTCTAAAGTAACTTCTTCTTTATTAAATTTTTAAATACATTCAATACAAATATTTGTTTGCTTGTCTATTCGAGGTTAGCGGTCTTTCGTTTTGATTTTAGATATAGCTTTGAGCATTTCCTATTTCTACAGCTAGGTGGGACACTTTCGCTTGGAGGTCCCAATATGAGGTACGTAAGCGCAGATGCATAACTTAATCTTGGCAGCAATTTCATGAATTCTTGACATTTTTATTTTTACAGATATAAACTAAAACATAATTTTAACTTATTTTCAAATAATTTATTACAACTAACTTGTTTATAAGCTGAAATATTTATGTTCTGTTCTGCTTATCCTGCGCTCACATACATACCTCATAAATATCAAACAACCAAATTCTTTTAACGCTACACGGCACACGGCACACGGCACACGGCATGCAATATAGGGAAGGTGAACTGACAAACTGCGGATAGGTGGCGCGTTTGAGCGTGAAAATAGCCAATTAGAAGGCAGCATGATATTTAGTATATCTATCTACATATGCTTCAGTATATACATCACAATGTTCACTCGTATCGGCTGTTGGTTCTGGGTCAGGTATACAGGATACATGTATCTTTACTGTCGGGTATTTTTAAATGTATATTGTACTTCAATATGCTAAAGGATCGATTTCTTAACGTCTTATTTTAATAAACATAGCTTATATAACTCAATAACAATTCAAGCACCAATCTGCCGGGCGGTTTTGGCGCTCACCTTCCCTATAGTCCGCATAATGCAGGACGTTGGTTCAGCCTGCATTTAGATGGACTAGTTTTAGGCGCGATATTTGAATTTAGAAATATGTTTATAACCGTGAAATTGCTTTTTTATTTTTTATTAATAACTAAAGGGGCTACGGTCCCTACGTGCTTCGTGCGCCAAACCCCTTGGATGTACATCATAACTCGTAGCCTTAGGGTCCAGATCGGAAGTCAATATCACGGATTTCTGGACTTCCCGTTTGAATCTTAAGTAAATATCACGAATTCAGGGATTCCTGAATATCGTGGATTCCTGAACAACTTCCGGTTTGGATAAGGAGCCATCCAGAAATCTGGTCCAGGCCGGAAGTAAATATTATGAATCCCTGGATGACTTGAGATTTGGACTATATCAAGATAGAACGTATCCGCAATGGCAACATATATTATACTTAAATAATTAGAACATAACAGTCATATGATGTACATATAATTAGATCATACATACATATGATACCCATAATCCCTACGCAAGAGAGTTTCCAATATTGAATCATACATATATTGGTCGACCAATATTGAAAAATATACACGGTGTTCAGAATATAAATATTCTGGGTGTTCACTGTAGGGACATATATTCAGGGTGTCCATAACTAGAGCATATACAGGATTTACTTGTTATAACCTAATAACTCAAAACCACAATAACCTAAGTATTATTTTTGGGTTATCGGGTTACGTCAATATAATGTAAATAAGGTACAATTAGGAGGATTTGCTTTTTTATTAGTAATATACCACATCAAACAAATATTAAAAATAGTTCTGTGGTGAGAAGGTATACCAACTTCACGTGGTGTATTCCCGAGGAAATGGAAAAGGGCTTATTTGGAGCCACTAAAGAAAACAGCAGTTCCTTCATGGGTTGCGAACTTTCGTCCGATAGCTCTCTTGAGCTTTCTTTCCAAGGTCCTCGAGAAGATTGTACACATTCAAGTCACTGAGTATTTAACATCTAAAAAAATCCTCAATCCTCTCCAGAGTGGTTTTCGACATAACCACAGCACTCAGACAGCTCTACTTAAACTAACTGAGAACATACAAGGTGGTATTGATGGCGTTAAACGTTAGAAAAAAATGAAGAATCTAATAACCATTCTCTTATTATTTGATTTTAGCAAGGCCTTTGATACCATCTTATCAACAAAACTGCTCCGTAAACTGATTAGCATGGGTTTCTCTAGGAGTGTGGTCCTGTGGATTAAATCTTACATATCGGGTCGGGAACAAAAAGTTATTATCAAATCGCTTGGTCAATCAGTTTGGCTCATAACCAATCTTGGAGTTCTACAGGGCTCGGTCTTGGGGCCCCTTCTTTTCAGTCTCTATATTAATGACATAGCAGACATCCTGGACTCTGGACACATCAAACATATTCTTTACACGGATGACTTGCAGATTTATACCCAAGTCGAACTAGCAGACTTGCATGAGGGCATCGTGCGCCTGACAGCTGCATCGAGAGTCGTGTTGGCGTGGGCAGCATCTGCGGGTCTACGCCTCAATGTCAATAAAACTAAGACAATTATCTTCGGATCAGTATATAACATCAATTTTCTGGGTGATTTGCAGCTAGCAGGCACTGAGGTAGAGGACGGCGTATACGTGCCCTTTGTTGACAGTGTCACGAACCTCGGTGTTGTTATGGATTCGAAATTAACATGGAAACTACAAGTTGATCACGTTACTAAGCGTGTTAATCGCGCTCTTTATGGCTTAAAATTTTTTAGATCCTGCATCACCGAATCTCTGCGTAAGCAGCTCGCGGGTGCATTGATTGTCCCTCATCTTGACTACTGCTCAGTCGTTTATCTTGACCAAATTACAGCGACTGCAGAATTCATGTGTGAGATATATTTCCGGCGTCAGAAGGGACGAACACATGACCCCTTTCAGAATGAAACTGAACTGGTTAAATGTAGAAGAACGTAGAACCTACTTTGCCGCCTTACTGCTTTATAGAGACATAAGGATAGGACAACCACTTTATCTCAAATAACTTTTTGAAAAGAACCAGGCCAGAACATCCAGTAGGGGTGAAGTAAAAGATATCTCAGTTCCAGGGTCGCGCACTGACTTTGGCCTTTACTCCTTCAAAGCTCGCGGTGCACGCCTTTGGAATACTATCCCCTGTAGAGTTAAGTACCTGCCATCGCTCTGCAAATTTAAAAGGGCGATGCGCAGGTACTTAAGTGACCGTAATATAATGATGCAAACCTTGTAAAATTAAACGTCCTGTGCCGTGCAATTGTTATTTATTTATTTATCTTATTTTATTTTGTGTTCGGTGTGAGTGTATTTATAAGCATGTATGAACGTGTAGCTGCGTAATGAATGTATGATTTTATTATTTTATGATATTTCTGACGAGCATCTTGAAATTATGTGATAATTTTACTAAGTGTACGAGTGATGAATGTGTATATTTCTGTATGAGTGCACATGTGAGAGTGTGAATGAGAGTAATTTTATTAATTTTATTATTGACGCGATATGTATTCACGAGATTATGTACTACTATTATGACTGTGATATTATGTACCTGACGAAGTGATATTTTTACATGTGATATATTTATGTAATTTGACTGTACACTATATTTTTTTTGTTTACAAACAAAATAAAGACATATCAATCAACTTCAGTCCGTTTTTTAAAATATCGAAATATTAAGGTTCAAGTTTTTCAACTGCCTTTTAACCCTATGTATAATAGGCCAGGAGTACTACATATTGGTATTGCTGTAACGTACAGGAAATTAGTTATTAGTGGAATTCGCTCACAAATAATATATATAATGAAAATAAAATGTTCCTCCGGCTTAAAAAGGTGTGCTAGCTTCAGAAAAAATCGAGAAGTGAAAAAATACGCAAAAATCGCACTTATTTTTGCATATTTTCCTATATAACTTTGTAAATATGCAATTTAGAGAAAAAAATAATACTAATAAATTTGTTTGTTATAAAATTCTATACAAGATAGAAGTGGTTTAAAATGCGTACATATGAAATTTTCGTTGCAAAATAGTCATCAAAGTCGAAAAAAATAGGTAAAAAGCAAGGTCATTTTCAAGCGTTCGTCTCACAGCTAAGAAATTATCCAAATCTACTGTCATTGCGGATTTTAGTACTTTAAAATAGTTCAATGAATATCACCAAGCCGACCAGGAAAATTAAGCTCCTCTCGATTCGATATATCGATTTAAAAAAAGAATCATCGAAATTAATGCCATAAAAGCCGAGATATTGCTAGCTGAAGCGCGCTCGCTCGTTTTGAACGCGCGATTTCAAGTTCCGCAGTTCATCCCCTCCCCTCCTGTTTTGCGGCTCAGATGATCGGCTTGGTAATATTCATTGAATTTTCCTACAAAAAGCACCCGCTCGATAATATTTATAAAAACGCCTTCGAAAAGTTCTTGAAAAAACCTACCAAAATCAATTTTTTTTATTGTTACTTTGTACATAGTTTTGCAGCTAACGCTTACCGTTTTTGGCAGTTGATATCTCAGAACTTATATGTTCGATTTCAACGTTTTTTCTTTCAAATTAAGCGTATTTCCGAGTACTTTTTTTAGGTGCTTTCATTATATTTTTTGACGGGAAATACCGCTTCGAAAAATAATTTATTTATAAAGTCAAAATTTTACCAACTGTTAAAATTGCTCCAGAAGTCGTTAAAAAAAGAAAATTGGTATTATAACGATTCTACGTGATAGTTAAGAGGTCCAAGTATGTGTAAAAAAATTAGCGCTAATCAGAGTGCCAAACTTTAACCCCAGAATTGATGCAAACAAATTATGATATTTTACACGATAATTACTTAACAAATGTCTCATGTTAAAACTATCAGACCGATTTGGATCGGGTTTCGGGATTTCATTTTGTACTATTTTAAAGTACTAAAATCCGCAATGACAGTAGATTTGGATAATTTCTTAGCTGTGAGACGAACGCTTGAAAATGACCTTGCTTTTTACCTATTTTTTTCGACTTTGATGACTATTTTGCAACGAAAATTTCATATGTACGCATTTTAAACCACTTCTATCTTGTATAGAATTTTATAACAAACAAATTTATTAGTATTATTTTTTTCTCTAAATTGCATATTTACAAAGTTATATAGGAAAATATGCAAAAATAAGTGCGATTTTTGCGTATTTTTTCACTTCTCGATTTTTTCTGAAGCTAGCACACCTTTTTAAGCCGGAGGAACATTTTATTTTCATTATATATATATTATTTGTGAGTGAATTCCACTAATAACTAATTTCCTGTACGTTACAGTCATATTTGCTAGGTTTCGGGCTTAATTCTCCTGGCCTATAAGAAAAGCATACATTATGAACACAGGAGAATAATAAAAGAACTTTTGCAATTTATAGCTCTTTAATATGAAAATTGACATGCATAGGTACCGAAATTGCTAAAAATTTAATTTTCAAAAATGTGGACGTCAGTTGTTATGTCTCGATACCATAGAGATAATATACGCATATACTAACGATTTTGAATTTTCAAATTAATATTTTATATGTAAATAGTAAATAAGCTAAAAGTAGTTTTTTGAGCGAAGTGCAAGTATTCTAATTTCTCTTGATTTTCCTTAACTTACAAAGATGCAAATAGTAATAATACGTTAAAATGCAATTTCTTAAGGTTAGAAAAATTAGTTTTAGCGTTTATTAACAAAGAGTAACCTTTAAACTGTATAATAATCATAAGTTAGTAGATTTTAAGCTGAATATATTGTTTTGAATCGTTTAAATACAATGAATAATCGAATTAATTATTAAAATCGGCTAGAAAAGGGTATTTTTTGAGGTTAGTAATTCCCACTTTCACTTTTGTCGTTCCAAAATAATCTAGAAATATATACTTACAAGTAAGTAGATGAATTTATGCGCATAATAGTGTTACTAACCTCCAAAACTGTGAATTTAACCTCATTTATCAGTAAAATTAGCTCAATAGAAGGTTTTTATGAGGATAGAAATTTCTGTTATGTGGATTTTGGATTTCCCGACAGTGAATAATATATTACGTGATATTTTTGTCTAAAAAAAATACGTCATTTATAATGTTAAAATCGTGTTAAAACCGGTGAAAATAAAAAAAAAATTGGTTTCTATTTTTTTAGGTTAGAACAACCACTTAGGAAAATCTGAAAAAATTCAGATTGATAGGTCATGAGTTAATAAAAATGCAGCGTTCCACAGCAATTTTTCAAAATTTAAAAGTCAATTTTGAGGTTATGTTTGCACACATTTATTTATATATTTATTTTTTCAAAACCGGTTTACCTTACATAAATTTACAATAAAATAATAGTAAAAATAGTAAGTAAAAAATACAGTAATGTATAAATTACATTCTGTTTATCGCAGAGATGCACTAGGCATCTGTACGCGATCCGGTATATACAAAATTAAAATTGTAACAGGTGGGACAATTGTTAATAACAATTGTCCGTGGCTAATAAGCCGTCGGCCGAGCTGCTATCGTGCATTAATTAGCGCAGCACGCAACGCGTGCTGGCGTCCACTATTGCTCCTACCTGGAGTAAGCCAGCGGCGCAACGCCGCTGAGCTTCTGCCTTGCTGCCGCTGCTCTGGCCGTCCTGCTGCAAAGTTCACTGAACCCCGGTGGATTCAGCTCCGTGCGGAGTCACCTCGACGCACGGGTTTTCGCAATCTGCAAGGAGCGCGAAAGCGCGGAAAGCTAATTGTCGCAACGCGCCAATGTAACGGCATTTCGCGTTTGCCTAACTCGGTCGTGGAGCAGGCGGGTCGTGGGGAAAATTGACTCACGCGAGTTTAACTTTTAATAACAAAATAGACTATATTCGACAATAAATAAATTAACAATAATAGATTAATAAATAGTGATAACGAAATTAACAATAATAACAACGAATTTAACAATACGCGCAGACCAAGCGACGGTGCGCGCCCAGCTCGTTCGCCGCTGGACGCGTTGCCCTCACGATGGGCCGTACGCGCGCCTGGTGTCACGGCACCTCGGTGTACTCTAGGGCGCGGTGCCCACGGTGAGCAGCCCTGTACACCGGTCGCGGTTTATATTATATCTAAACGCGCGGGCTAGCCTTTACCTTAATTATACGTGCCTCGAGGACGATCACTCTATCTCTGTCTCTCTCTCTTTCTATCTATCTCCTTCTCTGCTTCGCTCCACACTCACAGCACAGTGGGGATATATCTCCGTACGCACTTCATTTCAAATGCGGCGTCGCGGCAACAGGTCGCTCCGCGTGCACTAGCTTCTACGCGGGAAAATGTCGGCGAGGCTCAAACGGCGTTGACGCGCGCGGATCGAACTCCGAATCGATAGTGACGCGCTCGAGGCGTCAGCGCGGCCAGCGCCGCGCCCCCAGTCGCGTTCTCTTTGGGTAACTACCCTGCTGCGCGCGCGCGTCGCCTATAGTGCTGACCTACGCCGGTACATGACCCTCATTTCGTTACAAAATATAAAATAAAACTTAAACACTAAAGTACTGAAATTAACTAACTTAATACTAAATATTATTATCGTAATAATTTTTTTTTTACTTTTTAACAGTGCTTATATCAATATTCAACTGACTTATTCATATTATAACAATTGATTTATATTTGTTTTTATCCAATTTTTTAGCTTATTCTTATTTGAATATATATTCATATCTAATGCTTTTTGATAACTCGGTAGCTTGATGTGTGTTGCTAAGGCTTTCATATAACTATTTTAGTGCTAATTCTTTTTGTATGTTTAGATATTATTAAATGTTTTTTATTGTAATACTTTTTTATTATTTTTCAAATTTTATACATTTTTTTGTTTTTCGTTTTTTATTGTAATTTTTTTTTATAATTTTTCAAATTTTATACATTTTTTTGTAACGTTTAAAATTTTATGCTTTTTTATATGGATTCAATAGTTTTCAATGATTATTGTTGAAATAGGTTTTACAATAATACAAACCACAATAATTACAATATTTGTAGGTTCTGAGCGGACATCTCTCCGACGAACATTTCTTTTTGAGATCCTTATATTGTTAATATATTATATTAGTAATTGGGGGTTACACCCGCGGCAGATGAAGCAATTGATACTTGGTTAGAGTTCTTGATACTGATGTAGTTTATGCCACTGTTTTGGTTATATATTGCTATAAATGTACCGCTCAGAGTTTTTTTGTCAATTGCATTTTTTACTTCCTTAGGTATACGATTGTCTCTTATTGTACCTGTGGATCTTAGCCTAGTTTTGGAAGTGTAAAATGAGATCGAAACTAGTAAAATAATTATCGAAATAAAGATGAAATTTAGGAATTTCTATACTAGGTATTTTCTTGAAAGATGGATCTAATAAATTCATTACCATTCTTGAACCTAGAGCGCATTTATTTAAAAGATTTACAATTGAATCCTTGCCACAGTACAAATCTAAATCTAATAAGAATCCGTCAGAAGTACAAAGGCCTCAAAACTTCAAACCAAATCGTATAGGATTTCCTCGAATGAACTGTTTCATAGAAGTTCTGACATACAATTTGGCCATCATTTCATCAATGGATAGAGCGGTTCTAAAATATCCAAAACTTTTAATATTCTGTCTAAACTTATTCAACATGGATCGAACCCTCCATGCCTTGTAATCAGGGTTTTGATCTCCCGATTTAGAGAATTTCAAATGAGATTTCATTTCTTCAAAAGTAGATCATGACATGGCATGTTGGACTCTATCGCAAGACAGTTAGAGGTTCAGATGACCAGTAATCTTGCTGAGATTTCTTTTTGTTGAATGAAGACAGGATAATTGCTCCAAGAAAAGTTTCTAGATTTATTTTTGAGAGTTTATAGCCGTTTTCATTTGTGGCTTCCATAAAATAATTTTTCATGTCATCTGAAAAGAATAGCTCAAATAACTCAACACGACTAGATCCACGAATTTTCTTTTTCTGAGCATTATTCAGTAAGAATTCTTTTCGAACATCGGTATCATACACTTTCTCTGCTTACCCATTTATATGTATGATTATTCTCTAGTTTACTTTGATTGACTGTATAATTTTTGGAAATTTTTCTGTATGAGTATTGCGATAACAGATCTTCCATATCTTCGTAATAATCATTATTTCCATCATCAAATTGCTCACCATCAGATCCTGCATCTGATTCTCCAGAATCATCTGGATTTGGTATATCAATGATTTTGTCATAATTATTATCGGAATTATCAAATTCATGACGTACGTGACTACGAGTAGAACTTCTTTATCGTTTTATAAGCTTTTACTTGTTATTTTCATACGAGATAGAGCGGAAATTTTCAACTCACATTCACAGACCAGGGTTGAATACATAGATAGATATGTAAAAATATAGGTATAATATTAGAAAATAAGAAATATTCTAATTGTACTGCTTATCGAAAACTTCAATGATCTAAGATTTTTTCCATTAAAAAATTCTACAAGTTTTAATATCCCATCCGCCATATTAGATCAGCAATATAGAAATCTGAAAATCCGTTACTAAATTCCGATTCTGTGACCGTAGAATCTCTTTCGATCAGTACATAGTGGGAACTTACGTTGAATAACTTTATTTAGCAAGATAGACCGACCGTAAGACTCTGCTGATCGTAAATCATAAATTCTGGATTTTATGAATTATTTCCTATTCGTCATCCTTTTTCGACATGTAAAAAATAGATTTAAGAAGAAAAATTCCAATTTTTTGGTACTTTTTGAAATTAAATCGGCCATATTGTATTTCTAAGGCATGAAAGCACAATTTTGACACCGCAAATCGAATGAGCATACCCGAAAATAGTACGATAAGTATGTTTGGTCATTATATTTTTCATTTTTCGATTTGGAAGTGAAGCTCGAAAATTAGCTAAAAATTCCGTGATCTTCAGGGTTAATAGGTTAAGTAAACGATGCAATTAATATTGCCACGGACTTATTCAGCGGATTAGTTACAGATGAATTACATATACTACACTGCGACTACACAGACTCGCACCTACACAACTATCTGCAGTCTATACAGTATAGTTACTGTATATATACTCAGTATCGACACTACGTACGCAAAACTCTAAGTCCGCATTGCTATAATACTCACGCATGCATTACCAGGATATATTTTTCAAAACTCGAATATACGGTCAAATAAACGAGTAAGTGAATTAACAAGTAAACGAGTAAGTGGTCTGTATCGAATACGTAGATTCATTTTAATACGCGACATGTTCGCGCCAGGACGCGTATTAATTGCGCAAGCGCGACATTCGCGACGAGGACATACCTGAATACCGGCGGAGAGGGCCGAGGGGAACCGCGCAACATGCACGGGTCAGCGAGCGCGGGTGTTTCCGAGAAGCAGAGAGGATAAATCTCCAGGCTGCTGCCGTTGGAACATCGGGTGTTTTGCTAGCTGACGAGCGGTACCTTCATCGAGAGCAGGTGGTGTAGAGGCCATTATCGCTATTGCTCTCGTGCCGTGCACCAGGCTTCGGTTCGTTCGCCGCCATCTTAGACTTTCTTCCGCTTCGCAACAAAACACATGTTCGCGCTCCAAATAGTGTGCCGAGCTCTATGAATAAAAGGGCTCCAAATTGCCTACGAAAGGAAGGCCCGCGCGCGTTCGAAGTCTCTCTCATTTCGGCAGCGGGCTCAGCAACGGTCGCGCTGAACATGCATGCGACGCTCGACCTACGCGTTGTTATTATTGTTAATTAATCCTGTTAAACTCATTGTTAATATGTCATTGTTATTTTTGTTTGTAGCTTATTAATATTATTGCAGAATATATAGTTTATTTGTTATTGTTAAGTTCTCTGTGTCGTTAATAGACCCGTACCCGCCTGCACTCCGTACAGAGTTAGGCTGACAAGCGAGGCTATAATACTCGTACATTCGCGTTGCGACTGAACTAGATTTCGCGTCTTTGCGCTCCTTTCAGGTCGCAAAAACTAGTGCGTTGAGGACATTCCGTGCAAAGTCGTAATCCTCGTGGATTCGGCGTATACATGGGAAAAGCCTGAACAGCTGTACCAAGGTAAGGCTAAAGCGGCAAGTCACCGCGGGCCAGCCGAAGGTAAGCTCAGCGGTAAGTCGCGCACATGCATTGCGCGTAGCGCATGCCAACAGGTCTCTTACAATGTAAAATACATTTATATGGAATAGTTTTCTAAAATTATGGGAGTTTATTCAATTTTTCAAGCCACTATTTTGATAAAAACACTGTTTTTCACTAATGTGTCTTTGAACTTTAATTTTATCCTAACGCACACCAAATTAATCAATCCGGCTAAAATTGTAGGAGAATATACTTTAAAGTATGTAGAATAAAAGTGTCTATTTTGTTTTTGAAATTAGTTTGAACAACTTTCTCATTAAAACCCATTACATGTAAAATTATTGTAACACAGTGTTTTTGTTTACGGAAAAACATAAATAAATGATGTTTTATTTTTTTTTAATTAATAATAAATTTTAGACACAGCTGACGCAGCTCACAGCACTGACACCAGCAAGGAGAGGGAGAAAAACGCTAGCGGAAAGCCGGAGCAGAGAAAGAATAAGAGGCGACGGCAATATACTCGAGCTACTGCTGCAGAAGAAAAGGGACAAAGAATCACCGGAGAAGAACGAGTAGCCGCAGAAGAAAAGCGCAAAAGAAGAAAGCGGCAAGAAACACACAGAAATAGAAGATATGGTAGATACAGATACATATAAAGATAAGAGTGACAGGGAGTTAATAATACACCTAATAGGGAAAATAGAAACGCTCGAAATAGAAAGAAAAAAGAAAAAAGAAGAACTGAAACGAGAACTAAAACTTGAGTGCAAGATAGAAATGGAAGAAGAAAGGAAAGAATGAAAAAAACAAAGGAAGAGAAAACAAGACAACTGGAGTTTGAAATGGCAGGAAGAAACGGATAACGGAATAGAAGAAATATGAGAAAATAGAAGCAGAAGAGAGGAAAAAATGCATAATAGTAAGTGGAATAGCAACGGAGAAAAAAGGCTTAAAGAGAATAATGAAAAATTTTTTCGAAGAAAAAGTAGCACTGGTGGTAAAAGTTCAACAAGCCAGAATTCTAGGAAAAGAAAAGAACATTATTTGGACAAAGCTGAATTCATGGAAAAATAATAAGAACACAGTCAGCAAGAAAAGCACACTTGGAGATGAAATGTATATAGACCATGACCATGACCAGCTCAACAAAAGATACAGAAATACAGATGGAGATTGTAAGCATTGCAAGAAGCCAAAAAGATAGAGGAGTCGAATACTATGAAAAGGACAGGACGAAAAGAGGCAAACAAAGAATAGGATAACAAATACACAAGGAGAACAGCTAATCCACATGGTTGAGGAGAGAGGCTGAGGCATACTAAATGGAAACAGATAAGGTGTTGAAAAAGGTGAGTGGACTTTTGTAGGAGCAATGGAAAGCCCCGTAATTGACTATACAATTACAATCGCAGATACTTGGGACAAAATTTGCCATTTTAGGATAGGAGTGCGGACGGAGTCAAACCACCAGCCAATTGAAATAGGAATAGAGGAAGCAAGGTGGCAAGATGAACAAAAAGTAGAAGAAGAAATAGAGATAGAAGATTGGTGAGAAGAAGGGATTAAAAATTACAGATAAGAGTTGGAAAACGTGCAATTTAACAACGAAGGGGTAGAAAATAGGATGCAAGAACTAATAGAAAAAGTAATACGGGCAATAACAAAGAAGAAAATCAAGTGGAGAAAATGGAATCTAGGAACAAGAAGATGTTGGGATACAGAGTGCAGAGATAGCAAAACAAAGTTAAATAGACAACTAAGAGCATATAGAAAAGGATCTGAAACAAGAGAGGCATACCTAGAAAAAAAGAAAAGACACAAAAGTCTCTGCAACGATAAAGGAGATAGATACAAAAATGATGAGCACAAGAAAATACTCGAAATACAAGATGAGGATAAAATATGGGATTATATAAGAAAAGAGAAAGGTAAAAAAATAATAATAGATGAAAAAATTGGAATAGAGGACTGGAGAAAGCACTTTATGCAACTGTTAGATGAAGAAGAACAAACGAAAGAGGAAAGAGTAGCACGAAATGGAAACACCAGAAAAGTAATCGTAGAAATCAAACAAGAGGAAGTAGAAGAAGCAATAAAAAGATTGAAAAAGAAGAAAGCAGCCGGAGAGGATGGAATTAAAAACGAGGCATGGATATACTCAGGAAAATAGGTGAAAGAAATACTAAGGGACCTACTAAATCTTATATGGAAGGGAGAAGGATGGGCAGATGGATGGAATAAAGTAATAATAAGCCCCATATTCAAGAAAGGAGAAAAATTAAAGGCGAGCAACTACAGAGGAGTAACGTTAATGGATACAGCATACAACATATATGCAATGATACTGGAAAGAAAACTGAGAGAAGAAGCGGTAAGACTAAAACTTCTATCGGAAACACAAGTAGGATTCAGGAAAGGAAGAAGCTGCATCAATAACATCAAAATGTTAAAAATTGCAGTAGGAAAAGCAATAAACAAAAATAAAGGGTAATTGCATGTCTTCTTCGCGGACCTCAAAGCAGCATTTGGCAAAATAGATAGAGAAGAATTGTAGACAAGCTTGAAAGAAAAAGACATAAGAGAAGAACTGGTGGACAGAATATTAGATATGTACAAGGAAACAAGAAATAAGGTAAAGATAAATAACAAGCACACAGAGGCATTTTGGAAAGAAAGAGGAGTTAGCCAAGGATGTCCATTAAGTCCACGATTGTTCATACTGTTCATCGCAGAAGTAGAGAAGTATATGAGGAATAGACAAGAAGGAGGTATACTGATAAGAGGTGTAAGAATATTTATCCTGGCATTCGCAGACCATCTCGCAATGATGGCACAAACGGACCAAGAAATAGAGAGAATGCTTAAACAACTAAGCAGATTTATAAGGAAAAAGAAGCTAGACCTAAATGTAGAGAAGTAAAAAATTATTACTTTCAGAAAAAGAGGAAGGTTAGGAGAGGTGCAATGGAAATGGCAGGAAAAAATATAGAAGTAAACAATTTAAGTATTTAGGATACACGTTCCAAAGTAACAACAAAGATGACGCACACATAAAGGAAGTATGTAGGAGAGCAATAACGGCGATGATACAAGCCTGGGGTATAGGGGAAAGAAAGTTCGGAGGAGATTATAGAAGGAGGATGGTGATTATGGTTAAAAGCACAATGATGTACGCAGTGGAAAATTAGGGGATCGAAGAAAAGAGCAAAGTGGAAGCAGTACAGGAAAGTCCAAAGTACCAAACGCCTGGTAGATGCACACTAGCATACTTAGTAATAGGGGAGACAAAAATAAAGAAGATATACGTAGAAGCAGGAGAAAAATATATGAAATACGAAGAGAAGATGAAGAGATCAGAAAATAAGTTACTCACGGAATGTAGAAAGGTAATCGACAGAGAAAACTGGAAAAACACAAAGCACGGAATAGCAAGAGAAGAAGCCCTACTAAAACGGATCACGTGATATAATGAAACAAAATATCACGTGTTGAAAAGGAAGAGAAATAAATTCTGAATTCATCGGAGATATCATATGAAATATCACATAAATGTTATGTAAAAAATGATGTCATATTCATTTGAAATCAGTACTGTACAATAAGTCAGGAATGAGTATATGGGAAGCAGAAAGCAGAAATGACAATGGAGAAAACATAATAGAAAGATCGAGAAGAGAAGTTAAAAAATAAGTGAAACAGGTTAAAGAATGGGTACTATAAAATTCAACATATGGAAAAGAATATCTAAGATGGAGGGAGTTAAAGACACCTAAATACCTACAAGAAAAAGGGAAAGCAAAGAAGATAAAGATAGTAGCAGGATTCAGGATAGAAAACGAATGGCTAGCATGTAGGTACTGGATGGATAAGGGCAAAAGATGCAGAATGTGTGGGATAATAGAAGGAGAATGAAAAGAAAAATGAAGAATGTGTGGGATTGTCACATGTCATGACCATATGCGAATATACAAGAGCGGATGTAAGAATGCAATATCTAATGGATAAAGAGGGAAATGGAATAGAATGAATGAAAAAAGTAATGATCAAAATAAATTAATAAGAAAAGTAGAAGAAGAATGAAGACAGTACATTAAAATAAAGATAATCAAGTAAATGATGTATAAATATACATGTAAATATTGTAGATACAAACAAACACGATACGCATGTGCCCAACAGGAATCATTATTCTAAAAAAAAAAGAAGAGAGAAGAAATAAACGCACACTTTTTTGTATATGCTTTAAAGAAAATATCCTAAAAATTTCATCCGGGTTCAAAAATTATGTGTGCGGCAGGATGACTTTCCTCGTAGCCCTATTTTTATTCAAATTTAACATATTTCCTAGAATAACTATAAATCTAAGAGAGGCAAAAAGCTGACAAATGTTATATAACTTCATAATATCAGTAAAAAAATCAAAACTGTAGAAAGATTTGCCTACATTTATTTACTTATTCCTCCTGTAAATCGGTAATTTGGGAGGTCTTCCTGGCTGATTTCCTCTTGTGACTAGTGAAGTATTCAGATAGAATGAACCAACAATAATCTGCTAGCATGTTCACAATCTTTTTAGAATTATACATTTTTTCTAATTCAGCTATGTCCTGATGGAATCTTTCTCCATGTTTATCGCTCACAGCTCCGAGAATTTCAGGACTAGCACCTCTTTTAATTATTAATTTTTCAATTAACTTTTAATAATCACTTAGTTTTGGAAATTCTGTTTTTAAAAATAAAAATTCTTCGAAATCAATAAGTGGTTTTGTAATGACATTTTTCTGTCCTCGTATCATATGTATTCTTATTCGCCAGATTGTTTTATATAATGCTCTTTCTTGTTTGGGCTATCCCATTTACACAAAAAACACACATGCTTTGTATAGCTTATGTGTTTTTTGCTTATTTACTAATATTTGCTGTAATCTATTATATCCAATAGGTTATTCACATTCTATTAGCATTGTTTGATTTGCGTACCGTAAAAGATCGGTACCGACGGGTTTTCCTTGCCATTATGTAGAAGAACGCCTTTCAAATTCGTTTGGTTAGAATCAATAAAAAGACGCCATTGATCAAGCAAATGTTTATACTGCAGTTTGGAAAACAAACCTTCAACATTGTTTCAAAATATAGTACCATTTCCTTCTGAAAAATAGTCTCTAAATTCTTGTTCACGACACCGGTAAGTAACTTTTACTCCTTCTTCAAACATATTTTTCGAAAATATAAGTCGAGAAACTAATAATTCTGTATTCCTTTTTGGAATATTCAAATCAAAGATAAAATCGTTTCGTTCCTTTGCGTTAAAACGGCACGATTCATCTTGCGCATTTTTGCTGGTGGAGTAGATCCGTAATCAGAAGATGAGTGCCCTCAAGTATACGATTGACTTTCAGAAGACTGATGTAAATCTTGCATTAGCACGTCTTATGTTGAAGAAGCTGATGAATGTATTGGTAATCCAGTATCAGGCCTTGTAACTGATGACACTCCTTGATATTTAATCAAATGTTTGGTTTTTGGAGAGAATCATTTATTTTCGTTAGACAAAAATAACAGCCAGTCACAAGGATCCTTTTGTTCTCTCCACATTGTAGGCATATAAATAGGAAGATTTCAAGAGCGTTGACTTTATAGTTTTATTGAACAAGTCAAAACATATTGCATCAGGACCCAAGGCTTTTCGAAAATATTTATTTTAAAACCAAAATATTCTTCGTATGTACCATGCATGAAAGTAGTAAAGCATCGCCTGTCTTTCTCAATTACATACTCACTACACACATAACAAAATTTACTAGGACTATTTACACATATATATTGTCGAGAAATTTGTGATTCACTTCAGTAAGCTCTCTAAATTACAACAGCGCTGTATAGAATTCGCGAGCTTTGACCCTTCGACATCTTATACATATACTTTGTAAGTTAAATTCAAACATGTTAGAAAATAATCAATCCATCTCAGGTATAATACGGTAACGACTCAAATGAAAATTTGGGTCACCACCTATGAGTGAAAAACTAGCACTACAAATTTCGAACTTCTCTCAAAAACGTATCGTTGCATCATTTACATTTAATTGCAGGTGCATGACTGCATTAACACAACAACAGGGTCATGTTCAGCATACCCAAAAATATAAAGATACATAGTTTTAAATAATTTTTAACTCATTTTAACTCGGTAGATCAAATTTTATAGAATTAACAAAAAATTCGCCGAAAATTAAAAAACCCGTCATTTTAACCTAATTACAATTATCTAGGAAGCATTATCTCGTCAAAATAACACCGGGATCGTATTCAGCATACCCAAAAATATAAAGAAACATACATTTAAATGACTTTTAACTCATTTTAGCGATCAGGGAGACCCCCCCTCCATAGTATATATATATATATATATATATATATATATATATATATATATATATATATATATATATATATATATATGTGTGTATGGGTCACTATTATACTTTTTTAAAGAAGCGTGCGCAGGGGGTCTTCGAAATTTGCCGCCGATTTTTTACATGAAAAAGCTCATCAAAATGAGCTCTCAAAAATATTTTTAACCCTTAAGGTACCACGTGTAACCTAGTAGAGTTTTCTGAATTTTCAAAAGTGGCCAAAAATGGCTATTTTGAAAAAATTCGAGGGAGTTCCCATTAATAACAATTTAAACGTACCAAAAAAAGATTTTTTCATATTTTTACAAACTTTAAGAAAAAAATTATTAGGCACCCTTGGCAGCTCAATAGGTCATCACTACGCAGCTGATATTAACCTAGATAGATTCTCCCGCCCTCTAACCGGTAAGTTGGGTACGACGACGCCTCTCGCATATATATACATTTTCTGACAGCTTCTTCACTCCGAGGAGTGATTATTTCTAGCGGATAGGACCCTCCAAAACGGCTCTCACGCTCACGCTAAAAAACCACACATCTTTGTGTTTTTTATGAGCCTGGAGGGAAATTCCACGTCAAGCTGTGCAAACATAACCTCGAACTTCACTTTGCACGAGGAGTCACGGCGCGTCGTTCACCATGCATCATACACATCTCTTCAGTAGTGGTGTGGTGCATGGATCACCCACAAAGGCTTACCAGCGAAGGAACGGGAGAAATAAAAAAAAATAAAGAAATAAAGAAATAGAGAAGATCCATAAATGTTGAGGTTAGAACATCTATCTTTCTCTCTCATTCCAATTTCGGTCTCGGCAACGTCGCCGCGCAAAAAATTTTTCGCCTCGTCAACCAGGCGTTTTTGGCTGATGTGGCAACGCCGCATGGTCGATTTTCTCGACGTTCGCCACCAGAGTGCAGCACCATCATCTTATGACGATCGGTAACACCGGCTTGCGAGTTTCTCAACCGCTCAACAGATGCCGCTACCATCATGAACAACGTATTAAGCGCGAACTTTTAAAATATCTAATGAGTGTGACTCACCTTTCTTTTAATATATATATTTAGTATTATTTGATTACCGGCTATTTCATATTTATTATAATAGTTTTTAATTATTGCACGTCTGCGTAAACATCGTCAGAGCCGTACAGCTCTTACACGTTAACTCTTAGTCCAATAGTTTTTAAGTTATTTTAATTTATTTAAATATCTGACCACACGTCGACTTTTTAAGTAATTTCCTGACTTGACGTAGATCATCTACTCTACTCTTTTTGAGATCTTGGCTGACCACTTCGGTAGCTACGATTACTTCTGCAAAGTCTAGTGTTAGTACTAGAACCATGATCAACGCTTCTAGCATATCGGACTCAATGCGTTATTGTACTCAACCGTTATCTATGCTCGACCTGTTCAATAAACAGTTTGAGTTACTTACGAGAATAGTGAACGATCACTATTCTTCTCTAGTAAAAAAACTTGTTGCTAACAGCAATGTCCCAGCATCAGCACCAGCTGCTGAAATGCTAGTCGATAAACTGACTGCTCAGATTTTGTCGCTAGAAAAGAAAATAGATGTGCAGACTTTCCAGCTGAAGGGGCTGCATCGAGATCGGTTGCTGTTACTTAACGAGAATCAACTGCTGAAAGAACAGCTTCAAACGCTGATGCATAAAATAGACGTTATGGTTGACAGCTCGAGCAGTACACGTAGTAATAACTCGGATATTAACACCATTCCTGACGCTACCGAGTCACACATCCTAGTCTCGCTTAGAGACATCGACAGGTCGATGTCAAGTAGTTGTAAGAATAATGATAATAATACGGTTAAGTCTGTACATAGTAGGGTTAGTAATAATGATAGTAATAATAATACTTTGAATAACAAAGTAGACTTTGATAATGCGCGCTCTGCTCTATCAGGCAGCGTCCTGCCGGCAGACTCTGACGGGTTTCGCACACAGAGTCGTCGCCGTCGAACTCGGTGCCAAAGTTCTAAAGACGTAAATCTTACTGACCGGAACAGGTATTGTTCAACGTTGAAAAGGATGAATAGTGGCGAAGGATCGGCGGAAATAATTATTACTAATATTTCTGAAGGTTCCGAATCGCAGCGTGAGGACGTAGTCCATGCCATCCTTACCACTGTTCTACCGTCCATCGTGAGGGAAGACTTAATGTCTATATGCCTGCTTCGATCGGAAAGACAGACCGTTGCGAACCAACCCGTGAACAATTACCAGCGTCGACGATCCCCGTGGGTTGTCTGCCTTTCTCGTAGCAGCTTGTTAACTGAGATTATGAGGGCCAGAATTAAATTTACAGAATTTAGCACTAAGAATGTTAACGTAACGCTTTCGAATCAGGACACGAGTAATAGCCTTATTAGAAGTAATAGCCTTATTAGAAGTAATAGCCTTATTAGAAGTAATAGCCTTATTAGAAGTAATAGCCTTATTAGAAGTAATAGCCTTATTAGAAGTAATAGCCTTATTAGAAGTAATAGCCTTATTAGAAGTAATAGCCTTATTAGAAGTAATAGCCTTATTAGAAGTAATAGCCTTATTAGAAGTAATAGCCTTATTAGAAGTAATAGCCTTATTAGAAGTAATAGCCTTATTAGAAGTAATAGCCTTATTAGAAGTAATAGCCTTATTAGAAGTAATAGCCTTATTAGAAGTAATAGCCTTATTAGAAGTAATAGCCTTATTAGAAGTAATAGCCTTATTAGAAGTAATAGCCTTATTAGAAGTAATAGCCTTATTAGAAGTAAAATTTTTATTAATGAACTTTGAAGTAAAAACTCTCTTACTCATTTCAACATCTTAAAATACGAGGGTAGTTCAATAAGTCTTTAGAATAAAGTATAAAAACAATTTTTTTTGGGTAAATTTTTTTTTATTTTTCAACATAATCTCCTTGGAGCTCTATACACTTGGTCAATCGCTTTTTAAGTTTTTTTAATCCTTCAGAAAAGTGCGTTTTCGGAAGTTCCTCAAAATAAGCACTTACAGAGGCAATGACGTCTTCGTTGTCCGTAAATCTCTGTCCACCGAGCCATTTTTTCAAGTTTGGAAATAAGAAAAAGTCACTGGGGGCTAAATCTGGTGAATACGGTGGGTGTTCGACCAATTCGAATTTTAGTTCTTCAATTTTAGCCATTGAAACGAAGCATGTGTGAACTCGGGCGTTGTCGTGATGAAAGAGAATTTTTTTTCTCGCCAAATGTGGTCGTTTTTTTTTAATTTCTTCTTTCAGCTGCTCTAATAATGATGCATAATACTCACCAGTAATTGTTTTACCCTTTTCCAAGTAGTCAATAAGTATAATTCCACGTGCATCCCAAAAAACTGTAGCCATAACCTTACCAGCTGACTTTACGGTCTTTGCCTTCTTTGGAGCTGGTTCGCCTGTGGAAATCCACTGTTTGGATTGTTCCTTTGTCTCAGGAGTGTAGTGGTGTATCCATGTTTCATCCACAGTCACAAATCGACGAAAAAATTCCTCAGGATTCCGACTTATGCGCGCCAAAAGAGCCTCAGAGGCGACCACTCTATTGCGTTTATTCTCAGCTGAGAGCAAACGCGGCACCCATCTTGCCGATAGCTTTTTCATGCCTAATTTTTCATGTAGAATTGAAACAACTGCACCTATAGATATCCTTGTGGCCTCAGCTAACTCACGCACTTTTAATCTTCTATCCTTCAACACCATATCGTGGATTTTATTGATGATTTCGGGAGTAGTTGCTTCTACGGGCCTTCCTGAACGTGGTTCGTCACTTATTGATGTACGACCACGCTTAAATTCATTTACCCAGTTATAAACCGTTGCTAAGGCAGGGGCAGATGTGCCATGAACTGAGTCCAATTCATTTTTTATCTCATATGGAGTTAAACCCTTTAAATGAAAATGTTTAATTACCGCTCTGAACTCGTTTTTTTCCATTTTTCTTAACAAGCAATTTTTTATTTTCAATTGGTTATAAAAACACGTAAACTCAGAAGATGTGGACTGTGACTGCACCATATATCTAGTCGGGAGTGTTGCTGACTGAAAACAGATGATTTGGAGCGATTCGCGCGCCATCTGTTGGTCATTCTAAAGACTTATTGAACTACCCTCGTATATTGCTCGCGGTTTAAGCTTCAAATATATTTGGCATAGGGGCGGTCGGTAACACAAAATACCTGTAACCTAGTCAATGTCACACCGGAAACGCCAAGGACGTCGATCTTAAATTCTGGCGATGGAATTTGACTACGCGGGGACGTAACAAGAGAGGTGCAAGCTGGGGGACTAAGGGTGGGCGTCCTCAATGCAACATCGCTTAGTAAGCATATGAGTATGTTCCGTGAGTTCCTTGTGTCTGCTCGTCCTTTCTAACAGTGAGATATATATGTGGTGTTAGAAAGGATGAGCATGTCTCTCCCTACAGGAGGAAACTGGGCTGGTTGACTGTGGAGATAAGAAGGGAGTATTTTGCGGCGGTAATGCTTTATAAAACAGTTGTAATGGACAGCCTCCGTACCTTGCGGCCCTTTTTGAACAAAATCAGTCTAGAACCTCAGGTAGGAATGCCAAGGAAATAAAAATTCCAGGGTCGCGTACTGATGTTGGCCTATACTCCTTCAGAGCTCAAGGTGCTCGCCTCTGGAATTCGCTCCCCCGCGATATTAGGCATTTTCCGTCTCTAAATAAATTTAAAACGGCAATACGTAGACATATTTTTGAAACCTGCGACGAACGAAATGTGTTCTGTCATAAAAATTAACTGTGTTATACTGCTAAGTAAATTATTTAATTTAAGGTTCTATATTGTGACGTGATAGTTACGACTACTGACATAAACTGTGCATTTATAATAAGCCTATGTGATGAAATCTAATGATGAATATGTAATATGGATACCAATTTAATTTAGTGTATCGAAACTATGTATATATGATGTATATTTTTGACTTGTGCAAAATAAATCTTAATCTATCTATCTATCTATCTAAAATTTGGTGTCTTCTAGGTTATGTTTGAATGCTTGTCATTTCACGAAATCGATATGGATTTAGGTCTATCACATCTTAAATTCTTTGTCTGTAAAAGAACTTTAATTCCTTTTTTGGTATGTACAAAACGCTTTTTTATAGCTAAAGATACAGCCTCGGAAAAGTGAACATCATACCATTGAAGTCTGACGTAATTTTCGTGACGTATTATACATTACGGACAATTTTGTGCATGTCCGACTGAAAGCTGACATTGAAACCTTTAATTTCAGTCGTCGGAGCATCTTTGAGGATATTTCGATGAAAAGTTACGATCGATTAAATAATACGACAAAATTTAGGTGACCAAATGGGAGACCGTAAGTTGCCGACAACTTGCGCTCCTAAGGTGCTGACAAGTTGCGGTCTCCCATTTATTCACCTAAATTTTTCCATAATTTTGAATTAAGCGTAACTTTTCATCGGAATATCTTCAAAGATGCTTCGACCACTCAAATTAAAGCTCTTAATGTCAGTTTTGTTTTGGACATATACATAATTATCAGTAATTTATAATACATCAAGTAAATTATATCAGAATTCAATAGTATGACGTTTACTTTAGGTGAAAAAACAAGCTGGAAATAAAATTCACAGCTATGCTATAAGTTCAATACACAACACCAAACCAAAGTATTGTTTTCTAGGGTGTTTAAACTATGTTTCCTGAAAGTTAGAGCTCAAAAGGGGTTCAGAGAAAAAAGTTACAGATGTACCAACTTAACGATTTTCAAACATATACCTATTTTCCAGAGGATGTATCTACAGTTATAAGAAACCGTATTGAACGTACCAAAAAAGAAATCAAAGGTCTTTTAAAGACAAAGCATTTGAGATGTAGTAGACCTATTTCTGCATCGATTTCATCAAATGGCGAACAATCGAATATTACCTAAAATACAAATGTTAAGTGTATATTCAGCTCCGTAGCCAGTGACCCACTGATCTGCCAACGGGGTCTAATAAATATTTTTCTTAAAGTTCGTAAAAACATGAAAAAATCTTTTTTTGGTACGTTCAAATTGGTATAAATGCCTTATTGGGTATCTCATCTCTGCAATTTTTAGTCCGGTTATGACTAGAAATCATTTGGACGCAAATTTTAAAAAGGTTAAAGTTGAAAAATCAACAGTTTTCGAGTTGTACATGATAGTAGAACTCTTTAGGATCAGCTTGGTACCTTGCAGCTTACTTTTCATCTCCATAATTCTGGGGAAATTAAGGTCTACGAAAGCGGTCTTTTAGTTGCAAAATGGCTTTTCTTGTTAACAATAAAATATTTCGGGCTAAAATTTGGTATTCATTATTATCTTAATGAAGGATGTATTCCATCACAGTTTCAGACCCCAAGCTTCTAATGGATTCCAGTAATAAACAATTGAAAAAAAGCCTTTTCTGACGGTTTTCGATTTTTTGTTAATTAACAATTTGACCACTTTTAACTTCACAGTTATCATTTTGAAGGTATTTTGAATACCTATAACTGTAAATTTTTAATTTTACTGATTCTATTTTACAGGTTCTATTAAAAGTCAAAACCCGTTTCTCTCACCCTTTTTCTGATTTGTTAAGGACTCCAGTAAACGAATGAGTGCTTCCAATTATATGCATTACCTTCCCGCGTAAAAAAAATTACGTTTGGCCAAAGTTTGGCTGAAGTTTTAGTTAGACAAAACTTATGCCAAACTTGGCCAATGAGACTTTGCCAAACTTGTTCAAATATATCGCTAAGCTTGGCAAATGTTTGGAAAAACTTCAAATAAACTTTATTAAAACTTGCAAAAAATAGTGAATGCTAGTGAAAGCTTAGAGAAAGTTAGGCAAAAATTTGGCAAAACTTTAGGAAAACTTTATAAGAACTTTCAAGAAAAGGCAAGATTTTTTTAAAAGTTTGGCAATACTTCAAAAAAAACTTTATCGAGAACTGTAAAACAGACAAAATTTTGATGAAAGTTTAGTGAAAGTTTGGCAAAACTTTAGAAAAAGTTTAAAATACTTCTAAAAATTGGCAAAAGTTTTTGAAAGCTTGGCAAAACTTTAAAAACACTTTATCCAAACTTCCAAAAAAGTTTCATGAAAGTTACTAAAAGTTTGACAAAACTTTAGAAAATCTTCATTAGACATTGTGAAAAATGGTAAAAATGTAGTGAAAGTTTGGTAAAACTTAGGTAATATTTCAGAAAAACTTTATCAATATTTATAAAAGAATGTTGCCAAACTTGAGAAATTCCATATCGTATAGTTTTTCTAAGCGCTTAAACTGTTTTGGTTTCAAATATTAATAGAATTTCTAGATTGAATTAATTAAATAAAAACGTCTTTCTATGCTCTATGAAAAAATTTCAAAAGACTCCGTTACTATTTGGAATCAGAGAATTTTTATTTAATATACATTAACTTCTTTATATTAATGGCTATATATATTGTCAATAATCGGGAATTACTACTCTAACGACACCTGAGGATGATTTTTCGTGCATATATAAAGCTGACGGAAAGTGCGTTATTTTACCGCTGGAGGGTTGGGTTAATGGATTTGGATTTCCCCCAGAGATTGGAAGAGAACCACTTTTCGTCCGCTTTATATATATGAAAAATTATACTTTCGGTTTAAGTAGGACAAAATAGTATATTGTGTACCAAGGGCGAGAAGTGGGCCTTTATTGACAGAGTGTGAGTTTGCAGATACCTGAGACGAGTATACTGCAAATACACGAGGTCAAAATGGCCCTCTCACCCGTGGTGCACACTATGCTGCACACGGGCGTAAAATAAAATGAGGAGCGAGCGTAAAGTACTCACCTTATGACCGTTGGTCGGAAAAAGATTACTTCAGGTCAAGTTTTGAATGCAAAAGAACGTGAAAATCGTGCATGTGTTTCACAAATGTATTTTTTAGGTAAACAGGATGAATGAATTAACTAATATATTTACAAAGGAAGTTTTACTTTTATTAGAGTTATTATTATTTATGATAAGTAGTTAAAATGTGTCTAGATTTTTTTTAGAATTTTTTTACATTTCGATTATTATTAACATTTGTAATGGATTTTTAAAACGTCGTAATTACATAAAACATTTTATGATAGTGAAGAATAAGTTGATGATTATTAATCGTCAAGCAGTGACTGGTACACAGTTGATAAAGAGAGACACTATAAAATGAATCTTCGAAACAATAAAACAATAGAATCAACAATTTAAGTTGACGAGAGTATTTGAACCATATTTATAGTAACAATGTCGACTAATTTATCACTAATTACTTTAGACTGCCTTAAACCCGACAACTGTGTCAAAACTGATTATAAGTGAGAAAAGGTTTTTGTTTACAAAAATACTCCGTTTATTCGACATTATTACTATTCGGCTTATTCATTTAAAATAAAAAATTATTTGGAGTAATATAACATTTAATTTTTCTTTTAATCCTCATAATACAAATGAATAAATAATAGGATTTTATAAATATTCAAAATATTGTTTTAATAGGAAATAAAAAAATAAAAATAATTACGAAGAATTTATAGTTGTTTTTATAGAATAATTTTTTTGAAAAACCAAATGATATCACGTTTCCATAAAAAAATTACGATGTTTCACTTTTCTGTTCTATAAAATGAGTATTCGGAAATATTTTTTAATGATAATTAAATTGGCAACTAATTAGAAAGTAAAAATAGATAATGCCTATTAAAGCTGGGTTTTGTTTGGATAAAACCGTTTATGCCAAATTTTATTTCATGAAAATTTGTTGCATGAATGACATAGAACTGTCTATCAATTTTTGTGAAGTAACATACATTGATTATATCCTCAACATTAATCGCTATGAAATTATTTTCGATTTTTTCGCATAAAGAAATTGTAGGTATAAAGGTTTCACCTATAGGACAAAAATATGCTGGCTTAAGTATATATTTTGTAATAATTGTATATGTAATACAATTAGCATTGCATTCGCTACATGGTGCATTACAACAATTACACACGGTTATAAAAAAATGTATTACACCTACGTAATGAACGCCATCATGTGTGTACTTTGTACACGAAGAATTACTTTTCTTCGAAAGTGCATGCGTTTCAGTCTGAAAATACATTCCATTTATCAAGAGTCTTTTAAACACATAAAACTTTGAACAATTCAAGATATTGTGATATGGTCTTAAAGCACTTAGTACAAAATCACGAATATCGTCAATCATTTTATAAGCCCCCACTGCAAAAATATCATTACTAAGATATTTAGTTTTATATCTACGTGTACCAGAATATTCAATTTTTATGCAAAATTCAAATGCTGCAGTTTCAGGTCGCAATAATTTTTGTTTTAATTCAGTCAGCGATAAGAATGTCGATACAGATGAATAAATTTGTAGTTCCGCATACCTTGAACCATGAACATACGTTTTTAAAACGCCGTTTAAATTTTCGAAGGGGAAACAAGATGTAGCCCAAAGAGGACCAAGTTTTTTGACGACATCAGGTAAGTGAAGAAGTAAGTGCAAATTACATGTTTGGCTTTTTGTTTCATATAAAGTTTCGAATCTTCTAACATACTCAGTCAGAACGCGTTTAGCCTCAGTTGTCATTGATTCTGAAATACTTGATAAATTCAAAAGTGTAATAGCGTGTACTAATAATAGATGGTGTTCAAAATAATCTTTTGTCATGATGTTTTCTAGAATCATTAAGCTATAAACTATTAAAAATAATTTTAATTCCGACGCTTTCCAATATGAGTAATCGCTAACTTTTCGCGGGATTCATAATGATTAATCCTTGTACGCGTAATGGATTTAAAATTCCCGGAACTACGAAATCTACTCCCTTATACAATTTTTTTAAATCTTTCAGAAAAGTGTTCATAAACAAATTAGCTGATGGTTTATGTGAACCAAACCACAAGCCTGCTAGTATGACATTTTCTTTTTTAATTTTCATTTTATACGGCAATTCGTTAATCATAAGATAAAACGGTCAGATGCTAACTTTCGATGACTTGAATAGTGGAACGCCATCAGAATTCCGTGTAAACGTGATATTATTATCATTTGCTAAAAAATCTTCTGGTAATGATTTATGCACAGATCCGTCATATATATTTTCATAGTTAAATTCATTCTGTTTTTCGCGCATATTACGATAACGTAAATTATCTTTAAATCCTGACCTTTTATAAAGAGAAGTTAGCTGCGATAAAATAGGGATTTCCAAAAAATAACTTATTTCATCGGTATTATTACATTTATGACAGAATTGTTTCTCTAATTTTTAAAAGCATACGCAACAGTAATAGTGACGAATAAGAGGGGCATTTATATTTGCAAAAAATTTTTTTAGTTTGTAAAGAGTATTAACGCAACTATTTGGTTGAATGCAATGTAGTGATATGAGAGATAAAATACTCGACAGAAGTACTCCTGTTATTATGAAGCATATGGCAACAGTAAAAATGGACAAAATGCTTTCCGCGATTGATATCGGCGCACCTGTGTAAACCGGGTCATTGGCATTTCTCATTGGCAGATCGTCATCATCGTCATCCTCATAATCTGAGCCTTCGCTTTCCACTGACTTCTCATGCGTTGAACAATCTGTTGAACTGTAGCAAGAGCTTACACTTTCTTTTTCAGATAAACGTTCATTTTCATTTTCTTTTTGGATTTCATCAGATAAACGATGATTGTGATTTTCTTCTTCGATTTCATTTAATATAAAATATCATACATAAATGAATTAAAAGTTTACAATAAGCGAGTTATTATGTTTTAAGTAAAATTTTTTTACCTGTCCCTTCTTGGAAAAACTGACATATATAACCATATATAATTATACATAAACTTCAAATATGCTTATATATAATCATATATAATTCTATATGATTGTATATGATTATATATAAATTCTGACCTTATACAAATTTATGTAGTCATATAAAATTATATATATAACTATACATAGAAATCTATATGCTCTTATATGTTGTGTGTGTGTGTGTGTGTGCGTGTGTGTGTGTGTGTGCGTGTGTGCGTGTGTGCCTTTGTGTGTATGTGTCTGTGTCCGTGTGTGTGTCTGCCTGTGTGTTACTGTGGGTTTGAATGGGCGTGTGTGTGTATCTGTGTGTGTATGGGCGTGTATGTGTATATGTGTGTCTGTATGTGAATGTGTCTGTGTGAGTGTGTATGTGTGTGTTTGTGTGTGTGTTTCTGTGTCTGTATATCTGTATGTGTGTGTGTCTGTGTCTGTATGTGTATGGGCGTGTGTGTATGTATTTGTGTGTCTGTGTGTGTGTGTGTGTGTGTCTCTCTGGGAGTGTATGTTTGTGTGTGTGTGTGATTATGTGGGTATGTTTGTGTATCTGTGTGCATGTGTGTGTGAGAGTGTGTGTGCGTGTGGATGTGTATGTCTGTGTGGAGTGTGCGTATGTGCGTGTGGATGTGTATGGCTGTGTGTGTGTACGCATGCATCTGTGTATGTCTGTGTGTGTATATCGGTGTCTGTGTGTGTCTGTGTATGTGTCTTTGTGTGTTTGTACCTATGTGTGTGTGTGTGTGTGTGTGTGTGTCCGTGTAGCTAAAAGCGACGTCGGGTACTACGCATTTATGGTATATATAAATATACTTTTACACGGGTCAGGCGTCGGTTTTGGCTGCACTGGTGTGTATCTGTGTGTTTCTGTGTGTGTGTGTGTGTGTGTGTGTGTGTGTGTGTGTGTGTGTGTGTGTGTCTGTGTGTTTCTGTGTGTGAGTGTGTGTGCGTGTGTGTGTGTGTGCGTGTGTGCGTGTGTGCCTTTGTGTGTATGTGTATGTGTCCGTGTGTGTGTCTGCCTGTGTGTTTCTGTGGGTTTGAATGGGCGTGTGTGTGTGTATCTGTGTGTGTATGGGCGTGTATGTGTATATGTGTGTCTGTATGTGAATGTGTCTGTGTGTGTGTGTATGTGTATGTGTGTGTTTGTGTGTGTGTTTCTGTGTCTGTATATCTGTATGTGTGTGTGTCTGTGTCTGTATATGTATGGGCGTGTGTGTATGTATTTGTGTGTCTGTGTGTGTGTGTGTGTGTGTCTCTCTGGGAGTGTATGTTTGTGTGTGTGATTATGTGGGTATGTTTGTGTATCTGTGTGCATGTGTGTGTGAGAGTGTGTGTGCGTGTGGATGTGTATGTCTGTGTGTGAGTGTGCGTGTGTGCGTGTGGATGTGTATGGCTGTGTGTGTGTATGTATGCATCTGTGTATGTCTGTGTGTGTATATCGGTGTCTGTGTGTGTCTGTGTATGTGTCTTTGTGTGTTTGTACCTATGTGTGTGTGTGTGTGTGTGTGTGTGTCCGTGTAGCTAAAAGCGACGTCGGGTACTACGCATTTATGGTATATATAAATATACTTTTACACGGGTCAGGCGTCGGTTTTGGCTGCACTGGTGTGTGTCTGTGTGTTTCTGTGTGTCTGTGTGTTTCTGTGTGTCTGTGTGTTTCTGTGTGTGAGTGTGTGTGCGTGTGTGTGTGCAGGCGTGTGTGTGTGTGTGTGTTTGTGTGTGTGTGTGTGTGTGTTTGTATGCGTGTGTATATGTGTGGGTCGTAAAAGAACTGCATAAAAACGCGCGTATTAATCAAGAGTTCTAATAAAGCTTTAAGACTGAAGTACAATTAGATTATTTTTTCGTTAAAAAGCATAACATTGCATTTTCAAGCATTCTATGAATTATTTTAATTTCTTTATGATAATTAATTCGATTTTCTCAGAACTTCATTTTTAACTTTAAAAAAAATATTGTGCATCAACGTTGAATGAAATCACTTAAGGGATTTCCGTAGTGGAAGGTAGATTCCTACATCGCATTCTGTTTTAAACACTGAATTGAGCAGATAAAAATTTTAAGTCATTTTTCCGATAACTTTTTTTGTTATGCGGAAAAGCGATGATGAAGTTTTTAATAATGTAATACCTAAGCCCGCATTGTCGTTACATTCATATTCTTCGCGGCTTTCATTTCCACATTCATCATTGTCTCTTTCATCGTTGTCTGTTGCATAACTGACGTCATTTTCTGATTTACTTTCTGTAAAAATTCATAATTTTGAACATGAAATCTTTTCAAATTCTTATATTATATTTGCAGAACATTATTATTTGAAGTAGTATAAGTAAGAAAGTTACCTTCGATATTTTTATTAAAAATGTAATAAAATCATACAGTAACACGATAAAATAGTAGTTTTTAATGTAAATTGCTTTAGCATCGATTTGAATATATAACTTTATAACTTTTTGAAGAAATATATCAGTCCTAATTATTTTAAAATCAATTTTTCGTATTATTTAGCAATTTTATTTACAACTTAATCTTATCAGTAAAAAAAATTGTTTCAAAAGTGCGTAAAACATTTTCAAAAAATGCGTGTATTGGCGGGTTAAATAATTCACAGATTTTACTACTTCTATAAATCTTAAATTTAAAATAATTTTGATAATACACAAAAATTTCTACAGTGAATTTTATCAAATGTTTTACCTTCAAAATCAATAGTTGATTTTTCGATATCAGAAATCTAGAGACTTTCATTGCTCGAACTGCTGCTGTTCGTGGAATCTGAGTCACTATCGCTGCTAGAGCTGCTATTACTAGATGAATCTTCGTCGCTTTATTCGTCACTTGACATTTTACTTTTAGATAAAATTCTATATTTGCTCGACCGCGAATATTCATCTATCGTAAGTTTGAGCTTAGACATTATGCTAGACCTTATGCTTGACACTGATGTCACTTTATGCATAGGTTAATATGTTCTTTTTTCTTTAACTTCAATATTTTTTTATCGATTCGATATAAATCGTTTCATTGCTAATTATTCAGATGTTTTTTAGCTTATCAAGAAAATGTCAAGCGAAAAATGTTTGCATTAATTTTGTGATGTCAAACTAATGAATATAACGGGGGTTTAGCCCAGAGCGAACCCGCGATATATTAATTTATTATTATAGTGGTTAGAGCATGGATTATATGTGGGGAAGGTGGAGCTAAGAACAACTTGACAGGTTTATTAAAAAATACTGTGTATATTCTATTATAATAGGGATAGGGTACAGAGGCCTACAGGTAGGAAGGATGCCACGAAAAGAGAGAAAGAGATAACGAGAGTATTGAGTCGAAAAGGCACTCACAATGTTTCTCGGCTGCGATGATCCCTGCGCTGTCGCAATGGTGCTATATCGGCCCTCGGTAGTTCGCTGGAGCGAGTCTCGTACGGTTGCTCCGGACCACACGATAATTCCGAAGCTTGAATACACCCGCGGTACATACGACGTGCTCTCTCCGAGGTTCAAGCGTCTCTACCTAATGTCGCGGCTCTCTCTCCCGTGCTCCCCCCCCCCCGCGGCCTACCTATACTCTCTCTCTTTCTCTCTCGTTACTCACCGGCTCCTTCCCTATCTCATGCCGCCGCTGATGATGCCTGTAACATTTGAATGATTATTACATGTTTTCTTGTATGAGAGAGAGAGAGAGTATGTGACGAAGTACCATTACCCGTCACATGAAATAAGCATTTTATCCATCGAGCACATCAAAGAGATGGGTAATGATGTAAAAGCGAAGTGGGGACAAAAGTGGTACGCAGCGAAACTTTTAAAGAAGAGCGGTGAGTAATTTTAGTTGTAATACATAACATAAAACTTAATAACAGGTTAAGTTGAATTTATTTTGTTTTATATTATTTCATTTTAGAAAATAAAGATTGGCTGGAATCCCTTCATGTATCGGTAGAGGGAGATATAATAACGCCTGAACGGAAATCATTGTTTTCCTCGGAGTTATTACTAGAAAAACGTCTCTTCGATCAACAGGAAAAACAGAAAGAAGCTTTGAAACGAGACGCAATGATGAAAGAAAACGAACATGTTTTGAATTCAAAAACAATTTTTGAAGATGACAGTTTTTCTGACGACCTCTTAGAAGATGATGAAATAACTTCGTAAATATAAAAAAAAATACTTATAATACATTATATGTATATGTAAAGGAGTGTTTGCATTCGTTCACGATTGCGTACTTTCGAGAAGGCAATACACGCGTGTGAGAAATAGCTTTGCGCGGCCGATTGTGATGGCTGGATTTCGAGAAAGTTATACACGCGCGCGAAAATAAGCTTCGTACGATCGATTGTGATGGCACAATTTAATGGGAGCACCGCCGCTGTGCTTGTATTCGCTTATAACTGCATGAATTCGCGGGTATTCTACGCGCGACTAAGTCAAAGTTTTGCGTGGCCGCTTGCGTCTGCACTATTTTATGGAAGTTATACTCGTGTATTAAATAATGCTTGGTGCGGACGCTCGCGACGTCATGATATCGAAACGCTCATACGTGCTTGCGAGATAAAGAATCATAAGACCAATTACATCGGTACAATTTCACGGATGCTATAGGCACGTATAAGAAGCAACATTGCGCAGCTGTGCTTGCATTCGCTTAAGGGGTTACATGGGTTTCAGAGGCAAAAAAAAGCAAATTTTCACGAATTTTTTGTAGGTACAATAAAAAACTTCTTTTATTCAACTTTTTACTACATTAAAATATATATCTTGAACAACATTTTTAAAAATTTGGATGAAAAAAAATTGAAAATTGAGCCGTAGACAGCGCATTTTCCGAAGCCCCAAAAAAAAGTGTCGTTGCGGTGGACATGATAACTCATGTCGGTTTCATCTGAAATCAAAAAAAATATATTTTTCAGTTAGTACATGGTAATAGCTCGTAATTGAACAAAGGGATAAGAAAAAAATTAAATTTTGAATTTTTGGGAGAGATTTTTGCAAAAAGTTTGATTTTTGGTAAAATTTTGAGCACAAAATTGGTTGTAAAATAAATTGTGATTGAAAGAAACGAAAATCAGTCGTTCAATCACTAGTCAATGTATTTAAAGATGTGTGCAAAATTTTAGAACGATCGTACATTAGTTTTCGAGAAATCGTGTCCACGGACTTTGAAAAAGTAGTTTTGAGAAAAACGCGATTAAAGTTTCAAGTACAAATAAAACACGGAAAAAAATTTTTTTTTTTCAATTTACATAGAATCGTCGATTCTAGTCCCATAAAGCAAAGATCCTGCTGCAGCTGCAATGTCCAGGGCATCTTTTTGCTCTTGTCTAAGACGAATTCTGGCCTCTCGAGTCACAGACTCAGCTCTCTTGTTGGCTAGGAGTACGCACTGCTCATCCTCTTTCCTAGCATATTCATGAATAGTTCGACCAAGTTTCACATCTATGCTGTGCAAAAAGTACAACAAAGCTGAGCTTCCTTCATTGAAAGTACAGGCATCAACTGAGGCAGCAATTTCAACAACTTTTGAGCCAGCAGGAAGTATTTTTGGCGTGATTTTCCATATAAGCTGGTTCAGGCTCTCGTTGTTGTTCTGCGTGAATCCACCAACACACCGTTCCAAAAGTGCACCCTTACTGAGTTCTTCATAAATTGGTTTGATAGCTGATTGAACATCACTCGGCAACTCCAAATCATTTTCGGCTGAAGCACGCTGCCAAGCGCACCACGAGTCAGCGCCGCTCGAGCATTTTTCGTGCTGAGGTTTTTCATCCGTTGAGCTATAGTGATTATAAGTTGCCCATATAGCATCCTTCATTTTTTGCACTGAATCGCAATTTCTTCGAATGGCCAGTCCGTAATAAACTGTTAATTTATCAATAAGTTTGCCTGTAAGCTTGCCTTTGCCAGAGAGAGTTTTCTTTTTGATTGTTTTTCCTTTGATTTGCTTATCTTCAACAGTTTTTTTACCAAATCGCGTAAACGAGTGCCCATCCTTTTTTGAACGTGTCCAACGCATTCTTTTTTATTTATTTGACAATCTTCGCGGTAGGGTTTAGAACTAATAACTCCGGAATATGTTTTAGAGTCTCCATCACCGATATAATTTATATACTTCAGGCCATGTTTTTGTACCGAACGTTGAAACATTGCAACGATTGATCCAACTTCCATATTTGCAGCTGATCCTTCATTCTTCAAACTCTACCGTATCTAGTTTTTTCTTCCAAGTATCACATAATTTACAATACGAGCTTTTTGCTATTACGTCTAAAACTTTTCCAGAATAATATCCTATCAATGTGGCTATGCCATATAACGATGAAAATCCACGTTTTTTCCAAGTGCCATCGCCTGATACAGTGACTTCCGACGTATCATCAATACATTTTTCTTCACACGTCAAATTTCTCTCTTCTTTTGCAGCTAAAGAGAAGAGTGTTTCGGCAGCAGTCGTCATGCATTCGTGTATTTTTTTATGAGAATAGAAAAGCACTACTTATATCCATCAAGCCACAGAATTTCCTACATCCTGCTAGACCCAAGCCTAATAACCGCATCACAAAAATAAATCTACGATTCACTTCGTATAATTTTCCAATCTTGCGACACGATAAAATATATCGAGGATCACATCTTTCACACTCCACTCTAATTTTAAAACCAAATCCTTCCTTTGCACACTGTTGAAACTGTACTTTACTGTCACACACTTTTTCCACACCATTGTCATTTATAATATTCGAGCACTTGACTAAACTAGCAAGAGTAGAAAAAACTAAGTAAAAATCCAAGATTCCAAACTGCAAAGTGGAGTCTTCTGGCACACATTCCAAATCTTTATGTCTGAGTTTTTTCGCCGACGTACTGGAGAAAAATTCGTCGTCTATTTCTGCCGTTTTTGATTGAAACTTTGTTTCCTCTTTCTAGGTCTATCCTTCCTGGTATTTTTGGAGATTCGTTCATCTCTCGTAACTTTGTGAGGCTCCATTTCGCAAATAAAATTTAGATATTTTCACCGCACAAACGTACAACTGTGTGACTCGATAAACGAAGCCAAACTAAATGTACCTACAAATTCTCCCTACTTATATATACTTGTACATTCCATCCAAATTCTTACGGATCACAAAAGGCGAATCTGACGAATAATAGAAAGGTAGGGAAAGGGAGATAAACAATAGCTAGGCAGCTGCTTCGATGTACCTGCGACGCGCTGAAGCAGTCGAGTTAGATAGGCGGAGTTCCTTTTGCTCTATTTCCTACAGTCTTAGTACGATCGACTTGTATCTTTCCGATAATATTATTTAATGACTATACTTTCAAATACAACATTTAAGAATAATGAGGTATACGGAGAAATTGAGATTAACAATATATAAACAGATATTTCGAAACATTTACGAAGCAATAAGCTAAATAAGAGGTGATTCATATGGCTCTATCTTCTGAAGTTTTATTACAACCGACTTAAAACCGACTTAAAATTTTCTGGGAATATTCTCTATATAGTGTATATTCAAATAAGAAAATTACGGAAATGAGAAATACAGAGAATTACAGATTAACAGCGACCAAGCTGCTGCATCGACACACCTGCGATGCGCTGCGCTGATCAAGCCAAATGGACGGTTATTAAAATAGCTGTAACTCCGAAAGTTTTACTCCGATTGACTTGAAATTTTAAGGGGATATTCTTAATTTACTATACTTTCGAATAAGACAATAAAAAAACGCGCATATTTTGCCCGGAAACGAATACAAACATAAGTGAATCCCATGCGCGGTATCGCATTGCTTTGTCTCTTCTGCCGTCGTTGATGTACGGCATTTCTCGCACGCGCGTATAACCTTCTCGATATCATGGTATCGCGGGCGACCGCGCGAAGCTTTATCTCATACGTGCTTATATCACCCGTGAAATCATGCAGCCTCCAGTGGTCGCGACAAACTTTTACTCCGTCTCTTGTAGAATATCCGTAAACACACGCAGAAGTAAAGGTCTTGGTATATAATACTCGAACGCGCAGCGAGACGCAACGCAGACGCCTATGTAAAAGGTTTGAACGCCGTATGCGCGAGATTTAAGCGCCCAATCTTATTACATTGGGGCCGCGCGCGTTGCATTGCGCTGCGCACACGAGTATACTAAAGGTATTGGTATACTCTTTTGCGCGGCGCAACACAACGCGGGCGTCAATGTACACTGCGTTCAAACTTTTTCCGTCGGCATCGGCGATTCTACACCGCTGATTCAATCGTAGGGTGGATCGAAATTATCAAAATTTTCACGAAAAAACGCGTTTTTTTAATACAATTTTTAATATGCTGTAAAATTGTCAAAAAAAATTGTAGCGGGACATTTTTTTTTAAATTAAAGGGAAAGAGTTGTATTTTAAGATGCAATGATCAGAATTATCGAAAAAAAATTACCCACGCGCGGGCAAACTACGAAAGTTTACGATTTTTGAGCTTTAAAAAATTACCTTGAATTTCAAGGTCACGTAAGTAGGGGTTGCGTCAAATCGAAAATCGAGTTCCACCATCTTAAAGTAGACTTCAACTTTTAATTTAAAAAAAAAATTGACCCCCTTCCTACATTTTTTACCTGAGATAGCGATCTTCGAATTTGTGCCCTTTTTTAGTCGGAATTAGGTTTTGCGTTAATTTTGCTGCGGAGTGTATATATATATATACTCGTACGTTACATGTGAAAAAAAATTTGCATGCGATCATGTGAAAAAAAATTTGCATGCGATATTCTGGTGTAATAACGAGTATATACATACACACACACACACACACACACACACACACACACACACACACACACACACACACACACACACACACACACACACACACACACACACACACACACACACACACACACACACACACACACACACACACACACACACACACACACACACACACACACACACACACACACACACACACACACACACACACACACACACACACACACACACACACACACACACACACACACACACACACACACACACACACACACACACACACACACACACACACACACACACACACACACACACACACACACACACACACACACACACACACACACACACACACACACACACACACACACACACACACACACACACACACACACACACACACACACACACACACACACACACACACACACACACACACACACACACACACACACACACACACACACACACACACACACACACACACACACACACACACACACACACACACACACACACACACACACACACACACACACACACACACACACACACACACACACACACACACACACACACACACACACACACACACACACACACACACAACATTAGAATCGCCTTGTAACTGAGCTTGCATTGTGTTTCCTTTTCCCTGTGGAATTTATTAATTGTTTATGTCAGTTAACAAAGTCATGATTATAAGTAATATTGTATTTTGAGGTTACAAATATGGAAATGATGATGTGCACTATGTAATTATATTAAAAATATAATTAGAATAATAGTAATATGATTCTTAAGGTGGGGCTATACTTAAATAGTCAAGTACTTTCAGCTTCAAACTCAATTCTCTGAATTTTTTGTATATTAAATATAAATATATTAGAAAGTTATTTGTTATTTTAGACTTAATTTGATCCATATAATTTGTGCTTATTAACACATAACCATTTTAAAAAATAAATTATAAAATATAGGATAAATATACTCTAAATCGCATTTTATGTAGTTTATTTTTTTACATATCAAATTAACTTAAAAATGTATTTCTTTTAATTGATTCAGGAGCTTACTTTTCAAATATAAATTTTATGAAGAAAGTAATCTATACAAAGGTTTCAAACACGATAGTAATATGATAGTAACTATTGCACTATGCTATCAAACAAAATTAAGTCTATTGCGCATGAAGCATCATGGACATGAAACATGATTCCACACTAGTTTCGAACACCGTATTTTATACCACGAGTGCCGAAAAATCATATCAAAGATGTGATTTTGAGGTTAGGGTGGTATAAATGCATTTAAAGTTTTGTTTATTTATATCTATGAGATATTTTATTTTAATAATATACTATAATACACAAAGAAAAAAATCGGCTTGAATGATTTTGTTTATGACCTCACCTTAAATATATAATCCAAAAACTAATTTAACTTCTCTTCGAATGTAACTAAATATTTAGGCTTTCGAAATTGAAGTCGGACTTTCTTTTTAATAACGAGTTTAAAATGCTTTGTTTATTTGAATAATCACTTTATTAGAAAGTGCTCTCTATGTATTTCTTGTATATCAAAATTGAACGTATTTCAGACCCGAAGACGAACAAGTAAATGTTGATAATAAATCACAGACTGATGGTTCCGATATAAGCGAAACTGAGGAAATTGGAAATTATAAAAGAGAAGAAGACAATAAGAAAAGCCCATGTTTTTGTTCTCTATTGCCCTCAGGTACAGTAGTAATCTGTAAGTGCAGTATATAGTAATCTTAAAACACTCGTTTAGTTCGGTAAAAATGAAAGCGATTGCATAAATGAAAAACAAATGATGGATTAATTAAATTAATTTAAATTTGTTTAGATCATTCAAATACTGTTATAGAATTTTTTACCGTGCTACATAAGTGTCCTAGAATGATCGTGTACTGCACGGTAATACGGAACTTACATGAAGAAATCCATTAGGTCCTTCTTAGACAACATTGGAAAATAATTCACACGTGTTTTTTTCTTTTATTAATTAAATGATTATCAATATATATAGCAGGTTCAAATGTCACGTGATCTTTGTTAATAATCATTTAATTTAAAAAAGAAAAATACGTGTTAATTATTATTTTGACATTCTAGTTTACGCATCTAATGGCTTTTTTTCATAAAAGTTCCCGATTTATCAAAAAAATTTAAAAATAATTAATATCAAATATGTATAATTAAGGTGGTGCTATAGCCATCTGTCGTCGACAAATACGAGGAACCACTTTTCTCATTTAATTTTCAATTTTTAGAATATCTTTATAAAACGTTATTATCCCAATCAAAAACAAAAACTTTCCAGAGAGATATTTTCTCAAAATTGAAAATTTAATGAAATAAGTGGTTCCCCGTATTTGACGGTGTCAGGTGTTTAGCATCACCTTAATACGAGGGTAGTTCAATAAGTCTTTAGAATAAAGTATAAAAACAATTTTTTTTGGGTAATTTTTTTTTTATTTTTCAACATAATCTCCTTGGAGCTCTATACACTTGGTCAATCGCTTTTTAAGTTTTTTTAATCCTTCAGAAAAGTGCGTTTTCGGAAGTTCCTCAAAATAAGCACTTACAGATGCAATGACGTCTTCGTTGTCCGTAAATCTCTGTCCACCGAGCCATTTTTTCAAGTTTGGAAATAAGAAAAAGTCACTGGGGGCTAAATCTGGTGAATACGGTGGGTGTTCGACCAATTCGAATTTTAGTTCTTCAATTTTAGCCATTGAAACGAAGCATGTGTGAACTCGGGCGTTGTCGTGATGAAAGAGAATTTTTTTCTCGCCAAATGTGGTCGTTTTTTTTTAATTTCTTCTTTCAGCTGCTCTAATAATGATGCATAATACTCACCAGTAATTGTTTTACCCTTTTCCAAGTAGTCAATAAGTATAATTCCACGTGCATCCCAAAAAACTGTAGCCATAACCTTACCAGCTGACTTTACGGTCTTTGCCTTCTTTGGAGCTGGTTCGCCTGTGGAAATCCACTGTTTGGATTGTTCCTTTGTCTCAGGAGTGTAGTGGTGTATCCATGTTTCATCCACAGTCACAAATCGACGAAAAAATTCCTCAGGATTCCGACTTATGCGCGCCAAAAGAGCCTCAGAGGCGACCACTCTATTGCGTTTATTCTCAGCTGAGAGCAAACGCGGCACCCATCTTGCCGATAGCTTTTTCATGCCTAATTTTTCATGTAGAATTGAAACAACTGCACCTATAGATATCCTTGTGGCCTCAGCTAACTCACGCACTTTTAATCTTCTATCCTTCAACACCATATCGTGGATTTTATTGATGATTTCGGGAGTAGTTGCTTCTACGGGCCTTCCTGAACGTGGTTCGTCACTTATTGATGTACGACCACGCTTAAATTCATTTACCCAGTTATAAACCGATGCTAAGGCAGGGCCAGATGTGCCATGAACTGAGTCCAATTCATTTTTTATCTCATATGGAGTTAAACCCTTTAAATGAAAATGTTTAATTACCGCTCTGAACTCGTTTTTTTCCATTTTTCTTAACAAGCAATTTTTTTTTTCAATTGGTTATAAAAACACGTAAACTCAGAAGATGTGGACTGTGACTGCACCATATATCTAGTCGGGAGTGGTGCTGACTGAAAACAGATGATTTGGAGCGATTCGCGCGCCATCTGTTGGTCATTCTAAAGACTTATTGAACTACCCTCGTATATCATAATTTATATTACATTTTCGAAAGAAGAAATTGTAAAGCTTAGTAAAATTCTGTGGGCTATTCATGATAATGAAGATCAGGTAACTTGTATTACCTTAAAGATATATATATATATATATATATATATATATATATATATATATATATATATATATATATATAAAAGCAATGTCATTTATAGATAATAATCGAAACTTCTTTGTTCTAGAATCAAGCTGATAAATGCATGATCCATGGGGATAATGACACTGTAAGTAATAGTAATAATACTAATAATAATAATAATAATAATAATAATAATAATGCCTGCATGCAATCTTATAATTTATTTTTACTTTGTATTTAGGTTGAAATAGTGAAAGGTTGTGGCGTTTTCTTGAAGCAGTACGAGATTGATAACATTCTAACAACCTATAAGAAAGAGCCCGGGGAGATGGTGCGCAAAACAATTAAATTAATAATGGGAGAGGATGTCCTAAAAAGAAGTTCTCCAACGGGTAGAAACGGATGGAGTCCGATTCCTCAAAACATATTTGAAGGAGTTGAAAGTAACTAAATTTTTTAAATTATATTTTATTTTTTCGTACCATGGAATAACGCAATGAGGTAATATTCTGATATTTTGTAGGATTTGTGAACGTGAACACAACGAAAAAAAAATATAAGATATCCCATAAAAAATACAGAGAAGTTCTGACAGCATATTGTGCAACTCTCCGGGGTACTAAAAAGAAAATGATAGAAAAGAAATGTACACAGCCACCAGTAAGAAAAGTCAACAAATTAATCCTAGAAAAAAAGAAAAGTTTACTCAAAAAGAAAATGAAAAAATTGAAGAAAGTCAAAAACGAGAAGACTTTAGTGAACATCTAGGAGAGAGTGAAGTAGTACAGCATGAGAAAGTGAAAGAGTTACAAAGAGATAGAAATAAAACATTTATAGAAAAACAAAAGGAAACAATTTCGCAGAAAGAGGACTTGATTTACGTAAAAAGAATAAATATACAACAGAAAGAACTAGAAGATGGGATCGAAAAGCGATTGAGGAAAGAATTAAAAAAAAAATAAGACTAGAATTAAAAGAAGAGCTCAGAAAAGAATTAAAGGAAAAGTACAGGAAGGAAAATGAAGACAAATCCACCCGATCTCATGAGGAAAAGCTCAGACTGGAAGAGAAAGAAAAGCTTGAAAAGGATCGAGAGGAAAATCTCAGACAAATAAAAGAATCAAAGCTAAGACAAGAGAAAAACAAGCTAAACTAGAACAACAGACAAGTCTCAGGCAAGAGAAAGAAGAGAAAATTAGCCAAGAACGAGAAGAAAAGCTTAGACAGGAGAAAGAAGAGCACGCAAGGCAAGATCAAGAGGAAAAGATCAGGCAAGAAAATGAAAAGAAGCCGCAAGACAAAAAGGAGAAACAAAAAACACGTACGAGGAAAGAAAAGTTCGAACAGGAAAAAAGCAAAAAGGGAAAGCAGGAAGACAGACAACTATGGAAGAAAAAAAGTTATAAGTGGTAAAAGAAAACGCAAGTCTGATGAAGTTACCGATAAATCAATTAAGAAACACAAGTAATTAAATGTATTTAAAAAATATGTTTAAAAAATGTTATAATTTTATGCAGTAGTTCAAAAATATATTTTAAAGTATAAAATTAAATAAAATGAATGATATTTGCTTGAAATTAATATCGCAGAAAACATATTAAACGCGGAACATTCTGTATTACGAAAATAATTACCACAGAACTCGAAACAAATTAACATTATTCAGTATAGTAGATATAAAGTCAATAAATGTTGTAATAATTATTTCCATAAAGTCAGAATATTAAGTATTGTATACGTTTCTTTATAACACGTGTATAAAAAAGACCATTTTCGGCGCATATAACGTGGAGCTAAAATAGAGTTTTCCGAGCTTCAGAAATAAAGTGGAGCAAAAATCGTCATTTTCGCCCTGGAGAGCGAAAATAACCATTTTCGCTCCACTTTATAGACGACAAAAAATGGTCTTCTTTATGCACTTTTTATAACAAATACGGTGAACAGCAAGGGGCGAATGGGCTTTCTCAGACTCGGATGATGATTGGAGCACTCGTGTTCGTCACGGTCGCCGTAGGCGCTCGAGACTGCCACTCGTGCTCAAACATCATCCTCGCTTGAAAAATTCCATTTTCGCCCCTAGTTATACAATGTACTATTTATCATAAAATACATATATACTATACGAAATTGAAAGGTTATTCATAAGTTCTAAGTCTACTGATCTATTTTCTAAATAAATTAAAAAAAATTTCGCCACATTGTCGCCGTAAAATTTTGATTATTCTTTTAAAGTTTTTGTCACGTTTGTCTAAGCGGTCGCCGAATTCTTACCTTTACATAAAGTTATGCTGAAGTTCTTGTCAAGTTTTACCAAACCTTCGCCAAATTCTTACGTTTTTTTAAAAGTTAGTATGAAGTTTTTGTCAAGTTGTGCCAAACTTTCGCTAAATTTTCGCCGTTTTTTACAAATCTCTGTACAGATTTTCTAAAATTTTGTCAAATTTTTGTTACATTTTCACACTTTCCGACCAGCGGGTGTAAAGTGAGTACTCTATGCTCGCTGCTTATTTTATTTTACGCCCGCTCGTTCCGCCAATATAAATGAGAATAAAACTGACCTAAACTTGTTTTATGAAAATCAATATATGCGTTACAATAAATATAATGAGCACCACATGTGTTAGGGCCATTTTGACCTCGTGTATTTGTAGTATACTCATCTCAGGCATCTACAAACTCACACACGGTAAAAAAAGGTCCACTTCTCGCCCTTGGTACACAATATACTATTTTGTCATATTTGCACCTAAAGTATACTTTTTCATATATATATAAAGCGAGCGGAAAGTGGATCTCTTATTCCGATCTCGGGCGGAAAACCAAACCCAATAAATCAACCCTCCAACGGTCAAATAACGCACTTTCCGCCCGCTTTATATATGTACGAAAACTCATCCTCAAGTGTCATTAGAGTAGTAATTCCCGATTATTGACAATATATGTATAGCCATTAACATAAAGGAGTTATATATATATATATATATATATATATATATATATATATATATATATATATATATATATATATATATATATATATATATATATATATATATTAAATAAAACTTCTCTGATTCCAAATAGTACCGGAATCATTTGAAATTTTTTCAAAGAGCATAGAAAGCCGTTTTTATTAATTAATTCAATCTAGAAATTCTATTAATATTTGAAACCTAGACAGTTTAGACTCTTAAAAAAGCAATACGATATTGAATTTATCAAGTTTGGCAAAGTTTTTTTTACAAATATTGATAAAGTTTATCTGAAATATTACCTAAGTTTTACCAAACTTTCACTACATTTTTACCATTTTTCACAAGGTCTAATGAAGTTTTTCTAAAGTTTTTGCCAAACATTTAGCAACTTTCATCAAAGTTTTTTATAAGTTCTGATAAAAAGTTCTGTTTTTAAAGTTTTGCCAAGCTTTCAAAAACCTTTGCCTTTTCTTAGAAGTTCTTTTAAACTTTTTCTAAAGTTTTGCCAAACTTTCACTAAACTTTCATCAAAATTTTATCTGTTTTACAGTTTCTGATAAAGTTTTTTTAAAGTATTGCCAAACTTTCAAACACTTTTGCCTTTTCTTAAAAGTTTTTATAAAGTTCATCTAAAGTTTCCCAAACTTTCCTAGAACTTTCAACAAGCTGTACTATTTTTTTTACAAATTCTTAAGTTTTCCTAAAGATTTGCCAAATTTTTTCCTAAATTTCTGTAAGCTTTTACTAAGTATTCACTATTTTTTGCAAGGTTTGATGAAGTTTATTTGAAGTTTCTCGAAACGTTTGCCAAGTTTAGCCTTATATTTGAACAAGTTTGGAAAACTCTCATTGGCCAAGTTGAGCATAAGTTTTGCCAAACTAAAACTTCAGCCAAACTTTGGCTAAACGTAATTTTTTTACGCGGTTTACATACGTATTTTGCATAAATTTGTCATATCAAAGTGAAGATATAACTAATCCACATAGCACCCAATATTGAAGGAATGTTGTAGAAATATTTAAACGTTGCTGTGCTATTGCGGATAAGTTGATAAGCACCTACATTTCTGTGATATTCCAATATGATTTTCAAGATTGCAGTATTGCAGCAACATTTCTAAAATATTACATTACGATATATCACATTGTAATATTGCAGTGATATTCTTGTAATACTACGCTATGCTAAATTACAACGGAAGATTGTTGCAATAATTCTACAATATTACATTTTGATGAATCACATCGTAATATACGTAGTACGTTACTGCAATATTGTTATGTGACATGTCACATTGCACTATTACATCAATATTATTCCAAGTTTACAGGCTGACATTTCTCGATGCATGTCACATTAATACTGCTGAAATATTACTACAATATTTCACTGTGACAAATCACATTAAAACATACACGAAATATCCTGTAATATTGTTATGTGACATATCGCATGAAAATATTATTGTAATATTTCTGCAAGTTTACAGAATGATATTTTTTAATACATCTCACATTAATACTGCCGAAATATTTGTATAATATTACACTGTTACACATAAAACTGAAATATATGCAAAATATTCTGTAATATTATTATGTGATGTATTATTATTTTAAGATATGACAGCTATATTCCTGCAAGATTACATAGTGACATTCTGGGATGCATTTCAAACTACTACTGTAGAAATGTGTCTACTATATCATTTGCCAATAAATCAGTCATCATTTGTTTAACGATAACATTTTAATTTTATCGTTTTATATGGTCAGAAATCTTGACTATAACTGTAAAAATGTTTTAATAATGTAGTTAGTCAAGGTTTACGTAAAACAAATCGAAGGAAACCGATTATTGTCATTGTACATTATTTGAAAATCAATTTTCTCAAGATTGCCGCTAGATAGCGCTTTAGCGTTTTCTCGCAAGTGCTAAGATTCGTCTTCAGTTACTATATAAGGACGGTTCAAACATTACGATTATGTGTGTCATACCGAAGCTGCTACGTATGAATGATTATTGACAGGTGTTTATTACATGTATATTACTAATACTAATAATGGTACTAGCGTTACGGCGAAATAAAGATAATAAAAAAATGAAAAGGATATTATATATACTTTCGATAAAATAATAAGAATATTACTGGAATGTTACTGAAATATTACCCAGTATTTCCATTATTATTATGAAATGATAATAATATTCGTGCAATATCACTGCAATATTTCCCGTTCGCACCGCAACAAATAAAAACTCATAATAATATTGTTGTGATGTTACTGAAATGTTGCCTGATTGTCACCAAAATATTGTATTGATATTCCCCGTAATATTTCTGTGACAAAAACGTCGCGGACATTAAATGTTGCTACAATATTATTGCTATATATCACAGGACTATTTAATATTGCGTGTAGTACTCATGTGATATTGCTACAATATTGATTGCTATGTGGGAAGTGCAAAGTTTCCCTTTTTCATATGCTCTATTCGACTGGACTATTCCCCTTTTCTATCGTCATGGGTTAACCTCTGGCTGAAGAGGTGTATGGTCGATGGTATATTGGCAGTGGATTTGGTACCGGTCTTATCCGAACCTTTCCGGACTATGGTAAAATAGTTAATGCACAATCTGAAATTAAACTTTCCGATCCTTTTTTTGGTAAATATTTTTAAAACCTTTCCGATTCCTTCTAATCTTTATTTTTTCTAGTTTTATTATAATCTTTACGTTTTTGTTTTATTATACTTTTTTGAGAGACGTTCCGATTTTTTCTGGGTCGATCGAACCTTTATGTCTCTTAGTGAATTCTGGCAATTATTTGAGGTCTTTTTACAAAATTTTGTCGTTCGCATATTTTGAGATAGCTAATAATAATGCTATTCACTGAGCATTAGCCTATATCAAATTTTTGAAATAATATTAAATATTTTATCTATGCACTACCAACTTAAATCACTCTGGGCTATATATGCATAGCTAATACAAAAGTGTACAAAAGCTGAAACAAAAAAATATTATTGTTAAGATATTTTTTATAATAAATAGAGAAATTCTTGAATGTTGATTAATGTAGTTTTTTAGTTCACAAATATTTATATAAACATGTGACGGGTAATGGCATCTCGTCACATTCTCTCTCTCTCTCTCTCTCTCTCTCTCTCTCTCTCTCTCTCTCTCTCTCTCTCTCTCTCTCTCTCTTTCAAATATAACATGTACTATAGAATCAGCTGTTACAGGCATCATCAGCGGCGACGGGATAATGGGAAGGAGCCGAGGAAGGGTGAGAGAGAAAGAGAGAGAGAGGTAGGCTGAATGGAGCAGACGCGTAGCGCGGAGCCGCAATATTTGGGCAGAGACGCTTGAGCTCTCGTGAGCGAAGCTACGATTGTCGCGAGCGCGTATACTGACCGCGAGAAGACCGTGCGAGATTGTTGAGCAACGGAAACGGGGAGACCTCTGCGCATCAACGCTGTCTAGCCCCAGGCCATAGCCGAGTCCGACGACAAGCATCCGGGCGACGTCGCCAAAAACCATATAAAACTATAAAACTCGCTCTATATTCTATTATGCTTTATCTTTGAAATATTGTAAAGTTGTCAATTATATATATTGTTGAAAATAAAAACCAAAGAAGTACGCCAAAATATGGAAGATTTCAAACAATACAATATGACATCCTCAAAATACTCAAATTTAATATGAAAAAAGATGTTCAAAATTGATAAAAATCGAGATTTACACTGCAATACAAATATTGCCGGATAATTAGAAATCAATACGTCAGATCTTGAATAATTTCCGACAATATCATGTCATGAATCTCGATTTTGAAATGATATTTATGATTTTAACTAATATTATGAAGACTTAAACGTAAACGTAAACTTCAAACGTTACAAAATAAATTTAGAAAGACAAAGCGGAAAATTATGAATATCAAATTGTATACAAATGAGAGATTAACTGGGAAAATAAATACCAGAGTTATCATACACGTATGGAATGAAAACCATATTCTTTTAAAATGCCCTCGCGGTGAGCGTGATGTCTCGAAAACTACTTCACCGAACGATTTGAGATTTTACACATTTGTTTGTCATCACATTGACCGGTACTTGAACGACTAATTTATTAGTTTAATGAAAAACTTTGTTTTTATGCCACGAAAAACAAAATGTAAACGTGAAGAAAATTGAGTTTTTGATAAAAGTGCCAGCATTTTCTTTTAATTCAAAATTTTGCAAAAAATTGATATTATTGATAATCTATGAAAATTACAATTAAATTATTTTTTTTATCATCACTTATATAATAATTATTAAACATCTATCTTTTTTGTAGAAATACAGGTTCAAATGAAGCAAATAGTAACCAAATCATCGCGTTGAGGTTATATCTGTTATGTCCGATTAAAGACGAGACATTTATATATAGAAATATAGATTCTAGAAACTGTGTATATAAGATCATTTATGTGATCTTATGCAAGATCTATATATCACATCTTATCTTATATATTTGCAAGTTTTCTTATTATATCTTAGTAAGATTTTATGTAAGATCGTACCAGCGAAATTCAATCCAGAACTGTCGTAAGAACTTACATAAGGTCTTATGTAAGATATTATGTAATGCACATGTGCATTGAGAGAATTTCTGATAATTATTAAAATCTTGTAAATATTTAATGTAGGTTTAGGGGTTCTAGACATGTTTTGAGCTGCTTTTTACCATGTTTTTCATTTTTGTAGTAAGGACATAAATAAAAACTTATTTAGGAATTTACATAAGAATTTGCATAGGAATTTACATAAGAATTTGCATAGGAATTTACATAAAAACTTATATAAGGACTTAAGTAAGAATTGACACCAGTTCTTATGTAAGTTTATATGGAAATTCTTATATAAATTCTTAGATAAGGTCTTACGTTATGTAAGTGCAAAATTTTTTTTAAATGTTAAAATCCGATAAAGCATGTCTAGGTCCCCCTAAATAGGGGTATCATCCAAATGTTATGTCCAAAGTTGGAATTTATTTACAGGAATAATGTATATTTACAAAATTTTAATAATTTTCAGAAATTTACTGAATGAGCCTTACATAAAGTCTTACATACGATCTTATGTAAGAAATTATGCCAGTTCTGAGTTGAATTTCGCTGGTTGGATCTGATATAAGATGTTACATAAGATTACATGTACGATCCTATGGAAGATCTTATGAAAAATTTTCATGTACGATCCTATGGAAGATCTTATGAAAAATTAATGAATAGTCCAACGTACAATAAGATTGCTATCAAAATTACTTCACAACATAACAATGTAACTTTTTCTATATATAGGTACGCAGTTTATAAAATGTACATATAAATGTCTCGTCTTTATTCATATAAGAGATATAACCTCTCTACATGATTTCTTTACTATCTGTATCATTTGAGCAGGTGTTTTTATATTCATCCAGTCATGAAACTGATGAAGGTAAAAGGTTCTTATCTTAAGTGATAAAAAGATACAGTAGTGGACAAAAGTATAGAGCCCCCAAATATTTTTACATTTTAATACATATATTTGATTGTGTTTTGACAAAAACTTGTTAAATGATTTCAAAAAAGCAAATAAAAGTAAATTTTATTCTCATTAAAAAGCCACCGAAATATCTTCTTTTACTGGTTATTGAAACAGATTTTGAAAATTGCCCTTTTCAAATCAATGTAAACTGTGAATCTATTTTTCAAGCTTTGTTCATTACTTCATAACTTTTCTTAAAGTTAATGTAAAAAAAGTATTTTGGTGACATTTTTAAAGGAATAAAAATTATTTTCATTTGCTTTATTTGAAATTATTTTACGACTTTTTCTTTCAAAGATATAGGTTTAAAAATTCAAAATAAAATATATGTATTTAAGTGTAAGAGTATTTGGAGGCCTAAACTTTTGGCAACTACTGTAATTCGATTGTGTGATTTTCATAGGTTGTCAATATTAACAACTCTTTTTTTCTAATTTTAAATAAAAATAAATGATATTGTTAAATACACTAATGTAGTAGATAAAGAAATATGTTCACTATATTTAGGAGAAGTCAAAAGATTATGAGCTCTAGAATACAACTCTAAATTGTCGAAGATGGATCTGGACCGGAAGTATGATTATTTAAGTCAATACCCTCTTTTTCACATTTCTTGAAATACCTCGCTAAATACGGATTTTAAAGAAAAAATCACTGTAATAAAGATGTTGAGAATTGAATTTTGTAGAGGATTAGCACTTTTCGAAAGTTAAAAAATCAATTTTAGTATTTCATAATAGCCGTAGAAGCATAAAATTCGAAAAATGTTTGAGCGTAAAAAAATATGTAAAAAAATTATGGATGTTGTCAATAATACAATTAGCAATGCCACTAAGTGTCCTTAAAAAGATGCGCCGGCTCCGATTTCCAAATTTTAAAAGGACGCCCTATTACAAAAAGGTTAATGCAGCATTTTGGATTTGCGGTAACATCCATCTGAGAATAATTAATCTAAAGTAAAAAAGTTAGTTTCAAAATTTCCCCCTTTTTTTTAAACAAAAACTCGAAAATTTTTTTAGTGTACTGCATTGCAAAAATAGCAACAAAGTATTTTGTAGAAAATTTTCTGAATTTTGCATAAAAATGGTTCCAAAACGTTGTAATGCCCCTTTCGATTAATTAAACTCATTTTAAAACTAAAAATCCTAAAAAAAGTGGATCTTATCACTCGAATCATTACACCAAAAATTATGAAGATAGCTTTCTTCAGTACAAAAATGACTGCCTTAGTCGCGAAATGCAATATTTATATAAAAAAATCAAAATAAAATTTGAAAAATTTCATGACTATTTAAAGGAACATTTTGACAGAAATGAATTTTTCTTTATTTTTTTGTTATTGATTTCCCAGAGAATATATATATAATCAAGAGCAAAAAAAAATTATTTTCTTTAACCAATTTTAACATTTTTACAGGGTTCTTATAAGTGTACGTGAATTCTTCAGAGTTTTTTGACCAAGTACTTTCGAAGTACGGTGGGTCAAAGGTGGTAATTTGACCTTTTTTGCATTCTGGAGCTATTTTGAATGATTTTTAGCTCAATAGGAATACATTTTACGCAAAAATTGAATCTATACTTTTTATATGCTGTAACGAAATGCGAGCCCTGTATTACCATGGGTCCGCGCAATGGGTAATGCGCTCTGAGCGGGTGGCACAGCCTGGCACAGGTGTGTTACCCAAAGAGAACGCAAACGGAAGCGCGGCGCTGGACGCGCCAACGCGTGAGGACCGACACTCTCGATAGGACTACCGGCCCGCGCGCGTCAATAGTTTTTAGTCTCTCCCGCCTCCATTGGATTCTCCCACGTCGTGCTCCCACGTGCAACCACTTGTTGTGGTATCGAGTGTATGTGTGTGTGTGTGCGTGAGCGAACTAAAGTCGTTCAATAAGTGGAGGCGCACGCGATTACACTCTCCACAAGTAGAAAGAGAGAAAGAGGAGAGATACGAAGCGAGTCTCAGCGGCAAAGCAGCGGAGCGAGCGAGACGGAGCGAAGATGACCGTAGCAACACGCATCAGGCGCAGCGAGGGGGATAGGAGAGCCGACAGAGAGACAACGAGAGAGAGAGAGGGAGAGACATCGAGCAGCCGGTACGAGTTGCCGTCACACTCAAGCGTCGACTACGAGGTAAAGGGCTAGCCTGGGGTGGGAGATACGCGTGCGTCCAGGGTGGCACTTCTAGTGCACCGTACCCTGTATTCACAGCGGTGAATAACGGCGACGGGAGGAGACGCCCGCGATACGCGTCTCTCGCGAATCGAGCCGCGCGCTCAGCATCGATCGTGCTGAGCGCACTGCGACGCTTGGCCTGCGCGATATTAATTTTACCTACGTTACCATCGTTATTATTTGTCGTTATTTATTATTGTTATAATTTAAATATTATTAACTGTTATCTATTTGTATTATTATCTTTTATTCAATATAGTATATTTAATTGTTAATATTAAAAGTCGCGTTAACGTATTTCCCCCACAGACCCGCCGCTTTACGATCGAATTAGGCCGACAGCGAAAAGCTGTAAATTACACGCGTTACGTTATTTAGCTTTTTGCGATTCCACGCACCTTTCAGATCGCGAAATTCCGTGCATCGAGGTAACTCCGCACGAAGCCGAATCCGCCGGGATTCGGCAACTTAGGAGCAGAGAGACCAGAGCAGCGGCATCGAGACAGAAGCTCAGCGGCGGTGCGCCGCTGGCTTGCTCCGGGTAGAAGAAGCGGCTGAGAGTACGCACGCTTTGCGTGCGGCACATGCCCTTACAGGCTCTACTGGTCTAGAGTGATAGTTATGTAAACAATTACACACTCTGTTACAATGCAAATTCTCTGAATTTTTAAAAAAAAATATTCAAGGTCATATAGCTTATTCTTAATGGACTATGTCCAATTAAAATTTAAAAATAAGAAAAAATAAGAGTCTGATCCGGTTGATCATTATCAAAAAAATCATACAGATAACTTTTTTTAATACAAAAATACCTGCACACACATATATATATATATATATATATATATATATATATATATATATATATATATATATATATATATATATATATATATATAGGACGTTTCACATCAACCGGTTCATCAGTGCACCCAACATTTGGGTTAACCTATCAAGCGGTTTAAAGTCTCAAAATGTTCGTCTGGTCAAGAGCTTTCGAAAAAGTTCTGGCCTTTTCAAAAGTCCAACATGGCGCATAAAATATGGCGCCTGAAAGCCACATTTTCATGGCACATTCAACAAAAACGATAGTAAAAATGTTCTAATTTGTGAAATATACCTCCAAAAGGCATGTAAAACTCATTCAGAGACTTTTTATTGAGAATGATGAAGGAATTCCAAATACAAAAATGGCGGATCCAAAATGGCGGACATTATACCAACACCAAACGAGCTGTACCGCAACAAATGATTTAAGATCAGTTGAAAGTATCGATATAGGGGTTTTCGGGGCCTCTTAATCTTATTTTAACATCGATATTTCAAAATTTAAAATGACGGATCTAATATGGCGGACATTACCTCCACCTAACAACCATTTTACCACAACAATAGATTTTAGATCAGTTTAAAGTATCAATATGGGGGTTTCCGAGGTAAATGGTTCTAAATGTATCATCGGAATTAGTATTTGTGCATATGATTCTTATATTTTTCCGGTCTATTAGATTCAGAATTATCTGTCTGCGGTTTTTGTACGCACATTTTTCTATTGTTCTGTATATATATGCCTGCTGGATGAAAAAAAGATAGAATTTAGCCAAATGAATCAATATTTAATGACATTTTGTGCACTCTTATTAATTCTGGCGCCTGGTTCGTTGGCATTTGAGTAATGCATGACTTTTAATGTTTTACTATTTTCTGGGATAAATCCATGCCCCATTGGTACGTTTGTGACAGGTGGACAGTTTTTAAATCTCTTTGTTAGGAATTGACGAGTTTGTTCCTGATCTTTTTAGGTGTACAAAAAGAATTTTATATTGAATGATCGCGCATTAGTCTATGAATAAAGAGCTTTAACATCTAGAATGTCTTTATGTTTTGCAGCTTGTAAGCTCGCTCTTTTAGCTACTCTCTTTACTATCGCTCCAACTCCATCGCAACTACCTCTTTCGTGTACTGTTGCCAAATAGTGCCATTCAGCATCAATGCCAAAATCTCTCTTATGGCTCATTAAACTACTCATTTGATAACGATTTTCAAAATGCTGTTTAGCACCATCAGTAGCATATATAACCTTTATTACTCTGGGACAAACATTGCGAATTTCAGGCATAAACTGTTGCTGCATTATGTATACTGCAAGTCGGATATAGATACTGTACTGAAATTGAAATGCTTTAGCTTGCCTTCAGATTTATAATAAACGACAGCAGAAAAAATCGTACTCTGATCTGTAAAAGCATAGTTCTCAGCAAAATCCAATTGAGCAAGAACCTCTTCATCTGAAAGGTTATTTTTCTTCTCAGAAATAAACTTTGATTGCTCCTTAGCGATGAAGTGATGAGGTATCAACTTTTCTAGGCTAGAACATAAAGTTTCAATACATTTTTGCGATGTTAGGCATTGTTTTATCAAAATGTATCTATCGGTTGATTGCCAAGTGCTGAAGATGACTTAATGAATATTGTGCTCATGCATAATATTCTCAACGGAATTATAAAACTTTTGAATGTCTGGACAAAATTTGCATTCATTTAAATAACAACTTGGTTTGGGATGCTTACATAGAACGAAGTTCAAACAATCTTTATAATTCTTCAGAATATTGTTTGAGATTTTTTCTATGTTTACTGCATCCATCATCGCCTTGGAATTTTGATGTATCGTACACACATACGTTGTGTGTACCAGAGGATCTTGCAAAGACACAACATTTTGATCTCAGTTCCGCAAACTTGGTAAGCCCAATCGGATGTTCAGGAAACTGTTCTTTAAATTGATTATGAAGGTTCTTAATATCAGTAAGTAATAATATTTTCTGCACTTTTATTTTTTAACCATCTACATAAATACTGACGGTATCTTTTTTATTTGGCATAATTCTGCTGTTAAGGTCATTTTCGTAAAAATCTTCAACTTTCTGAGTAGTTTCTGCAGGTAAGGTTTTTCCACTTTTTGCAACAGGAGAAGCCAAAACTCCATCTGATTCTCTTAACTTTTGGCTTTACGAGCCATTCTCAAAGACACCAAATTGGTCCATAATTTTACGTATAGCCCAGTTTCGGGCAAAATAGTAAGAATACTCACACGTAATCGATCATTCTCTGGCATAGATTGCAATTTGTTTTTGAGTCCAGTTAAAATATCTGTACGATCATCTTGTTTAAGTGCATCCGTGTTTGAAACAGAAGGTGAGTCAGTATCTGATTGAAAATCAACACCCATACTGACGTTTGGTAATGACAAATCATGTAGTCTGTTAAAATATTCTCTACATGAATCACAAATCACTGAGGAGTTCGGATTATCAGTATAGACATCTTGAATTGCTTTGGAGATCAAATGGATTTACACATCTATCGGTACGGTATTTTTTCGCAGGAGAAGACAGTATTGTAGGATATGAGAGAGCACAACCAAAACAAAAGAAATGTTAGAACGAAAGCAAAAAATTGAAAGTATAAAAAAACTATAAAGAACAAAATTACTGCTAGTACAGTTGAACAAGGAGTCGCCGATAAAGTAAGACTTACTCAACAACTGTCCTAAAATAAAGTCGCCGATGAAGAAAGCCGCTGATTGACTTGCTCGCCGACTATCCTGAAAAGGACTGTTCGAGAAAAAGTTGCCGATGAAGAAAACCGCTGATTGACTGTTTCTCCAACAGTCCTTTTCAGGATAGTTGGCGAGCAAGTCAATCAGCGGCTGTCTTCATCGGCGACTTTTTCTCGAACAGTCCTTTTCAGGATAGTTGGCGAGCAAGTCAATCAGCGGCTTTCTTCATCGGCGACTTTTTCTCCAACAGTCCTTATTAGGACAGTTGTTGAGTAAGTCTTACTTTATCGGCGACTCCTTGTTCAACTGTACTAGCAGTAATTTTGTTCTTTATAGTTTTTTTTATACTTTCAATTTTTTGCTTTCGTTCTAACATTTCTTTTGTTTTGGTTGTGCTCTCTCATATCCTACAACAATGTCTTCTCCTGCGAAAAAATACGGTACCGATAGATGTGTAAATCCATTTGATATTAATAAAGGACACAGCCAATTACTTAAAAAGATCTCCAAAGCAATTCAAGATGTCTATCCTGATTATCTGAACTCCTCAGTGATTTGTGATTTATTTAGAGAATATTTTAACAAACTACATGATTTGTCAGCACCAAACGTCAGTATGGGTGTTGATTTTGAATCAGATACTGACTCACCTTCTGTTTCAAACACGGATGTACTTACAGATATTTTAACTGGACTCAAAAATAAATTGCAATCTCTGCCGGAGAACGATCGATTACGTGTGAGTATTCTTACTATTTTGTCCGAACACTGGGCTATACATAAAATTATGAACCAATTTGGTGTTTCTTACAGAATTGCTCGTAAAGCCAAAAAGTTAAGAGAATCAGATGGAGTTATGGCTTCTCCTGTTGCAAAAAGTGGAAAAATTTTACCTGCAGAAACTACTCAGAAAGTTGAAGGTTTTTACAAAAATGACCTTAACAGCAGAAAATATTATTACTTACTAATATTAAGAACCTTCATAATCAATTTAAAGAACAGTTTCCTGAACATCCGATTGGGCTTACCAAGTTTACGGAGCTGAGACCAAATGTTGTGTCTTTGCAAGATCCTCTGGTACACACAACGTATGTGTATGTACGATACACCAAAATTTCAAGGCGATGATGGATGCAGTAAACATAGAAAAAATCTCAAACAATATTCTGAAGAATTATAAAGATTGTTTGAACTTCGTTCTATGTAAGGATCCCAAACCAAGTTGTTATTTAAATGAATGCAAATTTTGTCCAGACATTCAAAAGTTTTATAATTCCGTTGAGAATATTATGCATGAGCACAATATTCATTAAGTCATCTTCAGCACTTGGCAATCAACCGATAGATACATTTTGATAAAACAATGCCTAACATCGCAAAAATGTATTGAAACTTTATGTTCTAGCCTAGAAAAGTTGATACCTCATCACTTAATCGCTAAGGAACAATCAAAGTTTATTTCTGAGAAGAAAAATAACCTTTCAAATGTAAAAAGGATAAGTAGATATTCTCTAAAGTCCATAAAGAAGTGGGTCACCAAAGGAATAATTATATCATGTAATAGAAAACAATTATTATATAATATATGGAGAAAGGAACCCAAAAATATCGTATTTAAAAATTAATATAAAAACTATATGAAAATATTAGACACATTTCCCGTATAGCACCCAATAATGCAGGAATGTTGTAGAAATATTTAAACGTTGCTGTGATATTGCGGATAAGTTGATATATTGCACCTATATTTCTGTGATATTCCAATAATTTTCAAGATTGCAGCATTGCAGCAATCAATATATATTAAACATTTTTTGTTTTGTGCGCGAGTGAAATCCCCAGTCAAATTCCATAAAGCATTTGTTTATTCCAATCGACAATCAACGCATCGAAACGTGTCATTGATCGTTTCTCGGAATTGCGTGCGGATCACGGGCACTGCATTTAGAGGAGAGGACAAGCGCGCGGCAAAGGGTGTTTACATTTTCGAACGCAGTCGCGATAAAGATGATCGTGCACAGCTACAGCTACTTCTCAGGTAGTTCTTTTTACGGCAAGGTTGCGCAGGTTATCTTAATAGTCCTGGTCAGGTAGAATCACGAATGCGCTCGAGTCGAATTAAGGAGTTATCTCACGCATACAAGGAGTTGAACGACGAGTTAGCTTTGCTAGAAGTAGATGCAGAAGAAGTAGGTTTGATGAAGGTCATCCAGCGCGATTTTTATGTGATTACGTAGAAAATCGAGAGTGAAGGTAATGCTAACATTAATAACACGACTCAGGGCGCGCTGATGGGTAATTCAACTTTCACCGAGAAGCAGCGTCTTGAAATTACCGGTAACAGAACTCCCGAAATTCGATGGCAACGTCGATAAATGGTTTCCTTCAAGAATTCATTTATATCTATGGTAGTTGCGCGTACTGACATTCCTGATTTAGTTAAATTTTTGTACTTGAAGAATTGCCTTATCGGCGAGGCTGCTAATAAAATGACGAAAATTACGCGAGCGTGTGGAACTTATTGTAGGACGCATACGAGCGTGAACGTATTCTTATAGCAAAGCATCTCGATGCAATTATAGGTATTTTAGTTTTGACGGAGGCTTCGGCGAGCGCTTTCTATCGGGGATGGTAGACATTGCGCGTCAGCATGTTACAATGTTAAAATCACTCGACCATCATCCGAGAGATCACGTTATCGTGCACATTCTCTAGCAAACGCTACCGCCGGACATCCGGTTAAAATGGGAGGAATCGCTCACTTTAGATACCATACCTACGTTAAAGGAGTTTTTTAAATTCATCGGAGAAACGGTGTTTAGACTGCACAGCATGGAGAGAAACGTCTCGTGATGTTAAGCAGTGTCGGCGGAGGGGGGGGGGAGGTACGTCGTAATGGAAAAGAGACGCATGTATCAAAGGCGAAAAAGACAGATACAGGGACGCGCGCTCTCGTTGCAGCGATTTCATGCGCTCATTGCCAGGGCCAATACCACATTTACAGGTGTCCCATCTTTGAAAAGATGGCGACTCAACAGCGGTGGGACGCTGTAAAGAGTAAAAAACTTTGCCGCAACTGCTTGCGTAGGCATGCGAGGGAGTGCACGGCTATTAAATGTAAGCAATGCAATCGATTTCATCATATGCTTCTCCACACGGGCAATGCAAGCGCACCCACAATTTCAAATTTCCCTTCCAGGGTAAAATCAGATTCCAACGTAAAGTCACACTCTCGTTTATCTCGTTCTCAGCTGATGATGAGCGCTATCGTGTGCGTAAGCAACGCCGACGGGAAATTCGTAGAAGCTCGCGCGCTTTTAGATACTTGCGCAACTGCGCATTTTATCGTTTCTGATTTCGCACATAAACTTAAACTTCTCATGCGCATTTGTTCCATTCCTATAGGAGTGATTAATGAGATGCGTACCGTTTCTGAAAACAGCATTGAAGTTTGTTTTCCTGACGAAATCTTCCCGCGCGAACAGGTTAGAATTCCCGCTAACTTGCGATTTGCCGATCCGCAATTTTACGTTTCAAGACAGGTTGATATGTTACTCGTAATAGGTTCCGGCGCTACACTTTCGTTACTTTCGATCCGCCAAATCAATTTATCGCGAAATAACTGCGATTTATATGTATAAAAAACATAGCTAGGTTAGGTAATAGTAGGGGGATTAAATGAAGTTCAAGGTTCGAAAGCGGTTTGTAATTTATCGGAGATAATTGATCAATTAGCACGATTTTGGATCGTAGAAGCCGTTCCAGGCACGTTAGATAGTTGCGCTTTGCAAATTACATTACACCGAGACGACGACATGAAATCCGGATGGGCGTACGTCTAGCGTTTCATGGCGAAAAATTCGATTTCGGCGATTCGCGCTTACAAGCATTACGGTGATTTCGTGATCTTGAGAAACGCTTTTATTAATAAACCTGATTTAAAAATCGAATATAGTAGAGTCATGCAAGAGTGCATAGATTTAAATCACATGACATTGGTTTAAGATGAAAATTTAGGGGGATATTATTTACCTCATCACGAGGTCATCAAGCTTTCGAGCAACACGACTAAAACTCGAATCGTATTCGATGCATCCGCAAAATCTAATCAAGGGTTTTCACTCAATAACGTTTTAATGGTCGGTCCGACAATTCAGGATAAATTACTCACACACTTGATTAGATTTCGCACGCACACTTATGTATTGACAACGGATATAGAAAAAATGTATAGTCAGATTCTTGTATATCCCGAAGATCGACGCTATCAGCGTATTTTTTGGTATCACTAAAGTTTTCTTAGAGTTTACGAGTTAAATACCGTAACCTTTAGCGTATCATTAGCTCCTTATCTCGCGATTCGCACTGTGAAGCAACACGCGGAAGATGAAAGGGTAAACTTTTTAGAGGCTGCGGAGGTACTAAAGCACGATCTCTATGTCGACGATCTTCTGACAGGAGCAGATTCACTTGAAGATATTTCTGGTATCCGTGACGACATTATAGAGCTTCTTAAACTAGGCGGTTTCAACATTCGACAATGGGCTTCGAACCATAACCAAGCGCTGGACAATCTCGATGCTAAGGTCCTCAACTTAAATTGCAATATGGATAACGATTCAGTTTTAAAAACACTCGGCGTTACATTGGGTTCGCGGCATGATAAATTAGTTTATTCAGTCAACTCAATTCAGCTTCCAATTACAATTACAAAGAGGATGATTTTACAAGAATTTGCGAAAATTTTCGACCCCTCGGGATTATTAGATCCGGTAATTTTATACGCGAAGATTATCATGCAGGAATGCTGGAAGGTTCAGGTAAATCGGGACGAATCAGTGCCATAAGAATTATATTCACGTTGGGTTCTATTCGCAGAGCAATTGTAACTTCTACGTAACGTTTTGATGGAACGACATCTCGTCTTTAATGGTGAAGTCTGGAGGTTGAGGTTCAAAATATCGATTTTTTTTATAATTTATTTTGAAAGTACAATATTTAGAGAATATACTGTAGAAATTTCAGACCGAAATTCGAAATATTAAGCACATATTCGAAAGCGTATTATAGTTACGCGCTCTAAGCCGCGCGGCAGCTGCAACGGTCGGTCCCCTTTATTGTTATTGTATAACGTTTATACCTGCGTACAGCAGCATAAAAGTTTGTATATACTTAAATTTATACCTGTACGTATGTATATTATATTTCGGAGCACAGGTTAGGTTATACGTTTCGGAGCAAACCGGCAGTAGGCCTAAAACTAGAAGTCCTGGGCAAGCTGATGAACCGAGAAAATTTCGAGGTAATCAGTATACTGCTGAAAAAGTCACTCAATTTGTTAGCACTTCTGCTGATAAAATAAAAAATCAAAGTGACATCGATGTGGCTTTGAGTGAAACTGCTACTTACTACTAAATTTCACTCTAGTGTTCACAGCATTACAATCCGCGATAAAGTGCAAGTTGTGTAATGGTGATATCAAGTTTTTGAAAAAATCAGTGCAAGGATTGGGATTCAAACTGTGTACGAAGTGCTCGTGTCAAGATTTTTTAATTAACTCTTGTCCGATGATCAGAAATGCGTACGAAGTAAACAGACACTTTATTTTTGCTATGCGGTTACTCGGCGTCGGTTTAGCTGGCATAAATGTGTTTTGCTCATTGATGGATTTAGGCTCCGGCTTTAGTAAAAGTGGTTATTATTATATAACTGGCCAAATATATATTGCTGTAAAGGCCATAGTTGAAACTGTGTTAAAAAAAGCAGTGATAGAAGAAAAAGAAAAAATGCGGCAAACGGTCATCCGGAAGATGAGATCACATTTTCTTAACATCGCTTTTGGGCATCGTCTCTTCGATTGGAAAGTTTACGAACAAAATCGTGGATGTTATAGAAAAATCAAAAGTGTGTAAACCATATGAAAAGTGGGTAGGCAAAGAAGAAACGGACGAATATTTGGAGTGGTACGAACATCATACGAAAGAATGTACGGCAAATCACGAAGGAAGTTCGGGAAAAATGGAAGTGGATGGTGTGATCGAAATGTTTCAGCGAGCTGTGAAGTGGTTTGGCGTAAAGTATAAGAAATATATCGGAGATGGTGATTCTAAGACGTTCAAGAATTTATTGGAAGCTGATGTTTACCACGGTAATACGCAAAACAATAATGAAAGCTTCAACCACTGCGTATGGAAGTTTGCTCCGAAGCATATTTTTGTGGGACAAAAGACATTGGAAATAGCTACATGGATAGCTGCATGCCTTTTCAATGAAGGATTTATGCCAGTGTTGAAAATTATGGAGGTCATGGGTGTCGGATCGGACCGTGCGCCATTGCCTACGCCGAACTGTACAATGCTCACCGGATAGAAAGAGCAGAGAAATCACCTTCTGAGGCTTCTAAAGCGGGTAGGATCAGCCGTAGAGCAACAAAAGTTGCTGAAAATGATGGTTCAGAAGAAATCGAATGATTCAATGGCTCTCGCAGGTAGGCGAATTGTTTATTTTCAATAAGAATTTCCTACTTTTTACCCCAATTTTCGAAGAAAAAGAAACGCGATTTTTAAATTCTTTTCTTCGCAAGTCCGCCATTTTATTTATTTTTTAATAAAAATGTCTAAATTTGCTATCTGCTATAACGACAAGCTTACAGAACAATACAGAACAAACGAATCCATTCGAATTTTTTGTTTCAGATTACCTGGACTAACGCTACCGCCTATAAAAAGCTTAAATAATTGGATTTTATTTTGTTGTAAAAAAAAATTCTAGAAATATCCTTGTAAAAAGTGCAAAACCTCCAGACTACACCCTTAAAAACCCAGTAAGAGTGGAAATTCGCGGATTTTTCGACACGAGTCAAGTGGGTTGCGGAGCGTGTCTTTACATTAGATCAACGAATGAAAGGGGTGAAAGCATAGTTAGACTCACGTGTACAGTCGTCGATTCACACCTTATTACTTCTTATTTATATCTTCATTGTTATCTCTAATTAATTTGTAATCTCCGAGAGAGGTTTTATGCCGAAAGGCTTTCCTCTCTCTATCGAGCCAATAAATATTCAAATACGTGGCTCAAAAATTAAGTCTTTTATTTAAAAAACCTTTCCTTTTCTTAATTAAGAAATGTAAAGTCAAACATCGGGATCTTTCCATGTTGAAAAGGTCTCGTCCACAATTCACCTATAATTGCAACATTTTGGTATTTGGCAAAAGCTTTTGATATAGTCAACCATAAACTTCTATTAGACAAATTATACAATTATGGAATTAGAGGCAATGCGTGCGATCTATTAACTAGCTATCTTACTAATTAGAAAACAAAAAGTCAGAGTAAATAACTGTAATGAAGTATATAAAGTCATGACCACTGGAGTCCCACAAAGGTCAATACTAGGACCATTACTTTTTATTTTATATGTGAAATATTTATTATTAGAAATATCTGATGATACAATAATATCATACGCAGATGACACGGTTATAGTTTCAACTGATGATAAATGGTCTATGGCTCAAGACAAAATGAATAAATATCATTATTCTACGCTGAAAAGTATTACGAGAAATAAAAGTATATCTATACCGAGAATTACTAAAACTATTAGCAATAAAAACAATTATATAATAGTTATTAAAATATACAATATATTATCAAAAGAACTCAAAATTATAAACAATAATAAAGTCACTATAAGCAATATCTCTTTATTAATATCACAAAGAGTAGGAAATATGCATAGTACTGTTATGTATCTTACAAAGTCTATTAAAGTTATGTTTATTTTTTAAGTATTTAATAATAAGTGTAGTTTTTAAGGGAATATTAATTTAGAGTAAGGTTTTGCCAGACCTATGCCAGGCCTATGTAATATGATTTAGGTCTATAGGATTTACTATGTAAATGTACTGAATTGAATAAATAAATAAATAGAAATTGTTTACACAATGAAGAAAAATAAAAAACAGTAAAACAAAAATCTAGTCTAGATAGATGTTATATTTTCTAAATGTTCCAATATTAAGAATATGTTAAAACTTTATATTCTGTTTAAAAATTTTTTATTCATACAAAAATCGTTGCAACAAAATGCTATTTCAATATTAATTTAATTTTATTAATTTTTTGTTTTTCTGATTTTGTTTTTTGCACAAATACTCGAATAAAAATTTATTAAATAATCATATTTGAAAGTCAGCCATCTGATGTACAATTTGTGTTGTTTTTTGAAACAATTTATTTTTAGGTAAAAAAAATTGCTTTAACGTTTACAAGTATCGATATTCTGGAGATTTTAAAATGTTTTATCTACTATTTTAATTAATAACTTCTATGAGAATAATTTCAGGCAAAAGTTTCCTCATTTAATTTCTACAGATTAATGCTCAACATTTTTGTTATTAACAACATAAAATGAGATATATGCATAAAGAATTAAATAATTTCTAAGTTTTCAGCTTTTTAGCTTGGAGAGGAGTATGGTTCTTTTTTATTGCCAAATACAACTTTTTTATTGTCTAGTGAAACCGAATTCAAAAATGGCTGTTTTTCACTGCACCCTAGTATATAGTGTACTACTATCATTCTAAGTTTCAAGTAAAAATATTAATTAGATGGCCTGTAATCGCTGTTGAAAAGAACTAATAATCTCAGCTCGTATTGGTCGGATCCTAACGTTTTTTCTATATTAATATTCATGTTATTTTAAATACATCCCAATGCACTTTATATTTATGATACTGACGCACTCGCAGATTGCGCCAAAAGTGTACGATCTGCTTCACACTTCGACTAGGTTTCTGCTGCACGACGATTACGACAGACAAGTGCGGCAGGATTGTAGCAGAAGTGCAGCCGACAAGTGCGACTAAGGGGGAGAAAATAATGCACTCGCGAGTGAAGCAGAATTGCACCCGAATTGCGTACGACGATTGCGACAGACGAGTGCGGCAGGATTGCAGCAGTTGTGCTGACAACAAGTGCGACTAAGGGAGTGAAACAATGCTCTCCCGAGTGCATCAGAATTGCACCCGAATTGCGTACGACGATTGCGGCAGACGAGTGCGGCAGGATTGCAGCAGACGTGCAGCTGACAAGTGTGAATAAGGAGGATGATGTAACGCATTTGCGAGTGCGTTAAGATATACTTCGAAAACGAGACACACACCTCGTAGTGGAAATCTTCGGAACATCGAGAGCTCCAAAGAGTTTTATCTTCCAGACGGCTGGTGCGCGGTCTCCTATAGTATCTACCACGCCAAACTAGTCGAGTGAACTTATGCGTTCGCTGCCTGGCGGCGGCGACGTATGACCTATATATGCTTTGCTTCCACCGGCTCTGTGGACTGCACGTATGCTGCAATCCTGCCACACTCGTCTGCCGCAATCGTCGTACGCAATTCGAGTGCAATTCTGCTGCACTCGCGAGTGCATTATTTTATCCCCCTCAGTCGCACTTGTCAACTGCACGTATGCTGCAATCCTGACGCACTCGTCTGCCGACATCGTTGTACGCAATTCGGGTGCAATTCTGCTGCACTTGCGAGTGCATTATTTCATCCCCCTTAGTAGTACTTGTCGGTTACATGTCTGCTGCAATCGTTGTACACAATTCGGGTGCAATTCTGCTGCACTTGCGAGTGCATTATTTCATCCCCCTTAGTCGCACTTGTCGGTTACACGGCTGCTGCAATCCTGCTGCACGCATCTGCCACAATTGCCGTGCAGCAGAAACCTAGTCGAATTGTGAAACAGACCGCACGTTGGCTGCTGCAATTTTTATGATTGCACGTACGATTGCAGCAGAATTGCGGCGAAATTGCGATGTTTTTGTTACCAGGGTAAAGATTACAAACTACGAGGATAACGCCCCTTAAGAACGGTCATTTTCGTGCTTTTTTTAAAAAAGGAGGTAATTTTGAAACTATAAATGTTTACTTTTGCATGCATAAAGTTCATGTTAATACCTTTAGTTTGATATTCGAAAATAGTGCAAAATATACTTACTAGGAGAGTGTCAGAGGTTTGGAAAACGATATTTGCTGAAACTATGAGAGGTGTTTTCTGACACTTAAATAATAAGTGTAGCTCCTCTTGTTTTTCCAATGGGCCCTTATTCTCGAGATATCAACCTATTGATCTCAATTGTGCGCTATTTTAGTAAAAATGATGCCTCTAATTCTAATCATAGATCTGCAAGTATTTATGCTAGAAAAGAATACCCAAACATAACTAAAAGTAGATGAAAAGAGCTTTATTTTTAGCTTTGTTTCGTACACAAATATTAATCTGGATTAGTTATTAAATTCTTAAATATACAGTGATTTTTAGTGTAATTTACATCATTTTCTTTGAAAATTAATAACTGTGGCCCAGATTAATACTTTTTTTACGAATCAAAGATGAAATTAAAGCTATTTTTGTCTACTTTTAGTTATGTTTGGGTAATTTTTCTAGCATAAAAACTTAGAGCTATGATCAGAAGTAGAGGCACCATTTTTTACTGAAATAGTGAACACTTGGGATCAATTAGTTGATATCTCAAGAATAAGGGCCCATTGGCAAACTAAAGGTGCTACACTTTATTTCTGGGAGTCAGAAAACACCTCTCAAAGTTTTAGCAAGTATGATTTTCCAAACCTCTAACACTCCTAGTTAGATGCAATTTTTCCTTTTTAACTTTTATGCACTATATCTTTAAGTAGTTTTCTGTAAACATCGTTCGTCTAAGAACTGATGAGTTAAAGAATGTATAAAATGTAAATATTTGGTCCAATTACACCAATAATGATAGTATAATGATATTTGAGCACTCAATAAACAATTTTGTAATAACTACAATTTTGGAAAATATTTGAATGGTTCAATAAAAGGATTAAATTTGTGCAAAATATAGTCGTGATTTCAGTTTGATCGTTAATGGTTTATACTTCTATGAATTGTATTCTTAAATACCTAGTTTTCTATTGAACTAAAAATATCGGCTAACAACCAAAAGGTTCGCAAGAGATTTGATTTCATACATGTGTCAACTTTCAGACAGGAACTAAATAGTTCAAAGAGTATTTAAAATACAAATATTTTATTTAATTACATCTATAATGTACTATAATTATATTTTTGTGCTGTACAAACAATTATTTAATATCAAAACAATTATCTAATATCAAAATTTTGGAAAAGATCTCGAAGGTTTGACAGAAAGACCAAATTATTGGAAAATATAGTCACGATATTATTTTTATCGCTATCGAATTATACTATTATTAATTATACTGTCAACTTAACAGTCTTAAATAGTTTTCTATAAGTCTAAAAAATTGGAAAACAACTTAAAGGTTCAGAATAAAACAGATTTCTTACACATCACCATGTTTTGGAAACAAACTGGACAGTTCAAGAATGTAACAAATTCCAATTATTACACTTATTTACATCCATTATATATATTAATACTATATATGGCTTTAAAATACACTGTCTATAATATTTTAAAATTTATTTACTTTATTTATTGTGATTTCCACACTTAAAACCTTATAAATTCAAATTTAAATTTTCATAAAACTTCTGAACAATGCAACAAGATTTGGAATTTGGGTGTCAGATATATCTGGAAATATTCTGAATGAATCGCAAAGGTTCAGAAAAAATAATATTTCCTTCCTTACCAACCTGTCTGTACCGTTTCATCAGGGGTGTTTCTGGTGAATGGTAGTGTCTTTAGTATATTCCCCAAAAGATTTGCTTCGATAATTGTAATAATTTGGTATCAATCGGCAGGTGATTTGAGAAAAAGCATATATTACCATTTTCATGGTTTTTTCGACCTAAAATTTTGTTTCATTTTCAAAATTTTTTTTATTATATGAAACGGGGCTCAACAGATGGCATAATTTTCATTTAGTCAGTTTACTCCTACATCCCTTATTTTATATTAGTCCCATTATAATGAGATATGAGATATTATTTGAGGTGTTTTATGTTCTGTATAAATAACATCATAAATTTTCTAAATGTATGAAATAAAATTTTATAAAAATCAAATTAATGAGCTAAAAAGATTTATCTACAAAAGTAAAATACTTTGATTCTTGTAGAAATATGGCACTATAATAATTGCGTTCTCGCCTATAAAAGTTTTCATTTCAGGTTAATTCAGGGTGGAAATGGTGATTTAAATCAGGGCTTCTATTTCGCAATTAATAGAATAAAATGAAAATAGAATCTTATTGCAGCTGCTATAAGAAATAAATGTATGACTGTAAGAAAATGTGAAAAATTGTGTTCAAATGTGAGAAAATGTGCACAAGTGGTTTATATTTACACATTTTTACACATTTATGCACATTTTCTCACATATATACACATTGCCCTATTGAAAAAAATCATATGATTTATTGTTTGATTAATCATACGATTATTCATATGATTAATCATATGAATTATCGTATGGCATTATCGATCCATATAACATACGATTATTGATATGATTAATGGGATGATTTCTCAAATATAAAAAATCATGCCACAACTTATATGATTAATCGTATGATTTTTTATGAGTTATATAACTGTATGCACTTGAACAGTAGGTAACCTTTTAATAATAAGAACAAGTGTAGCACAGTGACTAAGTGAGAGACTGTGAAACGAAAGGTTCCGGGTTCAAGACTCGGCGTAGGTGATTTTTTTCCCTTTTTTTCCTCTTTTAATGATAATTATCTAATCAAATTAATAATAAAATTTATTGTTTAGTCCAAAAAATTAATTTTTTATTGAAAAAATAAATGTCATATAAATCGTATGATTAATCATATGATCAATAATATATTTTAGTAGGGTTTTTTTTAAATATTAATAATAATAAATATTTTTTTAGTAGGGTAAATGGAGAAAATATATGAAAATATCCTCTTCACATAAAAATATTGTGGAAAAATATCAATAAATAGAAGAAAATGTGAATACATGTAAGAAAATGTAAAAAATGTTAAAAAATATAGAAAATGTCAGAAAATGTGGAAAATGTTAGAAAATGTGGAAAATGTTAAAAATTCTGAGAATAAAAAATTAAATGTGAGAAAATGTGGATAAATATAACAGAATTTAATTAAATATGTACACCAAACCTTTTGTACAGTTTATTTATTTTCTTTTTCTATAAGAAAACATGATGAAACATGAAAAGAAAGAAAAATATAAGAAAATGTATACAAACGTTAAAAAATGTTACAAAATGTGCCAATACTGTTAGAAATCAAGATACATATGCACATTTTGTGACATTATCTCTCATTATTCCATATTTTTACACATTTATTTTATATTTTCACACATTTCGCACAATTATCTACATTAATTATTTCTAGCAACAAATTTTCACGATCAGATATCATAGTTGTAAGATGGATAAACAATCAGAGAAGATTTGACACCAAAGAATGTTTTATTTTATAAAATGGGTGTTAAAGTCAGTTTAATGGATTAATAAATATGCAAATAAATAAATATAATTCTGTTGGTGATCTCACCTTTCTTTTAGTAAAGATTTGTTGTTTTAAAACTAGGTTCTATACAGTGGAGATCGTTGAATTTAAATAAATTAACTTGCACAAGCACTACCAGTAGTCCAAGATGCAATTCAATAAATCATAGCACATTAATAGCAAATTATTACAACTATTATTACACCCCAGTCTAAACTAATTAATAAGATAACAAAGGAAAGACAATCAGGGTGATCATCTTAATTCTGTATTATATTTTATATCCAGATTCTTTTTATAAATTAAAGATAGAAAAATAAAGCAGGCTTACTTTTTTGAATTTTAAATTCAAATCAAACATAAAAAACTAAGATAACTAATATTAATATTAGAAAGTTTCCATGTTGTTTATGCCTCTTTATAATTTGGAATAATCATATAAAATCGTGTAACAAAAACAGTTTATTGTGAATATGAAATTCTTACTTTTTTATACATTATTTACTCGACAATGATAGAAAATATTCAGTTTGACCACCAAGAAAAGTAATTTGATGTTCTGTTTAAACTTAAAATTACAAACTATAGTAAAACTTCTAAATTTAATATTAATGATATTCTCTAAATGAAACAAATATAAAACAAAGAATAGAAATATTTTAATGAAATGCTATCGTATTACCCTAATATACTTATGGTTTTATAAAACTACTTGCTACCTTGTAGTTTCTGTTAAATCCCAGTGCACTTTTGATTACATTAACTTATAATATTATACGCTTCAAATTTATTGTAGTATAATTTAACATAAAAAAGAATAGAAATATTTTAATGAAATGCCATCGTATTACTTTAATATCTTTATGATTTTATAAAACTACCTGATACCTTGTAGTTTCTGTTAAATCTCAGCACACTTTTAATTACATTAACTTATAATATTAAACGCTTCAAATTTATTTTAGTACAATTTAACATATATAATGCCATTGTTTTCAGCTGCACGCATAAAATACACAATTTCCGTAGAGATTCATCTGAAAATCTGTAACGTCTTTTAAAGGTAAAATTAAGGTGAAGATATCAAGACATAAGGGGCTATGCACGAAGAAAGGAACAAGGAACAAATATAAAGGCCTGTACAGAGATAAGAAACAAGGAACAAATATAAAGAAAAAGGAACAAGTTCAAGAAATAACATTGGTTCCCACATAGCACTCAATATTACAGAAATATCGTAGAAATATTTCAATGCTTCTGTGATATTGCGTATAAGTTGATATATTGCAGCTACATTTTCGTTATATTCCAGTATGATTTTCAAGAGTGCAATCCCAGACAGCAACAATATTCTCAAATAATTCTCCAAGAATTCTTTAAGAATAGCGAAATTGAGTACGAGAATTCCTAACGAGAATTTTTTGCGAACTCTTTTAGTCGTCCCAAATGTCGCCTACCTAAGGATTCTCAATGAGTGTTCTTAATTAATTCTTACGAAACTTCACGAAGAATTCTCTACGAATTCTTGTAGAATACATTCTCAAATAAATATAAAATAAATTTATTATTAGGAATTTTATTTATGTGATATAATTATAAAGATCAGTATTTGGAATTAATATAAAATTCAAATATAACATTTGAAGCTTGTAGGACATAGAATTAAACTTCCGAAACATAAATATTCTTATAAATTTTATTTATTATAATGATTTTATTACAGTTTATGATGTTGTATTTAAATTAAGATTGTTCTCCGTACAACTATCAGTATTATTTACTGTATGAGACAATGCCTCTCGATTTACTACTAACTCACGACCTTCGACCAGGCTCCTCAAATCTCGTGAGGATGTTCGCTGAACACCGCCCGGGCAAAAAGGCGAAATCCACGTTGATTCAGCTCCGGGTAATTGAGTGACTTAAATTGTTATTTAAGCAGAACTTATAACGGAATTAATCATGCACGGAAATCAGGTTCTAACTACTTAAATAAATGTTATGTTAATAAGAATTCGGTATTTATTTCCTATAACTTATAACTAAACAAATACAATTATTAATCGTTACAACTAATTAATGCACGATTCGTAATCAATAAACTAAACTTATTATCATCACTAAATAATATTCGTGTCGTGATAATTCGGATTAGTTCGTTAACTATATGCAAATTAAACAGTTCTCACGTTAAATTTAAATTTAAGACTTTATTTAGATAATCCTCAACATAATTACGTAATATTAACCATCAGAAATCTACTATATATAGTCCGAATAAATATATTTATTCGGACCCGCACTTATAATTTTCAACTATAAATCATCCAATTCACAATTATAATCTGTAATATCGCGCCTTTTTGCACTCACCTGGAGCCGAATGCTAGCTATAAAAATAAAGCAGACGGTCGACTGCCTCTGGAACCCTATCCTGTAAATAAAATAAACGAAACTCGTGAAAAATCCTAAACGAACAACACACATCACCAGCACTTCCAACCACAATCTCGAAAATACATTTGAATGCAGCAACAATTCCACTGAAAATAAGTTAATGAAGGTATGGTAAGGTAAGAAAATAAGGTAAGGTAAGGTAAGGTAAGAAAATAAGTTAATGAAGATCACATCAAATCGTTTTGAAGTACATAACTAACTCCTGGAGCAATAATAAGGTATAATAAGTTAATAATAATGCCAGTTAGGTATAATAATGCCGGGCGATTCGTTGGTCACAATTAATCCTCTCACGTTGAAAACAAATCCAATCGAATAATATCCCAAATAACTCCAATGCTCCAAATCCAAGAACTCCAATAATGGATTTCCCGATAAAGAAATACCGTTCCACTCTCCTATGATGTTAACCTCCAAACTCCTTATTATCAAAATGGCTAACTGTGGTGCTGCTAAGAAACACAACTGAGAGTTACGAGAGTTCGAAGCGGAATGAACGGGATGGAAATCCTGTCGCTGCCTCCGGGCGGCGTCCCCTTCGCTCCAGCTCCCTCTATCCCATGACTCGATATTGCTATCTCTTCCTCACCCATCTGTTGCTATAGGCCAAACACTCTAATTTCACCACAGTAGTACCCGGAACGTAAGTACTACTGTAGTTTTTCCCATAATGCATTGCTCCAGTCAGCGTGCCTAATTCAATTATTAAAAGAGTGCCCTCTATACTTTCGCCTTTTCCGATACGACTATTCCCTTACCCGATATCTATATAAGATAATGGCCGCATATCTACGGGGGAACAGCCCGCTATATACTTCTCACGTATATATGCCTGTTTCAGCCATAGTCAATAGCGTACTCGTCGTTCCGCTCAGGGTTGGGTTTGATACGTGGTTTGGAGGTTTCATACAGTATAATGTATGATACAGGTATTATACGTATGAAAGAAATGTTTCATACATCGTAACCTGCCGAGTAAAATACAGTTGCTCGAGCTGTTATCCTTTTAAATAATAATAATACAGTTAATGATTGTTTAAAAAATTAATGTTTTATTACGGAATTCCAGGGTGGAGAAGTATCATTAATAGTTGAAAAGATAAAAGTTAAATTTTTACTAGTTACGGGAAGAATCTACGAACAACATCAAAATTGGTTAAGCATTGACCAATATATTATTTTTTTTGTTTCTTTTACTCTAAAACTTAAGAGGGTGTCGAAGTCGATTAAGGAATTAAATTTTCCAGCCTTAAGTTTTACCGACCAAATACTGAATAATTGAATATAATTAGATATATATACTTAATCATCTAAAACGAAGAGATCGTTGACCTTCATAATACAATTATCTGTGACTGCGCAAAGTTTCAAACGAAATCTTTAAAAACTTTTAAAATTGCAATTGAATAGTATTTGAAAGATTTGAGTCTGGGTTAATATAAATTTGGTTGAAAAGCCAATCGTAGAGGCTTTGAAGTTTTCATTTGAAATTGTGCACAACGATAGATAATTGTATTATGAAGGGCAATGACTTGAAAATTTCAATTTTCAAATCATCTTTGGTACCCTCCTAAGCACAAATACTCCAAATTAAGCAACAATTTGCTACAAAACAAAGTTTAAATAATAAAATACTAAATTGTTGTATTGATGTGTAAACGAATTTGAAACATTATTATTTTCCACGTAGTACCCAATATTCCAGGAATGTCGTAGAAATATTTTAATGTAGCTGTAATATTGCGGATAAGTTGATATATTGCAGCTATATTTCTGTGATATTCCAGTATGATTTTCAAGATTGCAGTATTGCAGCAATATTTCTATAATATTACATTACGATATATCACATTGTAATATTGCAGTGACATTCTTCTAATATTCTTGCAATACTGTGCGATAATAAATTAGAACGCAAGATTGCTACAATAAATCTTCAATATTACATTATGATAAATCACATCGTAATATACATAGTGAGTACATTACTGCAATATTGTTCTGTAACATATCACATTGAAATATACGCGAAATATCCTGTGATATTGTTATATAACATGCCAATTGTGTGGTCCATTCAAGAAATACATTCCCTATTTTAATTTTAATTTTGCGCTGCGTATTAAAATGTTACAGCCAAAATAGCTATGGGTGGCGGTACTTGTGCAAGTCTTCCCTGTAACTTTTGATTTCAACATTTATTTTCAATTATAAATTGCTGCCTTTCGGTTAATAACGATTATACTTTATGGTTTTTGTATTTAAGTTACCATTCGAGTTAAAGCGTGAAATTTTTTTGTTTTGTTCCAGGTCCAAAATTACGCATGTAATTTTGCATGCAGAATAGCGTAAAGAAAAAAAGGTGCTGCCGGGAACGCGCTGTGGGCGGCCATTTTCTTTTTGGAAAAATTAAAAAAAATTTTTTTTTTTACTTTAAGACATGTATTTAATATACCATTGTTTATTTTTATTAATAAACTTTTTTTTCATATTAAAAAAGAATGTGAATATGCACATGGTTCTTGGGTTAGTGCATGGAGCGGAAACTCTCGTGAGTGAGAGTATGTGTCTCATTCATCGAGCCTGCGACGCATTCATGCCGCGCAAGGGATCAAGACATGCAAAACGCCCTATTTATTGGTAGTCGGACGAAATAGCGCAACTGAGAGCGGAAGCGAAACGCCTCAGAAGAACAGCGGAAAGAACGAGAGACGAAACGGAGGCACCACTGTTGTCGGCGCAACCTTAAAGTAGCGTGCAAACGGCTCCGACGCCAGATCAACCATAGGAAGGCACAAAGGTGATCAGCAAAGGTAAGGGAGGTGATCCCCGGCTTCCGTCGTCTAACAGGCCACTGTGCATGGTGAACCACGCAGGGAAGCTCTATAAGAGGTTTCTCAAACCACGGCTACAGGGAGCTGTGAGGCTGCCGGCGATTTAGCTTATAACCAGTGCGGCTTCAGGAAACGGCGATCCACGGTAGACGCTATACGAGAGGTAGTTCGGCTGGCAAGGAGAGCATGGACTGGAAATCATTTTTCCAGGAACATCGCGCTTCTCGTTACACTGGACGTTAAGAACGCCTTCAACTCGGCCAGGTGGCCAGACATCTTGGACGCATTGAACGAGTTCAGAGTCCCAGAGTATCTCATGCGGCTAATATGGGACTACCTAAAGGACCGTATACTCCGCTACGAAACAGAAGAAGGCCAACACGAGAAATATCTCAGCGCCGGCGAGGCACAGGGATCGATCTTTGGCCCAGATTTTTGGAACATCCTGTACGATGTTCTGTTACCACTCGGGCTACCAGAAGGGACATATATGATAATCTACGCTGATGATGTCGCTTTAGTCATCATCGCGCGGGACTTTGAAAAAACACAATATCTGCTTAACTAGGCGATGCGCAGGATCTCGCGCTGGATGGGGGAACACGGTCTCGACTTGGCAGTCACTAAGACAGAGATCGTGCCCTTCACTGGCAAACGGAATCAGACAATCTTCCATACTTATGTGGGAGACGTGGAGGTTTCGACAAGAAGGGAGGCTATGTATCTGGGACTCAAACTAGACACTAAGCTTACTTTCTTTCATGACGAATACGAGTGGACCGAAAGCGAGCAAGCGTCGACTCCTCGTGTCAGTCATTACATCCATCTTATTGTACAATTCTGAAATATCTCCGATGTAATGGAGAAGGATTCATCCCGGATTCGACTCACTTTCGTTCAGCGTAGAGGAGCTCTCAGAGTCACCAACGCCTATTGCACGGTCTCGGGACCCGGAGTACTCGTTATTACGGGAATCATCCCGATCGACCTACACGCGACGGAGCGCAAAAGAATCTACAAACGCTTTTCGTCTGCGAAAAGTGGAACAAAGAAAGAACCTATCTCTTCACGACTCGGTCGGACAATTCACGCCTGAGACCATCGTGAGCGAAATTCTGTCCACCGAGAATGAGTAGGCCGTCACGACAAAAGAAACGGTACCTAGACAGGGTAACCGACGAAGGTATGAATGAAGCGCTGGGAGAAGCTCCGACACCCCAACATAACCCAGGGACGTCGGACGACTCCACAGAAATGGATGGAGTGGGAGAAGATGGGACGCTCTCTTAACCGGGAGATGCACATTTTCTATTCTTTTATGAATGTCGCGGGGAGGGACAGGGGAACTTCTCCTTTCCGTGCGGAGATGAAATGCGTCGGTTCGAATATGCGTGTAAATCCTCGGAGGATTTAAAATTATAAATTTTTAAATTAATTTCAGGTCATGTCAGCAGCGGTTATTGACACCATACTAGAATGGCACCACCCTGAGGTAATAGAATAAACGGTACCAGACTGGGTTCCGCCAGAAGAGGAAATGGTGGTAGGTTTTAGTGGGTCGATTTGCAATGCAATGGCTGTGTAGTTTTTCCGCGTTTTTGTTTATTTTATTTTTCGTCCTAGATTATACACACGGCGGATGCATCCCCAACCAGCACCACATTATTCGGCTGTGCGGACCCAGTCGGGTGTGCGTTAGATAGCATTTCCTACATACCCTCGAAATAAAAAGAAAAAAAATCCTTGAATGTATACACTAATAATATAATTTATAATAATAATCATCTTTAAATTAATTTTATATACTTTCAAATTACGCGCCCACGAATCCACTATATAATGACGGTTCAAACATTACCATAATGTGTGTCATCCTGAAGCTGCTGCGTATGAATGATTATTGACAAGCGTTTATTACATTTATATTACTCATACTAATAATGGTACTAGCGTTACGGTGAAATAAAAATAATTAAAAATGAAAAGGACATTATATATACTTTCGATAAAATAATAATAATGATATTGCTGAAGTGTCACTGAAATATTACTCAGTATTTCCATCATTATTGTGAAATGATAATAATATTCCTGCAATATTTCCCGCTCTCACCGTAACAACTAAAAACCCATAATAATATTGTTATGATGATAATGAAATGTTGTCTGATTGTCACCAAAATATTGTACTGATATTCCCCGTAATATTCCTGTGATAAAAACGTCGCGGACATTAAATGTTGCTACAGTATCACTGCACTATTACTGCTATGTATATCACAGGAATATGTAATATTGCACGTAGTACTCATGTAATGTTCCTGCAATATTGAGTGCCATATGGGTTGTTAACCAGCGAAGGTGATCTAATGCGAATTTGGGGCTTTTACTTTATTCCGTAAACTTGTAATATTACAAATTGCTTCGCTTGGGGTAGTTGGGATTAGGGTTTATGAATACCGATTTTCATTTAACTCTTTTATTACTTAAAATTGTTCTACTTAGGGTAGTTGAGTTTTAAGGTTTAGAGTTTAATGATAAAGATTTTTTATTTAACTTTGTTACTATTTCAAATTTTTCTATTTGGGGTATTGATATAGCTTGTATGTCTTGTATACACATAAACAAACGTTACGTACGCTAACTTTGTGAGCTAGCAAAAATACGTATGATACACATATTTTCGTATAAAACCCTGATCGTATCATACTGAGTATCACACACAAGTATTCATACGTATCATAAGTGTCGTATGTTACACGTCCTACCCTGGCAAGGTTGGGTTTGATATGTGGTTTGGAGGTTTCATACGGTATGATGTATGATACAGGTATCATATGTACGAAACGTATAAAAGCCAGGTTTGCTCCAGTTGTTATCCTTTTAAATAATAATACACGTAATGATTCATTAACAAATTAATGTTTTGTTACGGAATTTCAGGGTTAAAGAGTAACTGTAATAATTGAAAAGTTCAAAATTAATTTTTTACTAGTTAAGGGGGTCTTCCGCTAGATATAGGGCATAAAACAAAAAATTATATAAAAGTTTATAAAGTTCCTATAATAAAACTAATGAAATGTACTTAATAATAGTCCATAACTATATGAAAAAAAATTTTTCCAAAAAAATTGTTCCAATAAAATCGTGACGTCACAAGTGTAAATATTGTGAATTTAAAAAATATTTAGTTAAATACCAATTATTTTTTTATTTCTTAACCAAATTTAATATTTAGGGACTTATTTTGTTCTTTAAACATTTCTCTACAAAGTTAATGGAAGAAAATTATAAAATACTATATCTGTAAAAAGAGAAAGCTAATATGTAAACGCCTAAAATTTGATAAACATTTTGCTTTCTCTAATCACAGATATATTATTTTATAAATTTCTTCCGTTCATTTTGTAGAGAAATGTTTAAGGAAAAAATTAGTCCCGAAATATTAAAATTGGTTAAGAAATAAAAAAGAGAAATGGGGTTTAACTAAATAATTTTTACATTGACAATATTTACACTTGTGACGTCACGATTTTTTTTCATGCTTATGGACTATTATTAAGTGCATTTCATTAGTTTTATCGTAGATGTTTATAGCGAAAATGGATCGAAATGGATCGAAGCGCAAAACTAGAAGTCCTGGGCAAGCTGCTGTACCGAGAAAATTTTGAGGTAATCAGCATACTGCTGAAAAAGACACTTAATTTGTTAGCACTCTGCTGATAAAATAAAAAATAAAAGTGACTTCGATGTGGCTTTGAGTGAAACTGCTACTTATGTACTACTAAATTTCACTCTAGTGTTCACAGCATTACAATCCGCAATAAAGTGCAAGTTGTGTAATGATGATATACAGTTTTTGAAAAAATCAGTGCAAGGATTAGGATTCAAACTGTGTGTGAAGTGCTCGTGTCAAGAATTTTTAATTAACTCTTGTCCAATGATCAGAAATCCGTACGAAGTAAACAGACGCGTTACTGTTGCTATGCGGCTACTAGGAGTCGGTTTAGCTGGCATAAATGTGTTTTGATCATTGATAAATGTTTATTATTATATAATTGAGCAAATATATATATTGCTGTAAAAGCCGTAGTTGAAACTGTGTTGATATAAGCAGTGAAAGAAGAAAAATAATAAAATGCGGCAAATGGTCATAGTTTCTGGTGATGTTTCGTGGGCGAAGCATGGATTCACATCGCTTTTGGGCATCGTCTCTTTGATTAGAAAGTTTACGAATAAATTCGTGGATGTTATAGTAAAATCAAAAGTGTATAAAGCATGTGAAAAGTGGGTAAGCGAAGTAGAAACGGACGAGTATTTGGAGTGGTATGAACATCATGCGATAGAATGTACGACAAATCACAAAGAAAATTCGGGAAAAATGGAAGTGGATGGTGTGATCGAAATGTTTCAGCGATCTGTGAAGTGGTTTGGCGTAAAGTATAAGAAATATATCGGATATGGTGATTCTAAGACGTTCAAGAATTTATTGGAAGCTGATGTTTACAACGGCAATCCTGTGGTTGTAAAAAATGAGTGTTTTTTACACGTAAAAGATGAATGTTTAGGCACTGTGTATGAAATTTTGCTCTGAAGCATATTTTTGTGGGACAAAAGGCATTGGAAATAGCTACATGGATAGCTACATGCATTTTCAATGAAGGATTTATGCCAGTGTTGAAAATTATGGAGGTCATGGGCGTCGAAATCGGACCGTGCGCCATTGCCTACGCCGAACTGTACAATGCTCACCGGATAGAAAGAGCAGAGAAAGCAACTTCTGAGGCTTCTAAAGCGGTCAGAATCAGCCGTAGAGCAACAAAAGTTGCTGAAAATGATGCTTAAGAAGAAATCGAATGATTATTATATGCACCAGGCATAGATGACTCATGTAAGTATAATTTTTTTATCAAATACCTGTTACTAAAACTTTAAATGCGTTTTTCTCAAAACAATATTTTTTCAGTCGGTCCGCGGAAAAAAAATCTATGAACCGATTGGGCTGAAATTTGGATATGTTATTCTTCACATCAATGGCTCTCGCAGGTAGCCGAATTGTTTATTTTCAATAAGAATTTCCTACTTTTTACCCCAATTTTCGAAGAAAAAGAAACGCGATTTTTAAATTCTTTTTTTCACAAGTCCGCCATTTTATTTATTTTTTAATAAAAATGTCTAAATCTGCTACCTGCTATAACGACAAGCTTACAGAATAATAATCCATTCGAATTTTTTGTTTCAGATTACCTGGACTAACGCTACCGCCTGAGCCAGTCACATACCCTTTATTTAGGTGGCCACTTTGGCCGTAATGAGCACGACCTAAATATTGTAAAATGAACTTAAAAATTTTTTTTTTTAAGTTATAGATGTCAATAATAAGATATAAAAAGCTGAAATAATTGGATTTGATTTTGTTGTAAGAAAAAATTCTGGAAATATCCTTGTAAAAAGTACAAAATTAATTCGTAAAACGGGGTTTTCTCGTAAAATATTTTCCTAACTTTAAAAAGTGGCTTGCGCATGAGGTTTTTATGAATTTAGTTGAAATTTTCAGAAAATATACCTTAACATATGTATAACATAAACTGTTGAGAACATTTAAATTTTTTAACTCTTATCTCATTTTATCTGAATTGTAGACGAGACGATTCCAACATGGAAAGATCCCGATGTTTGATTTTATATTCTTTAATTAAGAAAAGGAAAGGTTTTCTAAATAAAAGACTTAATTTTTGAGCTGCGTATTTAAATATTTATTGGCTCGATAGAGAGAGGAAAGCCTTTGGGCATAAAGCCTCTCTCGAAGATTACAAATTAATTAGAGATAACAATGAGTATATAAATAAGAAGTAATAAGGTGTGAATCGTATGCATGTGAGTGAATGTAATGGAGTGTACACTAGGAGGACCGAAATCGTCTCCTACGGGTTACAAAGATCGCGTCTTAAAGATAAGTGTCACATACGTAATAACATGGCATAAATAACTGCTACGCTTTCGAGTATGCAAGCGTGTGTGAAAGCGTGCCATGGACTCGCGTCCTCGCAAATACATGTATGTATGTGTGTGTGTGGCGAGACGAACGAGCTGCCGAGCAGCAACGCGGGCTGGGAGCGCATGCGCGGGGGGAAGCAAGCGAGGAGGAGAGTTGATGTACGTGCGTGAGCACGGCAGGCAGGCCTCTGTACGTTATACGTCGTATCAGACAATAAATATAACATCACAGCACATCTGTGTAGTTTATTGCCATCACTCCTTCACACCCGAAATTACCTCTTACATACACAACAAATGTGGCGACGAGGACGGTCCGGAGTGATATATTTTTTCAATTTTGGAGAGGCCACGTGAGTGCTCGACATTCTCATGTCTACAAAGGGCGAGGTTACACCCGCCACACCTACTACAGTTACCGATACGAAGAGTACAACCACTACAACTACAGATACAACAAACACTCACGCAAGTACAACGATAATGACGTCTACACCGTCAAACTCGCAACTCGTCGAAAGTTTCGTCCCCGGCGATACGCGCTGGGAAAGATGGCTGCAACGACTCGAAATTGGCATGGCGCACAGAGCCGTCGGAGAAGATAAAAAGGTACACTGCTTATTAGCTCATTTAAGTGCAAAAGCCTTCGACGAACTCTGCGATTACTTAGGCGGTTCGGAACCCACGTTGCTTCAGTACGCGGAATTGAATGTTAAGCTTAAAACGCTTTTTGCTCCGAAATCGATCGAGATTGCCGAAAATTTCAAATTTTACAACCGTACAAGGAAAAAGCACTCATGAATCAGTTCGTCGTCGGAGTACGTGATGCTCGGTTGCAGCGGAGGCTCCTCGAGACGGTGGAGCTAACCTACGAGAAGGCGGTCCAAGCTGCTACGGCGCTCGAGTTGACCGAGAAGGAGGCAACAGCTGTACACAAGTCAGATACATCGGTGCACCTACTACATGCCGACAAGAAGGCCGTCCCTCGAGCGCATAAGAATAAGCGTTTTCAAAATAAATCGGGGCAGTACACGACTCCTGAAGGACATCGAAGCTACAACAATAATCATACAAAGACGACGCCGGCAGGATTACGGTGCTACAGGTGCGCTGGAAATCACACAGCTAGACAGTGCAAAGCCAATGCAACACAGCTTATGTGTGGACAGTGTAACAGGAGGGGACATGTGGCCAGTGTCTGTTTCCAGTCACGCCGCTCCACACACCACATAGATGAGGCACATGGATCGGGCGACTACACCGGTGCACATTGTTGCTGTGTGCACAGCACAGCGGACCATCTATCCTGCGACGTCGTCGGAGACTACACTGGCTCGCGTGCTGGCGAGACGCACGCTGATTTCTACATCGCCGAGATTCTGCAGCTGGAGCACGTCGAGCAACGCGATAAGTTCTGGAGAACCCTACCAATCAACGGCATTCCAGTGAAGTTCGAGGTCGACAGCAGCGCCGCCGTTTCTCTCATGTGGGAAGAGGACGCTCGACGTTTATTTAAAGGTACAACCGTATACCGCACGGGACTACGACTCGTCTCGTACTGTAATACACAGGTCGGGGTAAGCGGTTACGTTACGGTAAATGTTAATTAAGCGAATCGTATCTTGCGTCTAAATTTGTATTTAACACAAATTGTACGTTCACCGATAGTCGGTTGCGAATGGCTACGTTCCATGTTCAAACTCGGGATCACGGACGAGATTTTCGCCGATGTTTTATACATTTCTAATTTAGATACTGAGGTCGAGCAGAAAGTTAAAATCGATGAATTGCTTAAAGTTTGTAATAATTGTATAAAATCCGATTTAAGTAAAATTGTGGGTATTACAGCTAAACTTACTCTCAAAGAAAATGCTCGCCCGATTTTCTTAAAAGCTCGTCCGGTTCCGTTCAAGTTAATTCCGCTAGTCGAGAAGGAATTTAACCGTTTAATTTCTGAAGGAGTTTTGATAAAAGTCACCTCGTCCGAGTACGCTACGCCGGTGGTGCCAGTCCTCAAACGAGACGGTACGGTCCGTTTGTGTGGCGATTACAGCGTCACGCTGAACCCTAATTTAGTTGTTGACGAACACCCGCTACCGACTACCGATGAGATGCTGGCAACCGTCGCAGATGTCAAATGTTTCTGCAAAATAGACTTCCGCGAAGCGTATTTACAGATGGAAGTCGATGAAGCGAGTTCAAGGCTATTGACTCTCGCTACGATTCTCGGGCTGATCTGGCAGCGCGAAACCGAAAATATACTGCACGGAATCCCCGGAGTTTTCATTTTGCTTGACGATATACGGATCGCAGCGAGAGACAATACAGAACTATTACGTAGACTTAAGCTAGTATTAAGCAAATTCCATGATCACAATATTAAAATAAATCTAAAGAAATGCGAATTTTTTAAGTCCTAAATTGAGTTCTGTGGCTACGTCATTAATGCTCGCGGATTACTTAAAAGCCAAGCTAAAATGGACGCGATAGAAAAAATGCCGCGCCTTAAAAGCGTTAGCGAGATTCGTTCTTTTATAGGTATGATTAACTATTACAGTAGATTTATTGATAATGTCAGTCAAATACTTTGCCCCTTGAACAATTCACTGCGAAATGAAGTAGAGTTTATTTGGTCACAGGAATGTGAAGACGCGTTTTTAAAAGCAAAGGAAGCTTTTGTTAGTGACAAATGCCTAACATTTTACGACCCTAAATTAGAATTGATCCTCGCTACCGACGCGAGCCCTACAAGGGCCGGGGCCGTACTTTCTCACAAATTTCCAGACGGCACAGAGAAACCTATAATGTACATATCGCAGACATTCAATCGGACTCAAGCAAAGTACGCGCAGATAGACAAAGAAGCATACGCGATTGTATTTGCGGTAAAGAAGTTGCACAAATACCTGTACGGTGGAAAATTTACATTGGTGACGGACCATCGACCGCTCACACAAATATTTTCTCAAAAAAATAACCTGCCAACGTACAGTGCGCTCCGAATGCAGCACTATGCAATTTTTTTGCGCGCTTACAACTACGACATCGAGTACAAGCGCTCCGAGAATAATAACAATGCAGATGGACTCTCGCGGTTGCCGAGTCCAAATTATGATTGTTGTATAGATGTCGTGGACATATTTTATATAGATTTAATACAAACAATGCCTATCTCGGTCGAACAATTGTACACGGCCGCGAGTAATGATGCTCAAATTACAAAGGTGATCAAAGCTTTAAAACTAGGGAAACAGTTAAGTGTGAGGGACACGTGGAATGTAGATCCAAAGGAGTTCAGTTTAGAACAAGGCGCGCTTACGCGATCTCAAAGAATGGTCATACCATTAAACCTGCGGGAAAAAGTGTTACGCGAACTGCACACCGGGCACTTCGGAGTAGTGAGAATGAAAGCGCTCGCCAGGGGATACTGTTGGTGGCCGCACATTAATTCAGATATAGAAAAGATGGTACAGAAATGTTCGGAGTGTCAGGGAAACCGACACCTCCCGCCCGCGGTCGAGAAACATGTATGGGAGCCACCTAGTCGACCCTTCGAGCGCGTTCATTGCGATTTTGCTGGACCTTTCCTAAACAAATATTGCTATATATTAGTTGACGCTTACAGCAAATGGCCCGAAGTGCATGTCACAAAATCGTTTCCCTCTCCCCGCTATTATAATATATATTTCGTTGTTTTGAAGTGATTTTTAACAATAAAATAAACGATGTACAAGGGGCGAAAAGGTACAAGAGAAGGTACCACAAATATCAAGCGACCGAAAGCAGAAAATCGGTGCCCACCAAATCGCTATGAAATGGAGAAGTCAGAGAACGGGAACGTTAGTGCGTCGGTTAAGAAATTGAGAAATTTGGGTCATGACGATTTTGTAATAGAAGAGGGATTTGGTCACCGGATATTAAGCTTCTTAGCAGTTTTCTCTACCATATTACAAGCTGTTGTTTGCAAGAAATTCCATTCAGAAATAACATTCTCCGAAAGTGGAAAGCGTGGCTTAGGCTTCAAAATCGTCATTTCTTGTGGAGAATGTGATAATATCGTTATTCGTAGTTGTCCATATATTGAAAAAGCATACAAAATAAACCGTCGAATCGTTCTGGCTATACGGTTACTCGATGTGGGATTAAATAGAATAAAAAAGTTTTTCGCGTTCATGGATATCCCGCGGTCAATTTTTCGATCGTTGTATGACGTGGTTACTCGTAGGATCGCTACGATAGCAGAGGTGGTTTGTAAAGTTAGCATAGAAAATGCAGCTCGAGAACAGAAAAACGAATTCTGACGAAGGATACACAAATGGTATAATTATATCTGGTGATGGCTCGTGGAGAAAGCGTGGGTTTTCGTCGCTCTACGGATTTGTCTCGCTCATTGGATGGTTTAGCGGCAAAGTGGTTGATATTTTTGTAAAATCAAAATATTGTAAGGAATGTGACATTGGAAAAAATATAGCGATACTGAGGAGTATAAGGAATGGGCTGAAAAACATAAAGATGAATGCCAAGCAAACCACGAGGGTTTGTCGGGAAGCATGGAGGTAAACGCCGTTACTTAAATGTTCCAGCGATCAGAATGTTTGCACAATGTGAAGTATGTATGTGACGTACTGGCTTTTATTATTCATTAATAAAGCCCGAACGTTACGGCGTTTCTCGCGTCGCGCCGAGCGGTTTGCACGCGCGAGATTGTTTGCGTGGCTAAGGCACGAAAGGGAGGCTTGGATAGGAGGCGGTTAGTGATCAGACTCGACAGTCTGTTGTAGGTTTATTTTAAATAATGTTTATTAATTTACCTTATATCGGTGGTTTTATTCAACTAAGGAGTCCTGATACAATTTCTTTAATTGCGCTCGGCGTTCGTGGATGCACGTGGGCGCGTGGCTGGTGTGTTACTCGCACATCGCGTGTAATGATTTTATTTTAAGCACGTTACCCGAACTTGAGATTAACACGTGGTTTACGAAGTGCTTGAGGAGTAGCAACGATCTACACTCGGTGACTTTCACGGCAAGAATGATCTACTCGCAGGCAGACTTGCATGAGCTGAGGACTCCTTCTTACTTTGAATATCGATAATAATGGAAAATTCTTACAATAGGCAGGTGCGCGTTTCCCTGTGCGGCGGACCTCCCGAAGGTTAATTTATGCGCTTTGGTATAGCGTCTTCGTCTCGGCTGACGGGCGACTTCTGGTCCCGAGTTCAAGAAAGAGGCTGCTTTTATTACGGGTCCGCCCGGAAAATGCACACCTGTGCATACAATAGGTCTTACTCTAGCCCTAGCTAGAATATTACTTTCGTCATAGCAATATCGGGTGACTAACGGTCAACCGAGTTTACCATAAAAAATGGAATATTCCAAGATCGGTATTAACTCGTTCGAATTCTATTTGGGATAATCAAACACAGGTGCTTAGTTATTCCGAATAGAGCTCGATTGAGTTATTTGTCCTAACGTCTATATTAAATTTCTATAGGATTTTATGTATTGCGTAAAAGTTTGAAGGAAAATGTTTATTTCGTAGAGACGTTACGAAATGAGAAGATAAAAAAAAGAAAGATAAAAGAAGAAGTATGAAATAGTTCATCACACCTCCCAACTCAGAGAGTTCATCGTCCTCGATGAATTTATAGTGATGTCTCTATGAAATAAAAATTTTCATCGCATTAGTTCATGATTATGTGAATAATTCATGACTTAATCTACTGTCTTATAGACTAAACAGGAATATTTCGTCGCATTTACAATTATAAAGCTTCCTTAAAATTACATGTGAAAATCGTAAAATCTATGTTAGGAGAATCAGAAGCAGCGAATATTGCACGGAATCATTGGTCCTTAACTAGCTATATAAAAAAAAGATCTATTAATGGGTACTATAGGTAAAAAAAAATTTTTCCTAATGTAATCTATTCTTTAGGGTTAAAAATTCGGGTTATAATGAATTGATTTTTCTGAAAGTGAGTGTAGTAGTCGTCAGTGGCGAGTGGACAGTCAAATTTTTCGTTTGCTTTCTTATTGTTTGGAGGGGAAAAGGTGGAGTGTAGGGAGGTTATCGATTATGATCATGGTTAGGGTTTTAATCATTGGTTAAAATTTTTCGTTTGCTTTCTTATTGTTTGGAGGGGAAAAGGTGGAGTGTAGGGAGGTTATCGATTATGATCATTAGGATCCTCGGTTCGGAAAGTCTTCTTCGTTGACCTCGTCCTCCTCGTAGTCTGGATCGTAAATATAGTAGCAATTTATCAATTGTCGTAGAAGGTGGGTGTCGAGTTCGTCGAACAGCTGATTTTCATCCCAGGTTGTTATTGGGACCGGGTTGCGGCTTATGTGAGGTGAGAAGGTGAATCTGGCCCAGGTCGAATATGGCAAGTTGCATTTGGTGCAATTTCCAGGTTTGATCGAGCTCTGGATATGGCATTTCATATAGCCTGGCTCGAAACCCATTCCTTTCAGAAGGTTGATGGTCTTGATGATCGACGGCATTTCTGTGGAGATATGTGTTTATTATATTCAGTAGAGGTTGAATATTGTGGTATGCTACTTGATGTTAGTTTCTACGATGCATGCTCTACGAGAGGTCTACAGTGGTTGGAGTTGAAGGTCCAGGGAGGTTTAAACAGAGGGTTGGAAAGGGTGTATGGATTTTTCTGCTTGAGAGATTCATTACTAAGTTTGAAGGAGAGGGATTTAGAAAGCAGAGGGGTGGAAAGTAAGAGGGTAGGCGGAGAGGCATGGTATCTAAAACTTGGGGAGGAACAATAGGTTGTCGATTTAGGAACGGGGTAGGACTCGGTAATTGTTGGATCATCAGTCTGAGTGGTAGAGGTTGATGTCGGATTATCGTGTTTGATCGTTAGTCTGGTGGCGTCGTCTGCGTGTTCTGCTAATGTGTAAGTTTTGAAGCATGGTGATGAATGTTGAAATGGATGCACGTAGTGATAGGTTGAAATACAGCTTATATATATAGTAATAACGGCGATGGCGCTAATTATAATATAGATAGCTATTTCTAGATATTTTAATTTTTGTTGTAAATCTTCTAATTCGGTGTTGAGCTTCTCTGCAAGTTGTTGTTGGTGGCCGGTTTTGTAGTAGACGAGTGTTGTAGGGTTAGATGTAATTGATGGCAGTTTTATATTTTTGGTTGTTATCTGGCACGTAACATCCGAATGGAAAATTTCAAGTCCTTGTATTTGAATTTCCATTATACTGACGTTGTTGCATTGAAGTTGAAGTCTTTCAACGTTACGTGCTGAAAAGATCCATTCGTTCGTTTCAGGCAGGTGTGTCCATTCCGTTGATGTTTGTTCCTTTGTATGACTGTTGCAGTCTTCCCAAATGATTACTGATGAGAATGATGGTCTTGTAATTGCAATATGTGGTTTTACTGATTTGTAGGCAATTTTCTAAATCCTCTTCGTTGAAGAATGAGTGTAGTATGCTTCCTTTGGTCCTAGTGATATAACGTCCTTTTGGCAGGATGTGGCTGGATGGTCCGTTGAGTTGAGGTGCTAGGATGGAGTGTATTCTGTACAATTCGTGAGCAACTATTTGGAATAGAGGAAACGTGGTTCCTATTATTATTGTTGTTCCTTTTCTTCGGACGTCAACTTGTAAAATTTTTCTTGCGTCTGGTGAGTAGAAATCTGTGTTTGGTAAGTTAGTATTTGGCTTCCTATTTTTTATGTGTCGCTTGATGTTGTCTAGGAGATCTGATGGTAGTATCAGAGGGCTGGTTCTTCCTTCTTGAGCATAGCGGATAATTTCTATTATTTCGTTGCATATATTGATGTAGTGGTTTAGTGATGATTCCAGTATGATCAGTCATGACTGAGCAAAGCTGAAAAATTGCGTGACGTTTTGGTAGAAAATTCTTGCTTCTTGTATGGTTGTGTCGTGGTGTATACTGGTGCGTTTCTTTAATTGTTCTAATTTTTTTTGTTGTCTGGTGATTCCGTTGACGATTAGGGTGGGTGCGGTGTACCAATCTTGCTCTGTTTTATCTTCTTTAGGAATATAGGTGATCTCGAAATTGTAAAGGTTGGGTATAGACTGACTTGAAGTTGTTGATAAGGTTAGTGTTAAATTGTTTAGAAGTTCCTTGAGGTTATTGGCTGTCGTAAGTCTTTCTAATAGGAAGTTTGCTCTGGATGTATAAAGTTGGCATTCAGAGGGTATTCCGGGACATTCTGACAGGATATTCTTGATCTGTTTGTGGAGATCGTCGTCATCATGGCTGACTGCGTTGATGTATATTTCTGCAATTGCCTTATGGTTGTTCACTTCGTTGTACATATCTCCTATGTATTCGAAGTACAGTCCAGGATTGTTGGAAAGGTAGGAAATATTGTATGGATAGGACATGGAAATAGGTGCTACTGCTACGGTTATAAAAATTATTACTGCGTGCATTTTCTGTGGACAAAGAATTGGTTTATTAGTTTAAAGAAAAATGTAGTTATTTGCCCAATAAGTTGTGCGATAGTAAGCTAGGAAAGATAATGATTGGGCATGCACAGGCGCAAACATCATCAAACTTTTTTTTTTTTTTTGTATGTATGTTAGTTATTTTCCTCGTCTTCTGAGACGTTGTCGTTTGAGGTGGGTTCAAACATAGATAGACATGATGCTCTGTTCGACGGCAGTTTGGATTGTGGTTGGAAAATTGCATTAATAGGATGTAATTCGCAATCAAAGCTTTGGCTACGGGTGTCTGGTAGTTTTGGTTTGTTGTGTTTTATAGGGCATTTGATACAGAAAATGATAATTAGTATGATTATAAATAAGAATATGAAGAAGTTGGATCCAATGGATCCGTAAGAAAAGTAGGTGTGTAATACTTTATTGTCTTGCTCTGTTAAGAAGTTATCATATTTATCTTGAATGCTTTTGAGGATTATTCCTGCTTCTAATTTAGATGATTGGTACTTTGGAATAAATTCGAGATATGGTAGGGAATCATTAACTGTTTTTATTTTATGGAAGATTAAGTTATCTAGACTGCTGATATTTAAGCTGATTTTTGGTAGGTATTAGAATTCGGTAGTTGTATCTATCGTCTTCATTCCTACGAGGGTCGTATGGCCTTGTCTGGCGGAACAGCGGGGTTTCATTTGTAACAGCCCGGTTCCTTGTATTTTACCGAGTTCGTGCTGCTGTCTGGGACAAAGTATTTGTAGGGTTGTGGTCTGTGATAGGGAATATAGCCATGCGTCTACTGAATCAAGATGGATCCAATGTTGTGTATAGTGCGGTATATAGTTGATGTTGCATTTTAATAAACTTTCTGTGCTGGGTTGATTCAAGAGCAAGTATTCGCATGCCATATCGCCATCAGCTTCGTAAATGGGTTCGAAATGTGTACATACTTTATGATTAATTGTGTGTTTGCATTTCCTTAGGCTTCCTTCTGATAGGAAACTATAAGCTCTTTTATAGTTTAGTCCTCCTGACTTTATGAACTGCGTCGAACATGGTTTGGAAGGTATCTTGGTATAAATTTAGAGCTGTTTCTATTTCATTGATGGTGGCTGTGATTTCTCGTGTGACGTTATATCATTCCCATAAGTTAGCTAGGTCGTGCATTATTTCTGTAGCTTCGAATAATTTTCTAATACTGAGGTTGATTGCTATTTTCGTGTTATTTAATTCACTTTCTACGTAACCCAATTTATGTTGTATTAAGTATGTGTCTTCCTTTGCGAGTCGAGAGAGTTTTGTTTGACCCTTAAACAGTTGTTCTATTTGTTCGGAAATGTGTTCGCCATCAGATTCAGAAAGGGTGCCAAATAAGGTTTAACTTATACTCCCTGTGAATCCAAATGGCGCACTTCTCTTTTTAATGGTGGTTGCTGTTGGTGAATCCGTTGGGTCTTTGGCTTCGACTTCTTGCATGGCGTCGACAAGATCGTCATGTGTGATTTTTACTCTTTTGATTCGTTCTTGTATGAAGTCTAGTCGTTTAGTTAAGGTGGTGCAAAAATAGGGGTGTGTATAGCACGAGTTTCTTACCAATCTTACAGTATTGTTCATTTCTGTTGAATTGAAATGTAGAGGCGTGATATCGATAAATACGATGATTTTCCAGTCCGCTTGTGTATAACGGATGTCTTGCAGCCTCTCATAGTAAATACCTGGGTTCTCACTTATTTCCTGGATGGAATAAGTTTTCTCAGTGTGTCCCTGAGACGACAGGATTATCAGGATGAGGTATTGCCACAGGTTCCACATCTGGAACAGATTTATCCATATTGTTGGTAAGCAGGCTTTATTTTATCTATGTTTTTAAGGAATCTCTGTCCTTGTTCGTCTTCTAGAACAACGTTATGTTGCTCTAGTATTTCCGTTATGTTATATGGACCTTTATAGGTTTTATCTAGTTTATTAATTCTAGGTTCCTTAAGTACATATACTTTGTCTCCAGGGGAATATGGGTGATCTTTAGCCTTTCTGTCGTAGTAATGTTTGGTTTTATATTTCGACTCTATCAGGGTTTTTGTTGCTATTTCCCTAGTGTCGCGTAGTCTGTTGACTAAATCAGTTATGTATGCTGTGTATGTTTCGGTGTCGTTTGAAAATGAAGTGGGGGTGCGAGCAGGTTTTCCAAAGATTAACTCAAAGGGTGTAAAATTCGTTGATTGATGGACGCTGGTGTTATATGAAAAAATAGCGAATGGTAAAATTTTATCCCAGTCGTCGTACTCGTTAATGTATTGACGAATATATTCTATGAGGGCGAGATGGCTTCTTTCCAAACTACCATTAGATTGGGGGTGGTATCCTGATGTTGTGACTTGTTTAATTTTAAAAATACGTGAGAGCTGTTGCATCATCTTTCCTATTAGGGCGGGCGCCTTATCTGACAATATTATACGAGGTGAACCATATAGCGTTATCACGTGTCGTGCTAATGCGTCGGCTATTGTTTCAGCTTTAGTGTCTGGGACAGAAACAGCGACGCAGTATTTTGTAAGATTATCCTGTATAGTTAATATATGTTTATTTCCATTAGGGGTTAAGGGGAGTGGACCTACGGTATCTATAGAAATTTTGTCGAAAGGTTCGATAGGTATGTCAGTGATGATCATTGGTTCTCGATTTTTGATTCTAACGAGTTTAAATTCCTGGCATTTTTCACAATGTCTGACGTACTCGGTGATGTCGGATTTCATACTGGACCAGTAGAATTTCTCTCGAATGCGGCGATAGGTTTTAGTTACTCCTCTGTGTCCTCCGATCAGACTGTCGTGGTTTTCTTTTATAATTTGACTACGTACATCATCAGGTGGTATTGTTGTAGTTCCATAGCAAACAAACAGTGTACATTCATATCTACCTAAGATTTCCCTTAACAAATCTAGGAAGGTCGAAAACGTTATTTTGTCAGTCATATCGTTTTGTTTGGAAATTCTTAGACTTTTTATGCTGTATTTCGTTAGAGAATCAGCGAGACTTTTTAGAACTTCCTTTAGGTCTTGGATTCCGAAGTTGTCTATATGACCTTTTGTTAGAATTACACTAAATATTTTTGTTTTAGGTTTCGGGGTTACAATAATTTGTCCCCTTTTCGGCTTGATACCTTTTATGTCATTTCATCTATCCTTCTTAAATCAAGCAAGAGTTAAGACACGGGTGTCGTAAATTTGCAATCTGCTGACAGGAAATGTGATAGGTTATCTCTTTTGTCGGCGAGTCCCTCGTTTATGAGTTTAATGACTAGTTTGTTGTCGGGTGCTTTCGAAAAGTTAGAGTAGAATATTCCTGGTGGAATGGTCTCTAAAGGTTTTGGTAGGTCGTTATTTCCTATAACTTGATTGATCTCATCCGAGGGTTCGTCGGTTGTTTCTTCGACAACGGGTGGTAATGGGAAGCGTGGTTGCTCTTGTTGATTTATGTCTGGATCAACGTCTAATTCTTCCAGCAGATCATCCTCGATTGGTGTTGAACGTGCCATGGGGCGTGGTGTTATTTGGTTTCGAGGTCCATGTTGACTGCTGTCCCACCAATATTCATGTAATGAATCTTGATCATCAGATGCAGATGTGTTGGCTGGTTTGATTTCTCTAATGTTTTTGTTTGACATTGGTCCTTGAACTTCGTTACCTGATTCGTTATCCGAGGATACGGGTATTCTCCTTATTGGTGGTCCATATGATATAAGGCTTGGAAAGCCACTCAATCTTTTCCTTTGAGTTGGGGGTGGCTCTAGGGGTGTATTTGATTCTTCTTCTGAACTAAAAGTTACCCTTTTTGTATATTTCGTAGGTCTGATTGCTTTATTCGTTCCACTGGTTGATGGGACGTGTTTTGGTGGAATCGTCGTTTTCTTTTGGGTTTTGCTACTTAGAGGTGGCTGTTTAGGTATCGCTCCTTGTTTTTATACGTTGGGAGCATTAAGTCTGCGTGAACGCAATCGTTCAGCTATCGTTGTTTCTCCAATTTCTGAGTTGGGTAAGGCTGGATCTAATTTCTTGTTTTTAGAACCAACTGGTCTACCTGTTCTTTTCATAGGTTCGGGATTTGTCTTTTTAGAAGGTCCGGCAGATGAGGATGTCGGAAGAGCAACTGCATTTGGTGATACAGGATTCCTGGACAATGCATCTGCGTTAACATTCAGCCTTCCTGGTTTATATAGGAATGTATATTGATACTCTCGTAAGCGAGTACGCTATCTTATGAGTCGGTGGACCGGTGGTTTCACTGAGTCAATCCATTTGAGGGGTTCGTGATCGCTTACAAGGGTGAATTCTCGTCCGTATAGGTAAGGGCGGAAATGCAATATAGCGTATATAACTGCTAAGCATTCTTTTTCCGTTGTACCGTAGTTAATTTCTGCCCGTTTCATGACGTGAGACATGTAGGCTATTGGGCGATCATCTCCAATTTTTCCCTGGCTTAGGACAGCTCCTACAGCATAGTTTGATGAATCTGTAGTGAGTATGAAGGGTTTTGAAAAGTCTGAGAATTGAAGAACTGGTGCTACGCACAATGCAACAGTATGTTGTGTCTTAATAGGTGATATATGTGTGTATTATCTTATCATTTTTTTGTTTCAATAGATTAATTTGTATATGAAGTGTTTTAGTGGAGCGTAAAGAATTTAATCAGGAGTGTGTTGTTTTGTATGCAAGTGCTTGTATTAAGAAAAGAAAGATACTATATGCTTGGTATATATAAGATTGGAATATGCAAATTTCCATGCAAAAAAAAAATAAATACTAAGAGTTAATGTCTCAATTAGTATAAAGATTAATGGTGTGTGTGTAAAAAGAGATTATTGGTTTGGTGTCTTAGTTAGGTGAAAAGAAAACGTGGTAGGGAAAGGAGTTTGTATTGTGTAGAGTGCTAGCGTAGAGCGACCACGTCTTTTCTCTATGTAAATCGAGTATGGGGTGACCATGTGCTCGCTCAAATGTATGCGTAAAAGAAAGAAAATTTTTGGTAGAAAATAGGAAGGTGTTAGTGAAAAAAAAACATGCGTTATTTTTATCTCTGGGTATTTGATGTCCCTATTTTAACGAGTGGGTCTGTTTTGCGTGCGTCCTAATTGCAAAACAGTTTGTCGTATAGACGATATATTGAATGGGGGACTTACTGGCGTTCCCAGTCTTTAACGATGATAAGCAGCGACCCACTTTTCCAATCGGAAAAGTGTTACTAAAAGCCTACGTTAACGACCAAAACTCCAGGTCCGTTCTCAATCCTCTAATAACACCCTTATGTCTAGATGTATATATATATATATATATATATATATATATATATATATATATATATATATATATATATATATATATATATATACTAAATAATTGTTAATGTTAACTAAGCTAAGCAAGCGTATGCAGAGGATGATGTAGGATTTGTGCCTTTCGTTGAGATATAAATATAATTTGTATTTAATATTTTTCTTTTAATATTTCAATGTTAATTTTCTTTTAAATTGTATATTAAATATATATATGTTATATAAAAAAAAGTAAAAGTATTTAAATAAAATAAGGATACTACAAAACACTAATCCCACTGCCGGGCACCAATTTGTTAGCTGTGACGTACTGGCTTTTATTATTAATTAATAAAGCCCGAACGTTACGGCGTTTCTCGCGTCACGCCGATCGGTTTGCACGCGCGAGATTGTTTGCGTGGCTAAGGCAGGAAAGGGAGGCTTGGATAGGAGGCGGTTAGTGAGCAGACTCGAGAGTCTGTTGTAGGTTTATTTTAAATAATGTTTATTAATTTACCTTATATCGGTGGTTTTATTCAACTAAGGAGTCCTGATACAATTTCTTTAATTGCGCTCGGCGTTCGCGGATGCACGTGGGCGCGTCGCTGGTGTGTTACTCGCACGTCGCGTGTAATAATTTTATTTTAAGCACGTTACCCGAACTTGAGATTAACACGTGGTTTACGAAGTGCTTGAGGAGTAGCAACGGTCTACACTCGGTGACTTTCACGGCAAGAATGATCTACTCGCAGGCAGACTTGCGTGAGCTGAGGGCTCCTTCTTACTTTGAATATCGATAATAATGGAAAATTCTTACAATAGGCAGGTGCGCGTTTCCCTGTGCGGCGGACCTCCCGAAGGTTAATTTATGCGCTTTGGTATAGCGTCTTCGTCTCGGCTGACGGGCGACTTCTGGTCCCGAGTTCAAGAAAGAGGCTATTTTTATTACGGGTCCGCCCGGAAAATGCACACCTGTGCATACAATAGGTCTTACTCTAGCCCTAGCTAGAATATTACTTTCGTCATAGCAATATCGGGTGACTAACGGTCAACCGAGTTTACCATAAAAAATGGAATATTCCAAGATCGGTATTAACTCGTTCGAATTCTATTTGGGATAATCAAACACAGGTGCTTAATTATTCCGAATAGAGCTCGATTGAGTTATTTGTCCTAACGTCTATATTAAATTTCTATAGGATTTTATGTATTGCGTAAAAGTTTGAAGGAAAATGTTTATTTCGTAGAGACGTTACGAAATGAGAAGATAAAAAAAAGAAAGATAAAAGAAGAAGTATGAAATAGTTCATCACATGTACATTACGTGGGGGATGGTGACTCAAAAACTTATAAAGGTCTCTTCGATTCGCAGCCCTATGAAAATCTCTTAGTTTTAAAGAAAGAGTGCATCGACCACGTGAAAAAGCGAATGGGAACTCGCCTTCGCAATTGAAAAAAAAATATAGGAACTTGGAGGAAAAGGCAAGTTTGAAATCAAAACTTTCTTTTCAAATGTGCACCATTTCTTAAAATTTGATTTTAAAAAATCTATACGTATTACCACGCCTACTAATATGTACTTTAAGAAAAACTTTGGTGTTTTGTTCTAGGGTTCATCATGTACGAGAAAACTATCCGCCCGTTTGAGCGTCAACAGAAAAGTAATGGCCTACTACGAGCTCCCATGGCCACCATCTTGAAAATAAATTTTTTTACTCTTCATTAATTGTACAATAAAGTTTTCTTAAACAAATTTTTCATTTCGCATATTATTTACCCACAAAATATCGTCAAAAATAGGTGTACATAGATTGGTGTTACCCCTTAAGAGTTTATTTAGTATTTTATGACATGTAAGATGCTACAATATAAGTTATGCTAAAAATAATCAATACGATGTAAAGAAACATGTGCTGAAAGAATCATATGAGTAAAAGAGAGAGATAGAAACAGTAAGAGTAGGTTAGGTTAGGGTACGTGATCTTGGGTTATGATGGGATATGTTAGTTAAATAATTAGAGAGAGAGATTTTGATTGATTGATATACATTTATTTGTTCTTTTTTAAACAAAATAGAGAGAGAGAGAGAGAGAGAGAGTGAGAGAGAAATCGAAGCGTAATCGCGCACGCACCACGACACCGAACGGACGCTAATAATTAGTATTATTTATTAATCCCGCACATATTAATTATATGTTTGAGAGTGAGAACGACGGCGCGACACACACACCACCAGCTGCCACACACACACATTCCAGCAGCAGCCAACGACTCAGCCATGAACGCGAGAGAAGTTCAGCTACAAGCTGCGAAGCACCAGGAGGCTCAGAAGACGGAGACGTCGTTGTCTTTTCTCCTTTATCCCTTTTCAGTAGAGGCCAGCACACAAAAGAGAGAGAGAGAAAGAGAGAGACAGAGCGAGAGAGCAGACCGACGGCCGAGCGCATAGATAGCCGCGATTCCAGCAGACGGACACTACACACACGCACACACAAACACGAACACGAGGGTATGCCACCGCGAAAGAGGAGCGAAAAGGCAAGCATCCGCGGCGGGAGCGGGTGACCGGGCGCATCTACATTGCGGATGCCGTGCGCATTCGAGCGCGCGTTAGGGTTTACTTATATATGTGACCTGGAACGAGCGGAACAATACGTAGGCTATTGGCTACGGCGGAAACAGGCATATACGTGATGAGCGTATTGCTGGATGTTCTACCGTAATCATGCGGTCATTATCGCATCAATATATATATATATATATATATATATATATATATATATATATATGGGTGGTTCCACGTCAAGTGAGCATGCCGAAAAATAAAAATGTCTGAAACTCTCGAAAAATGTTGGTATGTGTACCCAGAGTATGTAAAAGAAATTTCAGATCCTAAGGTGTCATATGTCAAGTCACTTAGTGGTTGAAAAATTCGTTTTTTTTTAATATTTTGAGATTTTGCCAACATTGTATTATTTTTAACTCAAGAACTTGGGACTTTTGAGAAAAAAGTGTAGGAACATTTCTTGGTTAAAATATGGTAAGAAATATAGAAAAATTTGTATTAGACCCTATTGTGATATTTTGTGATCTCGTGCATTGTGATATATTATGATATTAAGATTCTGGAAAAACGACAAAAAATTTTTCAAAATAAAAAATCTTAAAATTTAGTTTATCATATTTCCTTTAATTCTAGACTAGTTATAATATGGTTTCAAGCTTAATATAATTTTTGCTCAATATTTAAATAGCGCACTTTTTTCAGTTGCGGTATTATTGTGGATAATCGTGTTATTGGTAGATTTGGTGGAGAGAAGCAAAAGCGAGTTTAAGAACATTAACACAGTTACTGTTTTTTATGGTAATTGTAACTGGATCCCATAATGTATGACGAACTCTATATGAGACGTGAGATATTTAGACACATACACAGATTGTTAGAAATTATTGTAACATCTGCGTATACTATTCTCGTATTCTGATTTGCACTTCATAGGCCAAGATGAGCAAATTGTCTTTACAGCGAATGCTCAACTTACAAAAACACTAGACTAGGTGAACGAAATTTTCCGGAGAAAGAAGAGAGGAGGTGGAAGAATTTTTAGAACAGGTCAATGATTATCGGACGAGTGCAATTATGTCAGATAGACAACTAATCGCAGCATTACCTTGTGCACTGACGAACTCAGCAAGTCCATGATTCAGAACAATCCGCTGAGATATCGAGACATGGAGAGATATTAAAAGAACGTTCATAAACCAATATGTGGGTAAAATCAATCAAAAGGATGTAGAGAGTGATTTACGTAAACGATCTCATGGACCAGGCAAGAAAGTAACAAATTTCATTTCATGGTTTAAACTTATTATCAGCCAGTGAGATGGAAAAGAAGCTGAGTGAAGAACCTCAAGAATCAAAAGCTATTTTTTCAGTGGAGAATGAGCCATCACCCATGTGTGAAGAAGTCTCGAGACAAAGGGTGGAAGCATTGAAAACGACAGCAGAAGAGCGGAAAGCAGCAGCCACGCTGACTATCGAGACGTCGGTTAACAATGAAGGGGCGTCTGACGAAAGACTTTTCCATACTGGAGGACATCGAGAAAGGTGTCGAGCTACTGTTGCAGGATCTAGGCATGACGGCGCCATTGGAGGCACCAAGCGCTTTGGGCTCCGAGAATGTGTCCCTGCGGGGGTATTGTGGATGATAAAGTAGGAGATCTATCGTTTAAAATCATCCAGAATCCAGTTCACGAGATGGTATTAGGGATAGATTTCTGCAGAGATCTGATATGAAGGTGATGAAGAAGCAGACGTTTTGGAGAATTCTAAATGGAGAGTGGCATCCGTTCCATAATGATGATGGTGAAGAGGAAATCTAGTTGTACACTGAATGCATAGGCATCTCTGAGCTGACGCTGAGCGAACAGCAAAGACTCGAGATGGTAGTAAAAAGGTGGCTACCTGAGTAGTTCCCAGAAACGTTCGGAAGCATCAACATAACGGAGCATAGCATAGAAGTAGAAGGTACGTCGTTAGTTAAGCACAGTCCCCGCAGAATGTCGACGAAGATGCGGTACGTGGAAAAAGAAGAGCTGGATAAAGCTATTCATATTTGGATATTTGGATGGTGTAATCATCATGACGGAGACATTAGTGGAGCATCTGAAGTGGCTCGAGATAGTATTGCAGAAGTTAAAAGAGGCTGACTTGATCGTTAATCGAGACAAATGCGAATTTGTTTATTCGAGAGTTCGATATTTGGGATATCTGTTGGACCAAGTAAGGTTGAGACCAGATCTCGAGAGAATAGCACATAAGGGAATGGTTAAAGGATAAAGGGAACATAAACCTGTCCATGTGTTGTTAGATTAGATTAGATTACATTAGGTGTTTATTCTGTACAAGACAAAAACAATAAAACTACATTCAATAATTATACATATTTACAGAGATCATTAGTATAGTCAATCATATCGCAGCACGTCATTGCTCGTCATTAACTTACATATATTGCACAATATTATATCTGCCGTACATCAATCGCGTCATTACAGTTATCACATATTCTTATCATTACGGATAATACACTTCCTGTGACTATCAAACTTCAATTCTAATTATAGTCAACATTCGTATGATTAGCATCATTCTAAATTATATATACATGGTCCATGTCCCTGGACTTACATAGCAAATAGTCGCGAATTGTCGCTTTAAATCTGCCTAGTGAGGGCAAATGCTTAATACGTCGAGGAATCACATTCCATAGGCGCGCACCTTGAGATTGAAAATATTTCAACCCTGTATCGGTACGCGACGTTGGAATCGAGAGTTCCCTAGAATCAGTCCTCCTAGAGGTCCGAGCCTGTTTTTTTTAAACGAGCTGCAAGATACTTAGGTTGACCCATGTTAATAACTTTATATAGTTGTACCGCCGCAAATTACGCCCTTCTTCCCTCAAGATCAAACCAGCCAAGCTTACTCCTGTAGCGACTGATATGGCAACTTTTTGGTTACGCCCTGTAATATATGACTTTATCAACATGACTACTCCTCTGGAGAACCCCATTCTGATCAGCTTGCGTAACAACTTGGATGGTGAAATAGTGTCGAACGCCTTACTAAAATCAAATAGCAAAAGGATGGTAATTAGCCGCTTGTTATTATCTATACCGTATCGTATGTCTTCAGTCAATTTCAGTAGTGCTGTCACACTACACATCAAGTATTCAGGAGCGAGCGGCTTACCCTCGTCTTTCACAGTTACGGAGGAACATAATACTGTATTGTAGCTTTGCCTGAATTGTGGACATATAGGAGAACACCACCACCTTTCCTATTCCTGTCCTGTCTGATGATGGAATAACCACCGATCTGAACGTAATCATCCCCGACACTTGGCCCGAAATGCAACTCAGCAATGCCGAAGAGATGATAGAAGGGATGAGCAAGTAAGAATTGGCTAAAAGCAGTTATGTGTTTCTTTAGCGAGTTTGCATTTAGAAAGCCTGCTCTAAATCCCTCACAATGTGCCTCTTTCACTCGTCACCATCTAGTCAATCTACTGCTACATCTACTACTACATCAATAGCAATATCGTCTGACGAACTCAAAGCAGTTATTTTATTATATTTTGTTCATTAGCCTTACCAATCGGGATAGGGTCAATTTTAACAGTTCTGAAAAACACTGCAATCCCTTGCAGGTCAGCCGCCGTAAATACTGAGTGCGATGTTTCGCCATCTCGGAACTTGGCCAGGAAACGACCTACTCTATGCCAAAAATATTTAAAATGCAGTCCACGAGCAACTAATTTTAAACTCTTGAACTGAGCAAACTTATCTTTACTCAAATATTCATTAATAACAAATTCCCCACTACTCACGTTATCAATCGTTTCCTGATCAAGTCCGGAGAAGTCAACGTCTCCTTTACTAAATCTCGTACATCTATGCTTAGAGAACATCACGTTTCTTACTAGACTGCTGCTAGAAAGCCGGACAACCCACGGATTGCGGACCCTATTATGGGTGTTGCCGATGGTGTGGCTAGAATTTGCCCGTCTGATCGGAGTAAGCGTATAGACACAATGTCATCCCTCTCAATGGACCGAACAACTGTGGAGAGGACAGCATGAATTACGCCCGCACGTTGTTTATCAGTACCGTCAAAGATATTAGAAATAATTCATTCTTCCGAGCCCTCTCCATAATTTGCCCTACTCATGGGAGAACAATACTTATGCCGAATCATCTAACATGTGGCGACGGTTCCTGGATAGACGCCGATAGTGTTGCTTTCGAAACCCGTCAAGAGGTTGTTCGACCAGATGGGTGAGACCCGATGGGGCAGTATGTACATCCGCACGGACGACAATAGTACGGTCATCATTACTATTATTTACTTTCACATTATTAGGACTCGTCTTTCTACTACGACTATCCTTACAACTATGACTATTCTTATTACTACTATTATAATTACTATTATTACTATTATTATTAGCATAGATGCTGAAAAAAACAAAAAACACCTCTAAAAACTGGGCAGATTTCTCTAAGTCCTTGAGTGACACAAATATTTGAAAGTCGTTGATGTTGACGCATTTTTTATCACCCTCACCGCCCTGCTACTCAATACTCTCGACCAATGTTAAGATTTTAGTGAGTAAGGAGTTAATTTGATCTTTAAGAACTCTGTTTTCTTGAAGCAGCTGCAGTCGGTCATTGTGTAGCCCTTCCAGCTTAGATGACTACGCAGCAATTTTCTCTTCAAGTGACGAAAACTTAGTGACGGGAGTTGAGACTGTTCCGATAGCATCAATTTCCCCCACAAGAAGATACTTAAATTAAGCATCGATGAAGGCAGCGTTCCCGCGAGCATGAATAACTCGAGTTTTACGTTTCAGAAGCAAAACCAGTTGACGGTAGGAGAGTGGGTAATGTGGAGAAACTCATATCGAGAGCGCCTTGCACCCATGTTTGATGGGCCCTGAGAGATTGTCGAATCGTGTAGGAATTAGAATTATGTTATAATGCACGTAAAGGAGAAATCGAGTGTAGTGGTAGCGTCCGCATTACAGTTGAGCAGATGTGAGTTATTCACAGCCCACTTGAATCGAGTAAAGGGAAGGGAGGAGGTTTTCGGACCGAGTTGGTCTCGGGCTGAGTCAATACGCTGTGTCGCGGACGACCGTCGAGCCCGGGAGATTCGAGAGAGAGGGAGTAAGAAGACCGAACGACGAGCCATACAGGCCCCCCAAGAGGAGGGAAAACCGCAAGCGTTCGCAGAACCACCAGTGCCAGCAGCACGACCTTCATGTTAGGACCAGGGGGCCCCCACTGATCTAGTGGGGGTCACAAAGGAACCGGTGGCTACCCCCGCCGAAACTACGTGGGTCCGACGGTCTAGGTGAGGGTGGAAGCTACCACCAACCATCCTAATCATTGAGTTGGCGGCCCGGAAGAACTACATGCATTCCTTCGCAGTATTGCCCACCTCCCGGTGGATACTCAAAAGTTGCTCCTCCGAGAGTGGGTGGACAAACACCGAAGATAAAAGCAGCAGTACTTATGTGATTCTTATAGAAACGGGGGGGGGGGGGGGGGGCAGAATAAATACTAAATTAAATTCCTATGTCTGTCGTTATTTAATAATGGGTGCGGATATAACTAATGATGTATTTATTCACAGCGAAATATGCGAGCGTTTGATCCCAGAGTTTTTGTGGGCGTGCTTATTTCTCTTTAGTAAAGTAAAGTTTTGTTGCTTAAAATAATTTAAATCGGAGTTCCACTCCGTTGGAGTGATCTCCAGTTTAGAAGGGGATATTGGTGACATGTAAAATGCCACAATATAAAATTTGCTGAAAATAATCAATTCGCTGTGAAGAAACATGTGCTGACAGAATCATGTACTGAAAAGAGAGAGATAGGAATAGTCAGAGTAGGTTAGGTTAGGGTAGGTGAGGATGGATTATGATAGGATAATTGTTAGTTAAATAATTATAGAGAGAGAAACCGAAGCGGAATAGCGCACGCACCACGACACCGAACGCTAATAATAATTATTAGAATTATTTATTAATCGCGCACGTATTAATTATAGTTTCACGGGGAGAACGACGGCGCGACGCACGCAGACCACCAGCACCCATACACACTTATCAGTAGCAGCCGCCGACTCAGCGATGAACGCGAGAGTAGTTAAGCTAAAAGCTGACCAGCAGCAGGAGGCCCATCAGACGGAGACGTCGTTGTGTGTGAGAATTTTCTCTTTTTTCACTTCTCAGCCGCAGCGAACACACGAAGAGAGAGAGAGAGAGAGAGAGAGAGAGACAGAGTAAGAGAGCACACCGACGGCCTAGCGTATGGACCGCCGCGACTGCAGCAGATGACCACTATATACACACATAAATGCACTCCGGGACTCGGATGACCGCGAGAACGACCGTAGCGCAAGGGTATGCTAGCGCGTCACACAAGGGAGCGTATTGCCGACTGTTCCACCGTAGTAATGATATACATTATCGCATCAATGTATATATTATATAAGGTGTCCAAAAAGTTTGGAAATACCTGAATACTTTTTCAGCTAAAATATTTTTCCAACAGCTCAACCTCATTCTTATAGTAACTTTCAACGAGGAATTCAATGGTGACCTTGAATTCAACCTTGAGATTGACCTTCAAGGTCATTTCGAGGTCAACTTTGTTTTTTTAAGTAGTAACCCCTATTTTTGATACCGGCAATCGAAAGAACGGGAAATTTTACGTCCAAATATGTGCTCAGGTCGTAGGTCAAGGGTGACCTTGAAGTTCAGCTAAAGGTGATTTAAAGAACAAAGTTGACCTTGAAATGACCTTGAAGGTCAATCTCAAGGTCGAATTCAAGGTCACCATTGAATTCCTCGTTGCAAGTTACTATAAGAATGAGCTTGAGCTGTTGGAAAAAGATTGTAGCTGAAAAAGTATTTAGGTGTTTACATACTTTTTGGACACCATGTATATCGAGTTGGGAAAACAGTCTTATTGGAAAAGTCGAGTGTAATAGAGGGCGTTGGTTAATATTTAAATTAAGCGCGTCGATTGAAGCAGTGCATGGTGGGAAAACTACAATAGCACCTAACCTCTGGTTACTACTGCGGTGAAATTTGAATTTGGACCTATCGCAACAGGTGTGATAGAAAGAGATAGTTGCATCAAGTCATGGGGGAGAGAGAGAGAGAGAGAGAGAGAGAGAGAGAGAGAGAGAGAGAGAGAGAGAGAGAGAGAGAGAGAGAGAGAGACGGAGCGAAGAATGACGCCACGAGGAGACGACAAGAGGATTTCCATCCTGGCTATTCCGCTTCGAACTCTCACCGTAGACAGTCGTTTTATCAGAGTAGTATAGTTTATTAGGGTTGAGGTTAGCGTCGCTTGGAGAGTCGAACGGCATTTCTGGCTCTACAGAGAAGCCATTTTGCAGTTGAAGATAGAATTCTGTGAATTCTTGGAGTTGACTATTTGGAATTTAGTTCAACGTGAGTGGATTAATTGTACCGGCGAGTATTTGCCCACAAAGTGCCCGGCATTTACTTTAATATCCGAGTAATTGGTTATGTATTTCAAAATCATTTGGTGAGTTTTTCTGTTACTAATTTATTTGCAGCTGAAGATAATTGTGACTGCATTGAATTATATTTTCGAGACTGTAGTAGAAGTGTTGGCGAAGTGTGTTGTTCGTTTCTTTTGATTTTTTTTACGAGTTTTCTTTTATCTGATTTTTCAGGATAGGGTGTTTGACCCAAGGTGCGTGTATCAAGAGCAGCGAGAGGCCATTTTGTGATTCTGCTTGCGTGCGAATTTTCAAGAGTGTAATTGCGAGTTGAGTAGATATTAATGCCGAATTATAACGGCGTTACGAATAATTATAATATATTTTGGTTAACATTCTTAAATTCGGTGGTGATTGATTAACTCTATCATAAATAAATTAACATGAAAATTAGGTAAACTTTGGATAGTAATCGATCGGTGTCCACGCGGCGTTCAGCGAACCTCCTCGCCACATTCGGCGCAGTCTGAAGCGGAAGTTGTAAGTGCAAATCGAGTAGTATTGTTTCACGAAATAAATAATAGTTACCGTTGTACGGACAAATCCTATTAGTTAAAAATATATGTTTATTATACGCTCACAGATTAAGTACAAAAAAGATCATCAATAAGAGGGTGTTAAAGTCAATTTTGGAAATCAAATTTTCCGTCATAAATTTTACCGATCGAATAGTAAGTAATTTGTTATAATTCGATATATATATATATATATATATATATATATATATATATATATAATAATCTAAAATGAAGATGTTATTGCCCTTAGTAATACAATTATCTATCACTGTGCGAAGTTTCAAACGAAAACTTTAAAAACTTTTAAAATTGCAATTGAATAATATTTGAAATGTTCGATTTGAAGTTTTACAGCACCGGATACGGGCCTGATGTTCGCCATAAGTACCGTTTCTATTCACGGAAGATCACTCACGTCTTCGTTTTCGATAATTAAGTATATATATCGAATTATATCGAATTATTCATTTTTCGGTCAGTAACAGTTGCGGTACTACAAGTGTTATATCTTCGAACAAGCTACTCATATAATTGTGGTCGAACTTCACTTGTAAGTTCGTTTAACCATCAATTTTATATTTAACTATACAAATACGTTTAATCCAATTTGACAGCATCAACTTTATTTTATAAGCAAAAACATAAATTTAACATTTTTATCAATAAGTTTTAAAAAAATGCATGAGTTACCTTTTTTTTTTAAATAAGATGCCTTTCAATTTACTATAGAAAATGTAATTATAATATGTACATTCGACGTGGATTAATTCTGATTAGAATGATTTGAAAATTCCATCGTTTAACATGGATATGGTCAATAGTAGGTTAGGTCGGCGGAAGTCACGCTTTGGGCGAGGAGTTTCGCATCTCATGAAACGCGCAGTCTCGATGGTGAAGAGAAAGCGAGACGAACAACCTCCAACAGAATCGAAAATTCAAAATTAAAATTCATAATAAAATTATATATTGAATAAATCTTATTTATACACAGTTGTGTATAAGGCAATTTTAATTATTTAAGAAATAAGGGCTAGGTGTGCCCATGGCATACTTTGCCTCACATTTGCGGTCTATACACTGCTTGTTAATTAGGTATAATATTATTTAAAATAAAACATACATATTAAAAGCTAAAAACCATAGTGATATTTAAAAAGAAATAGTATGTATTGTGTAGAATCTGTATATAATCAAATAAAATCAGTTTGATGCATTTAATTTGAGGTAAATAATATCTAATAGTCTAATTTTAACTATTGATTCTTTATAAATTTTATTGTTTTGAATACTATTCAAGATTTATCACTCGATTACTCTTAAAAAGCTACCCCATTAGCCAGATGTATTGCAAATTGTTAGCAATTGGACATACACGTTTTGCTCACGATTTCCTTAAGTTTGACGTAAAACTGCGTCCGTATATGCTGGAAATTTTGTATCTAGTATTGAAGTCAATTATGCGGACAAAGTGAATGCAAAATTACAGCAACTATTGCTCAAGGTGTGCAGGCGTATCATAGGCATAAATTGCCATCATATTGTCTTCATATTTCTCGATTTTTATGTTACACAAATTTTCATCAATATGCTGTTATTAATTTTCTCCCTATCTCTCTCGCACTGTCGCATATATGAGTAATTTTATTGAATATTATGTGAATAATATTAAAAAAAAATAATATAATATATTAATAATATTGAAAACAAGTTGAAAGCAAATTGATGTACAAAACTTGCAGCAACAGTTATACATCAAATGTAAGTAAATCTGCGTCCGTATATGGCAGCAATTTGGTGGCAAGCATTTGCAGTCAATTTTACGGCACATTGACATCAATCCTTGATACTCGTCATTTCTTGAGCGCAAGTTGGAAGCAAATTGCTAACAAACATTGCACAACAACTATTGCCGCGACTTTGCCACGGCAAGCCTGGCTAATGGGGTATATTATATACTTACAGTGTTGAAAATGTTGAAAATGTGCAGTACCAGCCTCTTAACGACTTTGATGAAAAACCCGAACGAGAGAAGTGTTGCGTTCAAAATTCACTGTACAATAACTTCACTTTTACAATCAAAATGTTATAACTTCACTGTCCGATAACAAGTAACAAGTTGAAAGCAAATTGATGTACAAAACTTGCAGCAACAGTTATACATCAAATGTAAGTAAATCTGCGTCCGTATATGGCAGCAATTTGGTGGCAAGCATTTGCAGTCAATTTTACGGCACATTGACATCAATCCTTGATACTCGTCATTTCTTGAGCGCAAGTTGGAAGCAAATTGCTAACAAACATTGCACAACAACTATTGCCGCGACTTTGCCACGGCAAGCCTGGCTAATGGGGTATATTATATACTTACAGTGTTGAAAATGTTGAAAATGTGCAGTACCAGCCTCTTAACGACTTTGATGAAAAACCCGAACGAGAGAAGTGTTGCGTTCAAAATTCACTGTACAATAACTTCACTTTTACAATCAAAATGTTATAACTTCACTGTCCGATAACATTTTTTTTACAATTTTGGATTAACATTGCTTTAAATTTCAGAACACGATAATTTTGGCACTACGGAGGTTAATTTTAAAAATATACACAATTATTAATTTTTTGTGCAATTTAATTGTGAATTGAAAAATATCACACCGCTGTGCACCACTGTGATGGCTCATCTGAAATTAATAAACGTATAAAAATATAATAAACGCGGATTGAAATAAGGATGTTTTGATTAGTAACGACACTTTCTCTCTGCGTCTAATCCGGGCTTGAGACTGGCTACGGCCGCATTAAAAGTGTTTGAAACGAGAAATAACGAGGAGAATGAAATAGATGAATATCGCGAGAAAACCCGTGTATCCCTAGTTAAAATTTTGGAAAGGAACGGATTGAAATGGATTAAAAAATGAACCAATCGGTTTCAATCCATTGCAACTCAATATTTTTTAAAGAACCCTCGAATCCGTTTCAATCCTGTACCAAATTTTTAAATCTGATTCAATCCGTTTCATTCCTAGTAATTTTGACTATGTAAAAGTTCAATCCGAATGAAGCCGTTTCCACCTGAATAATTTTTGGCGTTGTGGAATCTCAATCCGTTTCAATCCAAATAAATCCTTTTCAATCCGAATATATCCGTTTCAATCCGAATAAATCCGTTTCAATCCGAATAAATCCGTTTCAATCGGAATAAATCCGTTTCACTCGAATTAGACAGGATTAGCATTATCTAAATATTATGTAATGGATTGTAATGTATTGATACTATTACGTGCATTGCAACCGAATGAAATGGATTGTATTAAATTTATATTATTAATACAAATATATTTAAACAGATTGAAAAAGATTGGAAAGGATTGATATTATCCAAATATTGTTTAATGGATTGCGAGGGATTGGCTTATATTATGTATGTATTGAAACAGGTTGAAACAGATTGGAAAGGATTATAATTATTAGAGTGTTAAAACATATTTGCTAGCGATATAATCCAATCAAAGCTTCATAAAAGTATCATAAAATTTGTAGTTCAAAATTATACTTAAACTACGTTTTGTCTGATTGCAATGAATTTAAATGGATTTGATGGCACATTGATGATTGTAATGGATTGAACCAGACTAGGATGTTCAGTTAACTGCAGTAGATTGAAATGGATTCATACGGATTAGTGATTATTTTCTAAATACTTTTTTTAATGCCTATAATAATACTTTAACACCGAATAGTAAATCTAATTTTCCATTTACGAGGGTAGTTCAATAAGTCTTTAGAATGACCAACAGATGGCGCGCGAATCGCTCCAAATCATCTGTTTTCAGTCAGCACCACTCCCGACTAGATATATGGTGCAGTCACAGTCCACATCTTCTGAGTTTACGTGTTTTTATAACCAATTGAAAAAAAAAATTGCTTGTTAAGAAAAATGGAAAAAAACGAGTTCAGAGCGGTAATTAAACATTTTCATTTAAAGGGTTTAACTCCATATGAGATAAAAAATGAATTGGACTCAGTTCATGGCACATCTGCCCCTGCCTTAGCAACGGTTTATAACTGGGTAAATGAATTTAAGCGTGGTCGTACATCAATAAGTGACGAACCACGTTCAGGAAGGCCCGTAGAAGCAACTACTCCCGAAATCATCAATAAAATCCACGATATGGTGTTGAAGGATAGAAGATTAAAAGTGCGTGAGTTAGCTGAGGCTACAAGGATATCTATAGGTGCAGTTGTTTCAAATCTACATGAAAAATTAGGCATGAAAAAGCTATCGGCAAGATGGGTGCCGCGTTTGCTCTCAGCTGAGAATAAACGCAATAGAGTGGTCGCCTCTGAGGCTCTTTCTGTAGTCTCACTACACTCCTGAGACAAAGGAACAATCCAAACAGTGGATTTCCACAGGCGAACCAGCTCCAAAGAAGGCAAAGACCGTAAAGTCAGCTGGTAAGGTTATGGCTACAGTTTTTTGGGATGCACGTGGACTTATACTTATTGACTACTTGGAAAAGGGTAAAACAATTACTGGTGAGTATTATGCATCATTATTAGAGCAGCTGAAAGAAGAAATTAAAAAAAAACGACCACATTTGGCGAGAAAAAAAATTCTCTTTCATCACGACAACGCCCGAGTTCACACATGCTTCGTTTCAATGGCTAAAATTGAAGAACTAAAATTCGAATTGGTCGAACACCCACCGTATTCACCAGATTTAGCCCCCAGTGACTTTTTCTTATTTCCAAACTTGAAAAAATGGCTCGGTGGACAGAGATTTACGGACAACGAACACGTCATTGCCTCTGTAAGTGCTTATTTTGAGGAACTTCCGAAAACGCACTTTTCTGAAGGATTAAAAAAACTTAAAAAGCGATTGACCAAGTGTATAGAGCTCCAAGGAGATTATGTTGAAAAATAAAAAAAAATTTACCCAAAAAAAATTGTTTTTATACTTTATTCTAAAGACTTATTGAACTACCCTCGTATATGTAAAAACCTTAACTAATTTTTTTTTAATTTGTTACGTATTCCAACGGATTGTACCCAAATTTGTGCGTGTTGTCATTGATTGAAATATATTGAAACGAATTAAGCTTCCATTTAAAAGTTATTGTTATGGATTGAAATGGATTAGGCTTCAATTTAAAATTTAATGTTATTGATTGAAACGGATTGGTACAAAGACAATGGTATAATCCATTGCAATCCATTTCGATCCGTTCCTTTCCAGAATTTTAACTAGGGATCCTTTAGCACGCTTAGACTCTGACTGACTTTATTCGTTGTCTACAAATTTGTTGAGCTCCTCTCCTCCTCCGGCCCCTTTTTTGTATATGCAGTCTAGAGGCTACTTCCAGCCACATGTAGTCGTGCAAGCAACACGCTTTTATTCCCGGAAAAGCACTTGAACTCGGACCCCCCAATATCGCGTAGAACAGATGTTCTTTGTTTTTTAGTGAGCATGTTTTCTTTGCCTTTCAGACACAGTCTATAAAATTGAATATCTTGTGTCTGAGTCTGTTCGAGAATTGAATGCGTATATATTTTTAATATTTTCTAAATAAATGCGTATTATTTTATTTAAATATTTGCGCGTATAAATGGCGAATAACACGTGATGTATTATTTCATTACAGCAGCAACGCAGCGTACTGTGACCCGGCCTTTCTTACTCGTGGGGGCGGAATGTCACCCACCCCACACTACACAACGATGAGGATGCAGCCTGGAGCTGATACCTGTTGGAAGAAAAAAGAAACTATATAACGAGATCTTATAATAAATAATAAGTTTACTCTATTACGCGAGTGATTATTTATTAATCCTAAAATTTAATAGTAAGTTATAATATCTGCAGAGAAGCCACAAGTTGAAATGAAAGAATAAAAAATTGCATATTTCAATAAAAACAGAAGTCATCTCATGTCTTAGTGGGACTAATTCAGTTTGAATATTTGAACTTAAGATCATTGGGTAATGGTCTAAGTTAATAAAATTTAATAAATAGGCTAACTGGAATTATATCATTCTGATGAAAGTAATTGATATATATATATGAGTTAATTAAGCGATTAACGTCATGTCTATGTGTCATTTTTTTGTGAATGCACCAAAGATCAGACACTGAACACCAATATACCATCCACCAGAGACTAATTTGTGATGAAAAAGGATCGTGGTTTTTGGTAGATGGTGTCTGCAAAGGATTTAAGTTAATACACCAGACACCAGACACCATAGGTACAATGAAACAAGACTGAATAAAAGCAGGCGTCACAGGCATCGTTGGTGGGGTGGTCAATGGTTGGGATAGGGTTTTTTTTTAAAGAAATTTAGTGTCTAAATGTTCTTGAAGTAAATACTAAAATTCCTTAAAAAATAACCCTATACAACCCTACTGAATAAAATCATGATTTATCGTATGATTAATCATATGGTTTATCGTATGATTAATTGTACGATTATTCATATGATTAATCATATGAATTACCATATGACGTTATCAACCCATGTGGCATACGATTAATCATATGATTAATCGTATGATTTCTCAAATATAAAGAATCCGGTTGCAACTCATGTGATTAATCATATGATTTTTATGATTTGTATAACTGTATGCACTTGAACAGTATGTAACTTATAAATAACAAGAACAAGAGTGGTGCAATGACTAAGTGAGCAACTGTGAAGCAAAGGATTCCAGGTTCAAGACTCAACGTAGGTGATTTTTGTTTCTTTTCGTTTCCTGTTATAATGATAAATATCTAATCAAATAAACAATAAAATTTATTATTTAGTCAAAAAAATTAATTTTTTCAATAAAAAATTAATAAATTACATAAAAAATTATAAAATTTATCATATGATTAATAATATGATTAATCATATGACAAATCATATAAAAATTCATACAATTAATCATATGAGTTGCAGCATCATTTTTTATATTTGAGACATTATACGATTAATCATATGATTAATCATATGCCATATGGGTCGAAAACGTCATACATGTCATATTGATCATATGATTTTTTTCAGTAGGGCAATCAATGGCAACCCCATCCACAATGCTTATGGCGCCTGTTTTTGTTCTGTGCACCTTTACTCAGAAAGTACAAATAACATGTCTAGTGTATGGTTTATGGTATATTAATCCAAATCCTTCGCAAATTCCATCCACCAAAAACTATGACTCTTTTTCATCACAAATTAGTCTATGGTGGACGGTATATTTGAATTTAATGTCTATTGTCTCTGGTGTATTTACCAAAAGAACGGTTCATAGACACAGCGTTTAATTAATACAGTCTTTTTAAAGCTTAAAAAATGTTAATTTATACATGGCATTCCTTAACAAAAATCCATGTACAAAACTTGTCTTTTGTAATCAAAAAATCGAATGTTGCAGAGAAAAATTTTCTTTTTGGTATATTGACTTTGAAATATATTGGTGTTCTTTGGTAAAAATGTTCAATTTTGATGATAATTTCTATATTTTGATAATTTCTGTATAATTTCAATTTTGATAAGAATGCCATGTATAAATTAACATTTTTCAAGCTTTACATAGGGTTGCAGTTATATCTATGCAAGACTGATAAAATTTTAATTTTTTTTTTAAATAGGAATACTTATTTATTACTTTTTGAACATAGAATCTTGTCGAACATGTATCTTAACCTCTAATGAGAATATTCAGTTTCATCAGAAATTTTGCCACTACTTTTGTTTCAACCGATCGCATTAAAAATTTAGATTGCATGATCGACACGATTCAATACTTGGTAAATCTTTATATTGGCTTTACGACTTGGAAATAAAATGTACTATTAAAAAAAATGTTCTTTTAATTTTTTCAAAAATTGGTCTAAATGTAAATAATAGCGTCATTTACAACCTCTAGAATTTTGAGAGGGCCTACCCATACTTAAATTTAAGATATTCATATTTAAATATTGATATTTTAAATGTTGATTTTAATATATAAAACGTGAAAATATCTATCTTTAACAGTAAATATCTTGATTTTGGATATGGATAGGCCGTCAGAAAATTTATGGGCTTCAGCAGGGGTGTGCTGGAGCCCCCGAAACAGCCCAGTGATTTGGTTTTTGAAGCGGCCTATCGACCTTTACTGACAAAAAGAAAGATCTCACGATTGAAATTTATACCACCAAATTCACAAAACAGTGCTCCGCATTACAGTTCCATACCCCACAAACGCCAACTATTGTTATAAATAAATGTTTAAACCAAAAACCTGTATACCCAACTAACCCACGTTTTATAAATTTTTATTAAAAAACTAAAAGCCCAATATGACAGTAAAATAACCCACAGACACCGAATATTGTTATAACTAAATGTTCAAATCAAACATATTTATACCCAACTAACCCATGTACTATATTTTTAATTAAAAAACCAAAAGCCCAATATTACAGCTCAATACTTAATGGACACCGACTCCTTTCCGGCCAATCGGATTTGTTGACTGTATGTCTGTCCAATATGTACTCAATACCATTCAGTGTCTACTCAAAACGAAACCTTCAAAGCAGTACATTTACATACTAAATCCTATAGAGGTAAATCATATTACCTATACATAGGCCTGGCAAAACCTTACTGTAAATTAATATTTCCTTAAAAACTACACTTATTACTAAATACTTAAAAAATAAACATAACTTTAATAGACTTTGTATAATACATAACAGTACTATGCATATTTTCTACTCTTCGTGATATTAATAAAGAGATCGTGCTTATAGCTTGTAGTTTGATGGCTACAAGTCAAAGCAAGTTTGCATACAATTTACATTATCTATTATAGATTATTTTAATGATTTTGTCTAATCCAATGTTTTAGTTTTCTTTTTATAGTTACTTTATTATTGTTTATAATTTTAAATTCTTTTTGTAATATATTGTATATTTTAATAGCTATTATATAACTGTTTTTATTGCGAATAGTTTTAGTAATTCTTGGTATAGATATACTTTTATTTCTCGTAATACTTCTGCATTGTAGATATTTGCTTTTCAGTGTAAAATAATGATATTGTAGTGATTCAAAGACAAATAAATGCTCTAATTTTAATGGATAATTATGAATAATAAAATTGTTATTATTGATTATATTGTGTATGCAAGACGTAATGAAGGTTCGTGAAGGAAGTGATAAAATAAGTACACAGATGAATGCTGCGATTACTTAGATATATTCGGATTGCTATATACACAGTTGGGAGCTTGTACTCTCAGTCCTCCAGCCATGTGGCTTCTCTGCCTGTCTCTCTCTTGCTGCGCGTGCCAATCGTTCGAGCATCTGCCGCTGCGAGCTAACGCTATGGACCGTGCGCATCACACACACATCTGTGCATACATTGGTGCTTGCCATACACACACATACATGCTTTCGTACTCGCATATACAATCGGTGTTCGCAGTACGACATATGCACACAACACTCTCCTCTGTAGAGTGAGAAATAGTATATTTAGCGACGAGGGCAGAAAACAGAAGTTTGCTGCACTGCGTGTACATGAGCCCGAGGCGCAGCCGAGGGCCTCATGTACACGCATTGCAGCAACTTCTATTTACTGCCCGTGTTGCGTATACTTTTTTTCTTTATTCCTGGTCGAAAGTGCGTTGAATATTTATATTTATCTCCCGTATCAACATTCACTGCGGACGGCCACCGCTGGTCAGCTGTTCTTCCAGCCAAGCAGTGCAGAAAACACTAGCCGCACCTAACCTGACTTTCTTGATTTTTCGACGGCCGCCGACATTGACATGCACGAGCGGAGCGAGTGCTCATGTGGTCGGGGGCGGCCGTCGAAAAACTATGATTTTGTAAAATTATTATGTATAAAAATTAATTAGAATAATCGTCACCAGATAAAGGTCATTCTGATGACATTTTATTTGAGTAAAAGCGTCAGTTCAGGAAGCTCGATGTGAAAGTTATCGATGTCAGACCTCTTATGGCTCTTATAGAAGGACGGATTCACAGGTTATGTAGACACAATGACGTCGGTAAAATTTTCTGTACTGTGGCCTATGTTTCTGCTCCGCCGCCCAGAGGGCGCGCGCGACTCTCGAACAGTGCAGCAAAATGCCGTTTTCTGCTGCGAAATCGATGTGGGAAACGCGCACTTTCGACCAAGGGATAAAGAAAAAATATATATAATTGCACGTACAATACAATAGACTTGATTATTATGATATGTATATATATATATATTTTTTTTTTTAACATAATTATTGTATTAACTAAGATCATAATCTTGTAAACGTGCTGGCAACATTATTTTCGCTGAGACCTACTGGGTGTTTTCTTTCCTATTTGTGCTTGTACCTGTATACCTCTTCCTCTACCACACCCCATCGGTCTTGGTAACGATTCAGCAGATGTATTAGCACTTGCAAAATTAGAATTCGCACTAGAAGTATTAGTCGAAAAAGAATTATCTCTGCTTGTAACCGTTTGTCCTGAGATTGATGGGTATAATACAATTTGCTCATCTAAAGGTACATGTAGATACAGCGTTTAATTAATACAATCTTTTTAAAGCTTAAAAAATGTTTTTTTTTTTTTTTTTTATTTAACGTCGCCATGTTTGTGCTTCCATGTGGTGCTAATCGACGACGGGGGTCTGCGGTGTGTTTGTAAACAAAGCACATGTCATTTTTACAGTGGTGCTTGTATCAATCGGCAGAGACTAGGATTCGAACCCGGGTCACCGGCGTGGGAATCCGACACTCTACCGACTGAGCCGCCGCAGGCCCCTAAAAAATGTTAATTTATACATGGCATTCCTTAACAAAAATCCATGTACAAAACTTGTCTTTTGTAATCAAAAAATCGAATGTTGCAGAGAAAAATTTTCTTTTTGATATATTCTTTGAAATATATTGGTGTTCTTTGGTAAAAATGTTCAATTTTGATGATAATTTCTATATTTTGATAATTTCTGTATAATTTCAATTTTGATAAGAATGCCATGTATAAATTAACATTTTTCAAGCTTTACATAGGGTTGCAGTTATATATATGCAAGACTGATAAAATTTTAATTTTTTTTTTAAATAGATCATCCTTTACATTGCAATGTACATTAGGATTTATTTCATTTCCTACATCAATTATTTGATTTGCATGTCTCTTCGACACTCTCCCGGCATTCAGAGTAACATTATAGTGTAATTTACGTGTACATTTAGTAATCCTGCCAAACATCCATTTATCGTTACCATAGTAATTTCTTACACCTACTTTTTGGTTAATTTTGAATTAACGCATATTTTTATTTACATTATATGGTAATTTATCAGTTTTCGCTAAAAGTGATTTCATAAAATCTAATTTAGAATTTATATTACGACTAAACATTAATTCTGACGGAGAACAGCCCGTAGCTGCGTGTGGAGTGATTCTGTATTGTAAAAGAATATCCTGTAATTTATCCTCAAAATTATTTGTATTTGCTATTTTCTTTAATGCATCTTTAATCGTCTGCACGTAACGCTCTGCTTGTCCGATACTAGACGGATGATACGGTGCAGTAAATTTATGCATAATACCGTAACTTCTTGTAAATTCAGCGAAAGTATGTGACGCAAAATTTGTACCATTGTCTGAAACGAAAATGTTCGGTATCCCGAAAGTAGGAAATATTCTTTTACAAACAAGAATGGTCTCCTCACTCGTAAGACCTCGCGTAACATGGACTTCGGGCCATTTGGTGTATGCATCAACCATTATTATTAATATTAATATAAATATTGCATTATCTTAACAAGAAATATGCAATAAGAGAAAGTAAGATAACAATTATATTAAACCGACTGTTATTTTTAATTATAAATACAACTACATGTACATGAAATTGTAAGATTTTGTCTTCTGATGAATAAAAAGTATATCTATCTATCTATCTATTATAAGAAAATATTTATTTAAAAATGGTCCGGCAAAATCACAATGAACCTGCTCAAAAGGTTTTATGGGTGGCTCCCAAATGTGCTTTTCCAGGATCGGTGGATTGTGTCTATTCATTTGACACTCTACACAATTACGTACTAAATTCTCGATATCAGCATCAATTTTTGGCCACCAACAATGTCCCCTAGCAAGCAATTTCATCCGGACGGTGCCAAAATGCCCTGTGTGCAATTCTTGCAATACCTGCTTACGTAACATTTCAGGAATTACGATCCTCTGCCCGCACACGAGCGCATTCTGCTCTAAGCTAAAATCCCTAGGATCCACTCTACAACTGTCCTTTGCGGATAATTGTTTACCTTCTCGTAGGCTTTTAATAACCTTCATAATTTCAACATCATCAAGTGTAGCTTTATGTAACTGTTTGACAGAAATTGGCATAGTTTCTATCGTTTCTATGTACCCTAGTTAAAATTCTGGAAAGGAACGGAGCGAAATGGATTGCAATGGATTATACCATTGTCTTTGTACCAATCCGTTTCAATCAATAACATTAAATTTTAAATTGAAGCCTAATCCATTTCAATCCATAATAATAACTTTTAAATGGAAGCTTAATCCGTTTCAGTATATTTCAATCAATGACAACACGCACAAATTTGGGTACAATCCGTTGGAATACGTAACAAATTAAAAAAAAATTAGTTAAGGTTTTTACATATAAATGGAAAATTAGATTTACTATTCGGTGTTAAAGTATTATTATAGGCATTAAAAAAAGTATTTAGAAAATAATCACTAATCCGTATGAATCCATTTCAATCTACTGCAGTTAACTGAACATCCTAGTCTGGTTCAATCCATTACAATCATCAATGTGCCATCAAATCCATTTAAATTCATTGCAATCAGACAAAACGTAGTTTAAGTATAATTTTGAACTACAAATTTTATGATACTTTTATGAAGCTTTGATTGGATTATATCGCTAGCAAATATGTTTTAACACTCTAATAATTATAATCCTTTCCAATCTGTTTCAACCTGTTTTAATACATACATAATATAAGCCAATCCCACGCAATCGATTAAACAATATTTGGATAATATCAATCCTTTCCAATCTTTTTCAATCTGTTTAAATATATTTGTATTAATAATATAAATTTAATACAATCCATTTCATTCGGTTGCAATGCATACGTAATAGTATCAATGTATTCCAATCCATTACATAATATTTAGATAATGCTAATCCTGTCTAATTCGAGTGAAACGGATTTATTCGGATGGAAACGGCTTCATTCGGATTGAACTTTTACATAGTCAAAATTACTAGGAATGAAACGGATTGAATCAGATTTAAAAATTTGGTACAGGATTGAAACGGATTCGAGGGTTCTTTAAAAAATATTGAGTTGCAATGGATTGAAACGGATTGGTTCATTTTTTAATCCAATTCAATCCGTTCCTTTCCAAAATTTTAACTAGGGTAAAAAACGTCGATTACATCTTGATGGTTTTCCGTAATAGGTATCGGTAACCTTGGTAATCCGTCCACGTTACAATTATTTTCGGATCGCTTGTAAATTATTTCATAATTGTACGCACGTAGAAATATTGCGTAATGCTGCATCCGTAAAGCGCTGTATGTAGGAAGGCTATTATTCTGAGAGAATATTCGTGTAAGTGGACGGTGGTCCGTAGCCAATGTAAATTTACCTCCGTATAAATACCTATGCAGTTTTTTTACTGCGAAAACAATGGCGTATGCCTCTTTATCAATTTGTGCATATTTCATTTGAGTCCGGTTAAAAGCTTGAGAAATGTAAATTATAGGCTTTTCCGTACCGTCAGGAAATTTGTGTGAAAGCATCGCGCCCGCCCCCGTAGGGCTAGCATCGGTAGCTAAAATCAATTCGATTTTTGGATTATAAAACGTAAGACACTTATCACTCACGAATGCTTCCTTAGCCTTTACAAATGCAGCCTCACACTCTTGCGACCAAATAAATTTTGCGTCCTTACGCAATAAATCGTTAAGAGGTCGTAAAATTTGACTTACGTTTTCTGTAATTCGGTTGTAATAATTGATAAATCCTATAAATGAACGTACCACGCTTACATTTTTCGGACGAGACATTTTCTCTATTGCTTCAATCTTAGATTTACTCTTATGTTACCGTGCTCATTTATCATGTATCCACAAAATTCAATTTCATTTTAAAAAAACTCGCATTTATCGCGATTCATTTTGATGTTGTGGTCGTGTAATATTTTAAGTACTAATTGTATCATATGTAGTAACTCCTCCTCGGTTCTACCCGCAATCCGTATATCATCAAAAAGTATGAACACGCCTTCCACTCCATGCAAAATATTTTCCATTTTGCGCTGCCAGATCGCACACGTCGGGGCAACACCGTACATCAATCGCGTTGGTCGATATAGCCCCCGGTTTGTATTAATTGTAAGAAGCAAATAACTCACTTCATCAACCCGCATTTGTAAATATGCCTGACGAAAATCAAGCTTGCTGAAATATTTACAGTCCGCGACCGAGGCGAACATGTCGTCTGGAGTTGGAAGGGGGTGCTGATCTACGATTAGGTTAGGATTTAACGTGACGCTGTAATCGCCGCAAAGCCGTACCGTCTCGTCTCGTTTGAACACTGGCACTACCGGTGTAGCGTAATTCGACGAGTTAATTTTAATTAAAACTCCCTCCGAAACCAGTCGCTCAATTTCTTTGTCAATGAGTATCAACTTAAAAGGTACCGGGCGAGCTTTCAAAAATAACGGCTGTGCGCCGTTCTTTAATTTTAACGTCGCTGTAATCCCGACAATTTCACTTAACCCCGGCTTCGTACGATTACTGTAATGCGTAAGCAATTGCTCAATTTGAGTTTTCTGATCTGCTAGCCGGTCATCATTTATTAGCGAAACTTCGGAGAAAAGTTGATCCACACTCCCGACTTTGAACATTTCCCGTTACCATTCACGGCCTAAAAGCGGTGGACGCGCGACTGTAGTTATGTACAAATTTAATTTTAATAGATGACTCGCGTACGCTACCTCTACCGTAATGTAACCTATGACGTTTATACGCGTTTTACAAAATGAGATTAACCGCGTTTGCGTGCTGTGTAACGTAGTACCTTTGAAAAATCTTCTCGCATGTTCGTCCCACATCAGAGAAACTGCAGCGCCGCTGTCAATCTCGAAGGTGACTTCGGTGCTGTTGACAAGCAGTGTTGTTGAAAATTTGTCCCGTGCTGTAAAATGCTCCAACTGGAAAATCTTCTCGACGTAGTATGCGGAACGGTGGTTTTGAAGGCAGACACTGGCCACATGTCCCTTCCGTCCGCACTGTCTGCACGTCAAAAGATTTCTATTTGCGTTGCAACGGTTTCCACCACATCTGTAGCACTGCACACTCTCTGACGTGCCCCTGAAGTTATCTTTATTTTGGAATTTGTGCGTTCCTTGTGTCTTAGGATTATTCGGCGTCTGTTTTGAAAACTTCTTATTTTCATGCGATTTTGGAAATACCTTTTTATCGGCATGCAGACTATTTACAGCTGTGCTTTTATTTTGTGTAAAGGCGGACGCTTCCTTCTCGGTGAGCTCCATCGCTGCTGCAGTCTGCATCGCTTTGCTGTAAGTTAAATCAGCTGTTTCCAGGAATCACCTCTGTAAGCGAGCATCACGTATGCCGACAACAAACTGGTTCATTAACGCCTTACCCTTGTATTCTCCAAAATTGCACTGCAAACTAAGGTTATTTAATGCATTTGCAAAAGCATTTACATCCTCATGTGTTGTTTTCTATTGTAAAATTTGAAATTTTCAGAAATTTCAATTAATTTTGGAGCAAAAAGATCTTTTAATTTAATTTTAAGCTCCTCGTACGTAAGTGAGGTTGGGTCTGTACCATTTAGAAAATCGCATAAACTGTCGAATGCTTTAGCACCCAAGTGAAAAAGTAAGCACGTTGCTTTCTTAGCGTCTTGTATTGAATGATATTCAAACCCTATTTCTAACCTCTGTATCCATCTGTCCCATTTCATTTCGAAATGAAGGTTCGTGAAGGAAGTGGTAAAATAAGTACACATATGAATGCTGCGATTACTTAGATATATTCGGATTGCTCTCAGTCCTCCAGCCATGTGGCTTCTCTGCCTGTCTCTCTCTTGCTGTGCGCGCCGATCGTTCGAGCCTCTGCCGCTGCGAGCTAACGCTACGGACCGCGCGCGTCACACACACATCCGTGCATACATCGGTGCTTGCCACACACACACATACATGCTTTCGTACTCGCATATACAATCGGCGTTCGCAGTATGACATATGCACACAACAGATTATTTTTAGAATCATATTTTGCAGTCCTCGTAATAGATTAAGTTTACTTTTATAAGCACCCTCCCAGGCTATTATACCATAATTGATGCAACTATGGAAATATGCATAAAAGATTATTGTTAATGTTTTCTTTTGCATAGATTTTGAGAATTTTGAGAAAATAAATACTAAATATTTAGTTTTTTAAGTTATGTGTTTAATATGCATATCCTATTTCATGTTGTAATAAAAAATAGTTAGATATTTACAATTTTCTACTCTTTTAATATTTTGATCCCCTATTTTTATTTCTAAAGTTTTAGGTACGCTATTACAATAGTTGCCAAACGTTATGTATACAGTTTTGTCTACATTTAAAGACAATTTATTTAATGCTAACCAATTTGCGACTTTGCCTAGGTATTTATTCATTTTGTCTTGAGCCATAGACCATGTATGATCAGTTGAAATTATAGCTATGTCATCTGCGTATGATATTATTGTATCATCAGACATTTCTAATAATAAATCATTTACATATAAAATAAAAAGTAATGGTCCTAGTATTATTCCTTGTGGAACTCCTGTGGTCATCACTTTATATTCTCCATTACAGTTTTTTACTCCGACTTTTTGTTGTCTATTAATAAGATAGCTAGTTAATAGCTTCTGCGCATTGCCTCTAATTGTATAAGTTATCTAAAAGAAGTTCATGGTTGACTGTATCAAAAGCTTATGCCAAATCAAAAATTGTTGCAATTATAGGTTTACTTTTATCTAAGTTATTATATATTATATTTGTAATATGTTGTAAAGCATCAGTTGTTCTTCTATTTTTTATGAAATCAAATTGCCGTAATATAGCTATCATAGCCAAAAATAGCACATTACATAACGACTTAAGTCCATTTTATAAAATCTTTGACCGACATACGATTTAAGTCCATCTATATGCGAATTGATCAGAGCATGTATCAGTGATTTTATTTAATTTTAATAAGTAAATTAATTTTATTATATAAACTATAGTGTATACACATAAAGCCATATGTGGTTTTCAAAAAATAATTCAGATGATTCCCGAAAAAACGACAGAAGTTCAGGTTATTTTAATATTGGGTTAATTTACGTTAGATTTCATCATTATAAATACTCCTTTTCTCATAAAAATAATAGAATTTTCCAAAGTATAGCTATACATGTAGTCCAAAACTGCACAATGCATAATGATTTAAGTCGATTTAATAAAGTCTTTGCTTAAAATACAACTTAAATTCATGTTTGCATGGATCAGAGGGCTTACAGTTGATTTTATTTATGTTAATCCATTTTACTATACGGTACATACTTGCATAGCATATGCGTTTCATAATATTTAAACTGTTTATATTAGTTACTTATATATTGCAATCATCTAATGAACGATATCTAATAACCTAACGCCACTTACACGCCACCCAGTACAAGGTATTCAAATTATGCTTAGTGCAACTCGCTATACGACAGACGCCCGCGTATTTTCTAGTGGTAAGAGAAGAGAGGAGAGTGAGAGAGAGAGAGAGAGAGTTAAAAATTGTTTTTTATACTATTACTAATAGATATTTATTTATTTATTTATTTATTCAAAACCAGATAAGAAATACAGTATGTATATTAACTGCAAAACCTTGCAGAGATAAACTAGTTATCTATACGCAGGTCCGGTATCACAAAATAGCGAGAAAATTTAACAAGAATATAATAAATATATATATATATGTATATATATATATACTTAAAACTAACTTAAAAAACTAAGACTAACTTAAAAACTATGCATATAAAATTTTAAGTTACTATAAAATTATTCATATACTTACATAAATTTATATATTACATACTAAGCACAAAAATAATAAAAGTATCAGTGATTCTTAATTAAATCTTATCCAATTTTTTAACAATTTTTTATAAGATAATCTATCTATATCTAAAGTTTTAAACTCATTTGGTAAATTGTTAAAAGTCATAATTGCTTTTTAGGCACGACCGCGACATGGAAGTGCCTTATATTTTTGTTAGTGAAAAATGTGTGCAATAGGATATCTCACGCAATTTTTGACCAATCGGGATGAAATTTTAGGAGATCTCCTCCAGCGCAATATGAAATTCTATTTTTTTTATCCCGATCCTGTACGTAGTTTTTAAATTGCGAGCACTTTTTGCTTATTTTTACGTGTTTTTACGTGTTTTTTTTAAAATTCATGTTACACGATTATCTCCGCAAAATCTTAGCGAAGCAGGTTCAAATTTTTTTTGGGAACTCTCCTAAGTATAACAACTTGATGGTCCTATTTTGAGATTGATCCTGCAAATATACGCTGAATGCGGCGACTATAAAAAATCGCTAAAAACGGTTTTTGGGCTATAACTTGAAAACTAAGTATTCTACGAAAAAAAGTTAAATAGAAAAGTTGTAGATCTTTGAAAAATACAATTTTTTCCCATTGTCATCTATTTATGAAAATACTTTTAACTCGAGTTAACAGGCCAAAAACGAATTTTAACATCGAAAAAACAGCTTTTTACCATATAACTTTACAGCTATGCATTTTACATGAAAAAGTTAAATGGAAAAGTTTTGTAGATCTTTAAAAAATACAGTTTTTTCCCATTGACATCTATTTATGAAAATACTTTTAACTCGAGTTAATAGGCCAAAAACGAATTTTAACATCGAAAAAACAGCTTTTTACCATATAACTTTACAGCTATGCATTTTACATGAAAAAGTTTAATGGAAAAGTTGTAGATCTTTGAAAAATACAACTTTTTTCTTGACTCCAAAACGCGAAAATGCTTTTAAATCAAGTTAATAGTTCAAAAACGATTTTTGACATCGAAAAATGTAGTTTTTTTACTATATTATACAATCAAGCAAACGCGCAGTGTGAACAAGGCGAGCGCGCAGCGCGAGCATCGGCAAGGCAAGCGAGCGCGAGCTGAGTACGGTCGTGCCTCTAATGCAAAACGCTTCGCGTGCAAGGCATGCTTCGCGTTTTGCATGCCTTGCATTGCGAAGCAATGCAAGGCGCGGAGGAACTTAAGAGCAGGCGAAGCGCTCGCTCTGAAGCTCCGGAGCAGGCAAGTCATATGCGGCCGAAGGTCGCGTGTGGCGCGTTAGTTTATAACTATTTTTGTCGCTAACCCTTTTCTTATTTATAGGTATAATTAAGTTTTATTTCCTCGTTATACTAGATGATGTGAGATATTGATTTTTTAGGTCTGTTTTAAAGCAACTCATATGCTTATCTTAATCCAATTTTCAAGTTTAACTTTTAAGATTGATTTAGTAGCTAAAAGTACTTTAAGTTCGTTAGGTAATTTGTTAAAGATTCTCATGGCAACAACATAGCTATTCTTATTGCTAATGTTTCTGGAAATTTTTGGCCAGGGGATACTCTTATTTCTAGTGTTGGATTTTCTTGTATCATAAATAGTTTGTAGGTTGTTATGATGGCATAGTATTGCTTCATATGCAAAATATTGTTCTAGGTTTAGTGGGTAATTATTTGAAAGGAATTTATCTTGGCTGATTATATTAAGCAGTCTGGTTTGTAATCTTTGTAGTAGATTTAATTTATTCTTATAAGTACCTCCCCATACTAGGATACTATAAGTCGCTATACTATGAAAAAGGGCAAAATACATTGTTAGTAGTGTATCAGTTTGCATGAAACTCGAGAATTTAGAGAATACGAAGAGAAGATATTTGGTTTTATTAATGATAGATTCGATGTGTTTGTCCCATTTCATATTGAAGTCTATGTTTATTCCTAAATATTTGGTGTTTCCTACTCTCTTTAAATCGTTGTTGTCTATTCTAATACAAGTCTTTGTGGACGCTATCGCAATAATTACCAAAAGTCATGTAAACTGTTTTATCTATATTTAACGATAACTTATTGTATGTCAGCTAGTTAGCTGCGTGCTTTAGATTCTTATTCATAGATAATTTAGCTAGTTCCCAAGTGTTTTCTATTGATAAGATTACTGTGTCATCAGCGTACACAACCAGTATGTCTGTTGACATACTATCTAGTAAATCGTTTATTTATATTAGGAATAATAATGGACCCAGTATAGTACCTTGTGGCACTCCGATAGTAACAGTACAATATTCACTTTCTGAGTTGTTTATCCTAAATTTTTGTTTCCGGTTTCACAAATAGCTTTTAATTAAGTCTAGTGGAATCCCTCTGATCCCATAACCGTATAATTTATCTAAAAGTATTTTATGATCTATTGTATCGAAAGCCTTAGCAAGGTCAAGAAAAATGGCAATTATTGGTTTACTTTTATGAAGATTATTGTATATAATGTTTATAATATGACTTAATGCATCCTTAGTTCTTATGTTTTTCCTAAAACCATATTGATTTTTTAATAAGATATCGTGTTTAGTTATAAAGTCATATAACATGCAATATGACCGATTTCATCTCAAATCATGCAGGCCGACAGCACCTATCTCTCCGAATCAGCTCTAATTATAGTATATTATTCTACTCGGAAAATAAGCGTATACGTATTTTTCGATTTTTCGATAGCATCAAAATTGCATGTGTTATGCTGTTTTCAAAAATGACTCCTCAAATTTCGTTACTCAAAAATCGAAAATTTTTTTCTTTTTAAATCGTTCTAATTCGTCTTTTTATGGATATTTGAAAATAATTCTGTACATATTCGATGCTGTTGGTGATACTCTTTCGATCTGCCAAGTTCAAAATTTTTTTTACAAAAAATCAAGGATGATATGGCATTTTTTATAAACAATGAAAAATGCTTTTTTCTCAAAAAAGCCATCTTTTTTTTTACTAAATTTTTTGTTATAGATAGCTAGTCTCAATACCTATATGGTCATATACATGACATTTGAAATATTTTGTTTTTTAAGAGATATAAACGAAATAAGAAAAAAATTTTATGTTCACCCATAGCACTGTCGTGCAAGAAAAAATCCTATGTATTTTTCCCTTTTTTATGATTTTTAGACATTTTATTGCTTTTTCTAACTTTCCTGCTAACACGATTCTTTGAATTGATTTTCTTCTTCTTCTGATTCTCTTTATTTAACAATTTTGTTAAAGAATGAAGAGCAGTTCGACCTGTATAAGATTTTTTCTTTTTACCTACATTTACTTTCCATACATGGGTTTTTCTGAATGCCGTTATATTTAGGAGCCTTAAGCCACTCTTTTATTTTATTTTGTCTAAAAATTTCAATATCTTCTTTTGGTAGTAAGATTAGTTTAATATTATTAGTATAAGATTGAACTTTTGTTACAAAAGCATTGGCATCTTGTATTGATTCAATATGACTGTTCTGAAGATTATATCTAGTTGCATAGTGTTTGACTAGTCCGCCACCACCATCACATGCACCTTTCCCGTGACCTGTAGCTGAAAACAACCATTTTTTATTGATGGAAGCATTTTTCATTTCATACAATTGAAATCGATTTTTAAAGTGGCTTGCTGCTCCATCTGTTATAATCGATATTTGATCTATTAAATCGGTTGAATCATTTTTCATCGAATCAATTATTTTTTCCATTGCTAACAAGGCATGGGCAGAATCGTGTTTTCTATCATCACTGATGACAGCAAAAGTTTTTGTTAGTTTTCCTTGATAACAAACTGCTGTGAAAATAGAGACCTGTTGATTAACCCAGTGAGTACCTTGAATAGGGTTACTGTGAATCACTGCCCAATTTTCAGCAAAATCACCATGCAGTACTAGATGACCTGAGTTAGCTGCAGCTATTTCTTTCTCTTCTTTTATAGCTTTTCTTTGTATATTTTTAATATTTAAATGAACGCTTGTTTTGACTGTCCAAGAAGAAATATCGCTAAAAAAATTGGAGATTGTTAATCTTTTCTTCACAAGATGGCCAATTTCCCACATAGCAAAAACAATCTCCTCATGTTCATTAGTTGTCTCTAATCCAAACAAACTTAGGTTGATATTTTCGAACTGCTCTTCATTCTTTAACAAAATTGTTAAATAAAGAGAAACAGAAGAAAAAGAAAATCAACTCAAAGAATCGTGTTAGCAGGAAAGTTAGAAAAAGCAATAAAATGTCTAAAAATCATAAAAAAGGGAAAAATACATAGGATTTTTTCTTGCACGACAGTGCTATGGGGGAACATAATTTTTTTTTCTTATTTCGTTTATATCTCTTAAAAAACAAAAATATTCCAAATGTCATGTATATGACCATATAGGTATTGAGACTAGCTATCTATAACAAAAAATTGAGTAAAAAAAAAGATGGCTTTTTTGAGAAAAAAGCATTTTTTATTGTTTATAAAAAATGCCATATCATCCTTGAATTTTTGTAAAAAAATGTTTGAACTTGGCAGATCGAAAGAGTATCACCAACAGCATCGAATATGTACAGAATTATTTTCAAATATCCATAAAAAGACGAATTAGAACGATTTAAAAAGAAAAAAGTTTTCGATTTTTGAGAAACGAAATTTGAGGAGTCATTTTAGAAAAAAGCATAACACGTGCAAATTTGATACTATCGAAAAATCAAAAAATACGTATACGCTTATTTTCCGAGTAGAATAATATACTATAATTTGAGCTGATTCGGAGAGATAGGTGCTGTCGGCCTGCATGATTTGAGATGAAATCGGTCATATATAATTTATTCAAAAATCTCCACCTGAAAAACAAAAAGTCATGGAAAGTCGTTGGATTTATAAGCTGAAAAGAGATGCCAATGATAATATTAAAAGGTATAAAGCACGTCTAGTCGCAAAAGGCTTTCAACAGAAAGAAGGCATAGATTATAAGGAAACTTTTAGTCCAGTAATAAGATTTGACTCAATCCGACTGATTCTCACCATAGCTGCCAAAGAAAAGCATGTATTAAAGCAATTCGACGTCAAGACTACTTTCCTCAATGGAGAAATTGAAGAGGTAATTTACATGAAGCAGCCACAAGGTTTTTCTGATAAAACCCGTAGGGTATGTAAATTGCTTCGCAGTCTGTATGGCCTTAAGCAATCATCCAGATGCTGGAACCAAAAGTTTACACCATTCTTGAGGAAACATAACCTGAAAGCCACAAGTGTAGACCCATGTATTTTTGTCTCAACTAATGATGCAAAAAGATTAATTTTAGGTATTTACTCAGACGATGGACTAATAGCTGCAAAGAATCAAGCATTAGGTAATGAACTTCTAGAAGAACTCATTCAAGAATTGGAGATTACTTACCATGAAGTAAACATGCTCTTGTGACTGCAAATAGAGTGTTTAAATGATGGTTCGTTCTTTCTTCACCAGTCAAGTTATGCCAGAAGAGTGATAGAGAGATTTAACATGGAGAGTGCCAACTTGGTAACCATTCCTGCTGACACAAATACTGAAATGTGCGTGCAGATGCATCCAGTTGACCAAAACAAGACTACTAATGCACCATACAGAAAAGCAATAGGGAGTCTTATGTATCTCGCTACAGGAACCAGACCAGATATCACTTTTGTAGTTAATCTTGCCAGCAGATATATGGAAAATCCCAATAAAATTCATTCGAATGCTGCGAAGAGGATTCTGAAGTATGTCAAAGGTACGCTTAACCTAGGAGTTATTTTTACAGCTACTGAAGACAGTCAGCTGCATGCCTACAGTGATTCAGATTATGCTGGAGATGTAGTCGAAGCACGACGATCAACTTCTGGATGCGTGGTCATTTGGGGAAAGAATATTCTCACATGGAATTCTCGCAGACAGTCAACCGTCGCTCTTTCGACAACTGATGCTGAATACATAGCAGCGTGTGAAGCCTCCAAGGAGATTATGTGGATCAAGAAACTTATAAAAGAAGTATGTAATATGGAACAAGTGCAAACAACTCTATATCTAGACAACCAAAGTGCTATTAAATTAATTAAAAATCCAGTATTTCACAAACGCACTAAACACATAGATGTAAAGTTCCATTACATAAGAGAAAAATATGAGCAAAAGGAGTTTCAGCTGGAATATGTCAACACTCGTGAACAGCTAGCAGACATTTTAACCAAGCCGTCAGCCAGAAGGGAGTTCGAACAATACAGAAGTGCAATGTTACGTGACTTCAAGATCTAATTTTGAAGAAGAGAAAAAGACTTGCGTACTTTTAGTTTGAACTCTAGTATCTATTCATAATTATTATTAAATGCAAATGTTATAGAAACAGTGGGAGTGTTAAAAATAAGTTGTTTCAATCACATATAATTTTACTGTTTGCAATGCATACAATGAAGTTTCGCACTTGTAGTGTTGCCAACAGCTTTATTTTTCTGTAGGTTACCTTTATGAATCTCATACTGATTCTACCTTATCACTCTACTTCTTGTACCTAGCTTTATCTTTGATTTCACCTATCGTATATATAACTATGTAGTAAACGTGTAAGACAATATATATATATATATATATATATATATATATATATATATATATATATATATATATATATATATATATATATATATATATATGAATATAATCTTTTCTAACGTTTATTTATCGATAATAATAGCTATACATCAATTTGCATTTATAAATTGTAACTATGAGAAATTCTATGCCTGCTCGTTAACAGTTAATATGCCGCCGTCACTTTACTCAATTCATTAATTGTAACATTAATTTCTGAAATATATATTTATAAAACCCCGAAATTTAACTAAGTTAAATTTTTATAACCACCATGACTCTACTTGTCGCCCGATTCTAACTACTTAGCTACTGAATTATGGTCGCACGCGGGCGGTCCAATGGCCGCTCCCCGCCTCTACTCGCACGCACCAAGTGCCGACCGCGTTGCCGGTATTACCTACAACCTGTAATAAAATGACTCGAACTCGGGAACTCTCGACCTAAAACACACTAAAATATTCAGCGGCGAACACACACAGCAACTCCGACTCTCCACCAAGCCTTGAACGTCGACTGCACTGAAACAGAGTAAAATAATGGACTGCTCTCACCAAGTAATTTTCCAGTCAAATTACAAAAACTCTCTTGAATAACTAATAGGCCGGGCGCTTTGTGGGCAAATACCCGCCGACCGAAAGTATACCGACTTACGTTGAATTGAATACAAATTAGTGACTCCTTCTCTGCTAACTCGACTAGTCCTCCTTTTCAGTTACCACGCGGTGCGGCTAATCTCTACCAGAATTCTGCTCCTGTAACAAACGACTGTGCTCGGCGAAGGCTCCGGACGGAATGGGCAGGGCGGAAGGACTCCCTAGCTCCCTCTATTTTGCCTTACTCGATCTCCTCTCCTTTTCTAACACCTGCTGTAACGCCGTCGATCTACCCCGTGAAACATATAATAATATTCGCGATTAATACTTCCAACAACAATAAACAATTTTGAATAGCGTGCGTTCGGTGGTTAGGTGCGTGCGTGATTCCGTCTGGAGTTTGTTTATCCTTCCTAATTAATAATAATAATCTCCCCGATACTAACCCTACCTGCCTACTCTAACCTAACCTTACTTCTCTCTTTACCTCTTTCGTTGTGACATTTTACATATCACAAATACCTCTCTCCTAAACCGGAGATCACTCCAACGAAGTGGATCTCTGGTTTAAATTAGTTTAAACGCCGAGAGATATCTACCTCGAAAGAATCACGCCCATAAAGCCTCCGACACCGAACGCTCACTTGTTTATCGTAACAAATTTCATCCGCTACCAACATTACATAACGATCGGTGATATGAATAAGAATATGATATAATAACACAAAATTATAGGGTTGAGTGGTATATATAGTTTTTTTCTCTACTGCTTCCTTCCTACATCCGTCACTTGATGAGTCTCCTTCCCCACTACTCGATTTCTTAGTCGCCAGGTTTGCCCATCCATTCCCGGAGGAGTAGGTCTTGGGTGTCCACTGGGAGGTGGGCAATGCTCTTCATGAACTCCATTAGCCCCTCCGTTGGGGACGTGATGGGGTCGGGCCTGGTGTCTGTCACGAGCGCTGGAGGTGGGTTGGCGGGTGGTATGTCCCACCGGGATGGTGGCCGTACCGTAGGTCTCCCCGTTGGGGGTAGGTCCCACCGGGATACCCTGGTGTTGGCGGCGGTCCCCTCGTTGCCTTCGGGCCTCACTGTCACCCGCAGGATTCCCCCTTCGGCGACGACATCTTATCTGGACTGACGGGAGCCTGGCACGGGCGTTACCACCGCAGCATAGGGTGGTGGTTCCTCCTCTTCTTGGTCTCCCGGCCCTTGAGCCCCTGAAATCAAACAAGGATCTTCCACAACTCGATCTTCCGCTGATTCTCCTTGGGGCCCCCTACGGCCCAGTCCTTCCCCTCTCCCTAGCTCTCGATTTATATACTCGAGATATACTTGCTGGCAGCGAGGGCAATCTGATAGCGTACTGCCCCTACGCCCGCAATTATAGCAGAATTTATTTTCTTGGGGTCGGGGGCAGTGTTTGCGGAGGTTGCCCTCCTGCCAGCAGCTGAAGCAGGAGTCCAACGGGGGGTCGAGGTGGGGCAGGGTGGGGATTTCTCGTAGCTCTCCGAATCGGGTACCTCGTCTCCACACTTCCCGTCCCCGCTGGTTTCTCCTGTCCCTGGGCGATTCCTCGGCTTCCCACCCGACCCGCTGAGCAGGTCCTGGCAATGGAGAAGGTGAACGCGGGTGCAACCTCCCACTCGAAGTCGTCTACCTCCAGGTGTCGACGGGGGTTGTAGCTGCGCCTCTTTCCATTTGGGCCTCTCAGTCAGGGCAAATCGTTGACGATTGCTGGCGCTGGTGGTGGGATTACGGATGGCAGTGGGGACATCTCCTCGCGGTCCCACTACATCAGTTCATCTCCCCAAGGCTCGATTTCTAGGTAATCCACCCATGAAATCAATTCCTCAACTGGCACCCTTGACTCGATCTGACTCGTTCTCTCGCTGTCTACTACCCCGATCTTACCTTCGAGGTCTTCTCGTCTTTTACGCCGCGTCTCCTCCCCTGAACTCGATAACGTTGGCGGCGGTCCCCTGACGAGCTCTGCGCCTGCGACCTTTGCTACCCGGAGTCGAGGGTGACGGGGAATCGGCCCTTGAGGATGGGAGCGGATTGGTTCCACCGTCACCCGGGGTATCCGGGGCAGCGTGGACAGGGCAGCCCATCGGGCCTCTCTGGCCTCCGGGTCCGACTCCTCCGGAGAGTCCATGTAAAACACTAGACTCTTCGGAGTTGGCATGGTCGTTGTTGGCGCCGACGGGGGAAGGCAAAGGGTGATGGCGGCCCGGACCATATCCGTGTCCAGACGACCGGACCGGCCGGTTGCTTCCCCGTCTTCGCGGGGTCGTTCTAGGGAGTTTCCCCGGGATCCAGCAAAAAGGGAAATATTCCCCAGAGTGGCTACACTCAAAGCCAACTCTAAAGCCTTGGAGGGAAAGCTCCCTTGGCTTTCCCCCGGGGACTGGTTCCTCCTCCTGGATGGCCGCCAATTCCTCTGCGTAACTTGGGCGGGGCTCGGCCCTTACGAAGGGCGGAGGGACGAAACCCCCGTCCGGACGATGGCGGGGACTAGCCTCCCGGGACGACGAACGGCGACTGCGGACTTGTCTCGACATCTGAAACAAATTGAACTCAACCACTATTCCTCATGTTTAACTACGGTACCAGGACAACACAATTGACAATACTTTTCCTTAACTCGACGACGTTCCTGAAATACACTCGCAACACGAACCCCACAACACACGATGCCGGAGGGAACACCGGTTTCGGGAATAGGAAAATTACCCGCTCGCTACCCACCTTCCCCGGCTCGTCGTATTTCACAGCGCTTTATCTATGATGCATGGGTTATCACCACCCTCGATTCCTTTTCCCCATGTTTCAGGGTGTAATTCTCTCTCCCCCGTGACTCGATAATTACCCACGGGCCCTCATACCACGACGCGCCGCTATCACGATCTGTATTTCTTCGAAATACCCACTCGCCAACTGTGAACTGACTCTGCATCTGTAATAGGAAACTCGATTTATACATACTCACGACGAAACAAGGGCAGGTTTAGGGTAGGTTAGTGCGGGATGGTTTCGCGTGGGAATATACCGTTTCAATTCCGAGACATGCACCTTGGCGTTCCTCCTCCCATCTGTTGTCTCGAGCACGTAAACCCTTGGGGACTTAATCTCGATTATCGCGAAAGGACCATCAAATTTTGGGGCCAGTTTGGCGGAGAACCTATTGACCGCATTTGACAGCACATGCAACTTTCTCATTACTAGATCTCCTAGATTAAACGTTACGTTACGCTTCCCTTTATTATATTGCTTCGTCTGTTTCTCGCGGGCCTGATCTACGTGTCTGAGCACTAGATCCTGTAACGCGTCTAATCTTTTTACTCGATCTGCCTACAGGGTGGGGTCTAACGGTAATTTTGGTCCCCTAATCTCGACCTCCCTCCGCAGGCTTTTCACTGGTGCTGGATGCCGTCCATAGTTCAGGAATGCCGGCGAAACCCTAGTACTTGATTGCATTGCCGTATTGACGGCATGCCTGAACTCGTGTAGGTGTTGGTCCCAGTTCCGGTGCTCATCCCCTACGAAGGTGGCTATCAATGTTTTCAACGTCCGATTACTCCTCTCCACCGGATTAGCTTGAGGGTGATATGAAGGTGTAGTCACATGTTTGACCCCATATTCCTCAAGCGTCGTATTCAGATGTTTATTGTCGAACTCTTTACCGTTGTCTGTGAGTAAATAATCGGAAGTCTTCCACCTGAATAGAATCAGCTCCTCGAACGCCTTTGCTACTGCTTTCCCATCTGCTTTCCGCAGTGGTCTCATCTCAATCCACCTAGTAAACAAATCCTGGAAAACCAGAATGTATTTGTATTGTCCCTTGCTGTTGGGAAACTCCATCATATCCGCTGCCACCACTGCCCAGGGTCTCTCCACTATTCTCTGGCCCATCAGACCTTGTAGTCCAGTTTGTGCGGTTTTGTATCTTTGGCACTCGTCGCATTCTTGGACGAACTCTTGGACGTCATGCCACACCCCCGGCCAATAATATTCACGAGCAACTCGATCGTAAGTTTTCTCTATCCCCAGATGACCCGCTGATGCCTCTCGGTGAGCATCTTCCATGACTCGATTACGTTTCTCCCATGGGACCACCAATCTCCATCCTTCGTCTCGATTCGTAATGGGATCCAACAATGGGTCATTCCGGAATCGATACAACATTTTATCTTCAATTCTCCAGTTCAGGAACTTCATTGGGAATTTTTGCACGTCTTCTAACCTCTGTAGATACCATGCATTCTGAATTTCGTCAAACGCTGCTACTTCTTCGTCCCCCATCTCGAACCCTCTTGACAGTGCATCTGGCACGTAGTGTATGGCCCCTTTTCGGTGTATTATTTCGAAATCCCATTGTTGCATCTCTAACGCCCATCTTGCTAACCTTCCGGTGGGATTTTTGAGGTTCCTGAGCCATTTCAGTGCCGTATGATCGGTGAATGCTGTGAACTGGTAGCCCTCCAGGTACGGTTGGAGCTTTTTAATGGCCCGCAAGAGCGCTAGACATTCTCGTTGCGAGGTGGTATAATTCCTCTCGGCAGAGGTCAGCACTCTACTTACGTAGACAATGGGATGCTTCCCATCCTCGAAATCCTGTGTCAACACCGCCCCAATAGCAAAGTTCGACGCGTCGCTTTGGACCGTGAATCTTCTCTCAAAATCTGACCTCGCTAGCACGGGGGCTTTCGCCAAGGCCACTTTCAAGCTCTCAAAGGCCTCCTGTTGCTCTTCTTCCCACTCCCAAGCTTGACTGTTGCGTAGCAGTTTTAGCAAGGGAATTTTTATCTCTGAGTCATTCTCAATAAACCTAGCGTACCATCCTACCATTCCCAAGAATCTTCGCAGTTGCTTTTTATTTTTGGGGGCTGTATACTCGATTACTGGCGCAATTCTTTCCGGGTCTGGTCGGAGTCCCTCTTGGTCCAGTAGGTAGCCTAGATATCTTACTCTCGAACATCCAAATTCGCACTTATCCCGATTCACCGTTGGTCCCGCTTCCTGTAACTTCCTTAACACGATCTCCAGCCACTTCAGGTGTTCCTCCAACGTTTTTGACACGATGATTATATCGTCCAGGTACAACAAAATAAACGGCTCGAACTCAGGGCCAAATAACGCATCGATTAACCTTTGGAACGTCATTGGAGCGTTCGTTAAACCAAAAGGCATTCTAATGAATTGCCTAAGTCTCACTGCTAGTGCTTCTTCCTTGGCGATGTTCCCGTCGACGACCATCTCGATTCCCTCGCCTCCCATAGTTATCTTCGGAACTACTGCTGCTAGCTCGCCTGGCGTTCCTACGGCTATCTCTCGATGTGCTTCTCTGTCGTCTGCTCCGATGACTATCTCTCGAAATGTTTCTACGACGTCTGCTATGGTGACTATCTCTCGAGATGCTTCTACGACGTCTGTTATGGTGGCTATCTCTCGAGATGCTTCTACGATGTCTGCTATGGTGGCTATCTCTCGAGGTGCTTCTCTATCGTCTACTCCGGTAGCTATTAACTCCTTGCCTCCGCTCTCGAGAAGTAATTCTGTCCCTGGGTGGACTCCTTGTACTTGTAGTAGGCTCTGTTTGATTCCTCCTTACTCCCCCTTTCGATTCCATATCCTTATTTAGAGCCCTATTTCTATGCTCGTTCTCCATTATTGTGTTATTCATACTGGTTTCTTTTGGTTCTCGCGGTTCTCTCTGTGATGCTCTCAACTCCCACCTTGAGTTGGTTCTCCTGTCTCTCGACCTATTGTCCTCCTCCTCGTCCCAGAGCTCGAACTGGGAAGGTAGGGATAATCTGCGTCTCGGCCTTACTTGGTTCCCTTCTTCTTGTAGGTTAAGATTCCCATAAGCCGTCTCTTATTGCTCCAACAATGTGTTTGTGATCTGGTATTTGCTGTTCTTGCTTCATTTGAAGTTCTGGTGGAAGTGCTATTTGTTGTGGTAGTGATTGACCGTGGCGCCGTTGCGGTTGTTGAATTAGTTGCCGTAGTCGTTGATGACGTCGTTACTATCGCCGGTACTGTTACCGTACGCCTATCTACTTGACTACTCGGTTGCTCTTCTACTCTCTGTACTGGCGTCGGGGTTTCCCTCTCGTCCCCTTGTCCGTCGTTCTCCTCCTCTGAAAATTCTATCACCGGCGGTGGTAGCGTTGTGCCCCCTGCCGCCGCTTTTTTTCATCGACATCTTGGTACCACGGTACATCGTTCAGCTTTTCGTACGGATCAGCCCTATTCTGAATAATCTCGCTTGCCTTACTTGTGCACTGCATCCTATGTTCAACTGTAATTCCTGAAGTCGAACCGTTAACTCCTGTTCTGGCATTCTGCGTATGTTCCGCAATATTCCCCTGAACTCTCTTGACCTCTGTATGATGTCTCTCATCTTCTATGCGTACCCCTCCATTCTGAATAGCTTATTTTCTTCTATCTCAGTTAGCCTTACTCCCAAACACGAACTGGGAAAAAAAATTTCTCGGGTCGCCAATGATACGCGCTGTTAGTTTAGGCCCTTGTTTGTTTGGGTTTCGGTCTACGCACGATTTGGGCAAGGTCCTACTATTCGCAATTGGGACGGGTCTACTACACGCACAGATTGTATATCAATAAATATATAGGGTCACTATTTTGCGATAACTAATATCCCAAATTCCCGTCTTACTCGATTTTATTTCCTTCGTACCCACTGTACGTTCTCGATCTGTAAAAAGATAATTCCTGTGAACCTGTAACAGAAAATTCTTCACGAACCTGAAACAGAAAATTTCTGGAAAACCTGTAACAGAAAATTTCTTCTTGTTTTCTTGCACCCGCAACTCGAGAATCCGAAATGAACTCTTGTCTTGACCTGTGAGCTTCAAAACAAAGCAACCTAGATAGTAACATCCAATAATTCGAATAATGTCTAACAATCTGTGTGTGTTTTATATCTATTTCCGAATAGCCAATCGTCTTGTTATAGGCTGTATAGATTGTTATAGGGCTGGTACGAATACCACATAAATGTTTTACCACCGATCACCAAAACACGATTATTAGCGTAGATATATTACCACAACCACATAAAAATAAACACAAAAAAAATATAATAATAATCAATATCGTTATGTAATATTGTTACAATGTTTACATGAATAATATATACTTCTCACTAATCGCAATGAGAATAACCAAAAAAAAAACTTGGTGAGCTTTTACTTGTTGGAGAGTGTATGTTCGCTGCTCGCTAGTTTCCTAAAAAAAAATTTTTTGTACTAAATAATAGTACTTGCACTACTACTTACAACCAGTAACCTAAAAAAAAATATGCCTGTATCTCCGCCTCCCACTTGCTAACAAAACCTAAACGCAAAAATAACCTTTAGGGTTTCAAAAACAACTAAATCTCTACACGTAAACTACCCGCTAAGTTGTAATTCCAACTAAAAAAAATAAAAATTTACCAATCCACAATGTTCCTAATGCCCACTAGCAAAAATTTTAAAATTAAAAATTTTCAAAAGTCCCTACTTGTTAAAATATTCTAAGTTCAACTAAAAAAAAATTTCAAGTTCAAACTTTGCTGTTATTACCGTAGCGTTGTACCAAAAAAAAATTTCCCTACTTTTATATAGCGTGGTGGTGTAAAAAAAAATTTTCCTACTTTTTCCCTACTGTTTCCCTATCACTCGAGACCGGATCGCGTTTTCAGCATTGCCCGACGTTGGACGCCATTTATGATGTTGTATTTTAACCGATATGGATTCTGTCCATACAACTCATTAATTATTTTATTGTTCGGCCAATACTGCACTTTATTACTCGAAAATTACCCTCTGGTTGACTCCTCGGATCTCGAGAGGAGGTTCGCTGAGCGGACGCCTGGACAAACGGCGCAACCCACGGAGATCCAATCTCGAGTTATTTAAATAAATAATTATTAACAATTTAATTATTATGGTTCACACAGGTTTTATCTATGTAAATGATCTATATATATATATATATATATATATATATGCATATAATCTTTTCTAACATTTATTTATCGATAATAATAGCTATACATCAATTTGCATTTATAAATCGTAACTATGAGAAATTCTATGCCAGTTCGTTAACAGTTAATATGCCGCCGTCACTTTACTCAATTCATTAATTGTAACACTAATTTCTGAAATATATATTTATAAAACCCCGAAATTTAACTAAGTTAAATTTTTATAACCACCATGACTCTACTTGTCGCCCGATTCTAACTACTTAGCTACTGAATTATGGTCGCACGCGGGCGGTCCAATGGCCGCTCCCCGCCTCTACTCGCACGCACCAAGTGCCGACCGCGTTGCCGGTATTACCTACAACCTGTAATAAAATGACTCGAACTCGGGAACTCTCGACCTAAAACACACTAAAATATTCAGCGGCGAACACACACAGCAACTCCGACTCTCCAGCAAGCCTTGAACGTCGACTGCACTGAAACAGAGTAAAATAATGGACTGCTCTCACCAAGCAATTTTCAAGTCAAATTACAAAAACTCTCTTGAATAACTAATAGGCCGGGCGCTTTGTGGGCAAATACCCGCCGACCGAAAGTATACCGACTTACGTTGAATTGAATACAAATTAGTGACTCCTTCTCTGCTAACTCGACTAGTCCTCCTTTTCAGTTACCACGCGGTGCGGCTAATCTCTACCAGAATTCTGCTCCTGTAACAAACGACTGTGCTCGGCGAAGGCTCCGGACGGAATGGGCAGGCGCGGTGCGGCTAACCTCTACCAGAATTCTGCTCCTGTAACAAACGACTGTGCTCGGCGAAGGCTCCGGACGGAATGGGCAGGGCGGAAGGACTCGAGTCCTCTCCTCGTGGCGTCCCTGCACCCTAGCTCCGTCTATTTTGCCTTACTCGATATCCTCTCCTTTTCTAATACCTGTTTGCATAGGCCCTCAACTCGATTTTCACTAGAGTAGTAACTGGAGGTTAGTTACTGCTCTAGTTTTACCCGTCATGCATTTCGACCCGGAGACGCGCGTAATTTAAAATATTAACAGCGCCCTCTATACTGCACGCTTCTCCGATACTTATATCCCATTACTCGATATATACTACATGCGAATTGACGGAGCGCGACGCGTTCGTTGTAAACGCGCCTTTGGTCCCTTTTCCTTTCGCGCGCCTTTCTTCCCATCTTATTTGATGCTTATCTGGTCATCTTCTGTTGGCCGACCGTCTTCCGTCTCTCTTGCCGCTCGGCTCTCCCTCTACTCTCCCGATCGGTTACAGCCACATGGCACGCGCCCGCTTCTTCATCAGCTGTTCTAATCGTCGTCCTTAAGGATGACGCCGCTGAGACTCCTCGCGTACGCGAGTGCGTATGTGTGTGATTGTGTTTCGTCTGCTGCTGCTGTGTTGTTGCTGCTGCTTCGGCCCCGCGGCTCCCGGCCGCTCGTGTCGTCTCCAGGTTTTCTCTCTTTCAGGCGGCTGCTACCTGTAAAAATATAGGACTCGACCTCTTCTCCGTCGTTGTCGCTTCCTCGTGCTGCTCAGCTTTCCGGGATATGTTTGCTGAATCGGCTGCTGCTTCTGTCGTGTGTTTGTGCTAGTGGTGTGTGTGTGTGTGGTGTCGCGCGGTCGATCTCCCCCGTGAAACATATAATAATATTCGCGATTAATACTCCCAACAACAATAAACAATTTTGAATAGTGTGCGTTCGGTTGTTTGGTACGTGCGTAATTCCGTCCGGAGTTTGTTTACCCCTCCTAATTAATAATAATAATCTCCCCAATACTAACCCTACCTGCCTACTCTAACCAAACCATACTTATCTCTTTACCTCTTTCATTGTGGCATTTTACATGTCACAATATATATATATATATATATATATCTATTTAGTTAAACGACAATTATATAATTAATGTTGTTGCAATCTGTTACTTTTTGGCCTAGTTTAGAATTAATTAACTTCCAAAGCTGCCTAGGATTGTTACTATTTTTTAAGAACATGTTTCTTTCAAATTTTGTTTTAGCATCTTTAATTATTTTGTCCAGTAATTTAACATAATTTTTGTATACTGATTTTAGTTGTGTGTTTTCAGGCTCTTTTTTCCATGCTTTATATAGCTTTTCTTTCTTCTTACAGGATACCATGATAGCATTGGTGATCCATTTTTTCTGGGCTTTTGATTAATATTATATTTGTTAACGTAGCTCTTTGCAGATTCAATACAATTACTTAGAGTGTCAATAAAAGAGTCTATTGCTTTATTAGGATCAGCAGTGCTAACAATACCAAGCTAATTTATTTCTTCCGCCAATTTGTTTAACTTGTTATAATTAATTTTACTTATGCCAGAAAATTTTTCAGTTTCAGTGAGTTTATCATTGAACGTAACAAACAGCGGAAAATGATCAGTGAAGGCTTTCGCAATTGTATATGAATTAAAGTTTATATGTCCGCTTTTAATAAAGACGTTATCAATGCAGGTAGGTACCTAACTGAGGATTGTTATCAGAAGGTCTAACTATACCCATATTAGCATGGAACATACTTTCTTTCTAGATTACATAAAAATTCCTGACTAATAATATTGTTTTCATTTCTATCAATATTGAAATCACCAATTATAAATTGTAAAGTAATTATTCCAGGTTTTGTGTAAATTTAAAAAAAAATTTATGCTTAACAGAAATTCAGTCTTTGTCATATCATGAGATCTATATAATGCAGAGATCACAATAGGATCTAATGTATCTACATTTAACCTGTAGTTTAGAATCCTCAGTTCACCAACTACCTGTGTCTCTGTTGTTTCTCTTAATCTTTCATGAATATATTTGACTACTCTGTCCGATTTATTGATTTTGCTATAATTATAATAGATCGTATAACCAGGTAGACTGTATGTTTGAGGGCATTCCAAATTCCACGTGTCAGTACATATAATTACCGAAGGTTTGACTATCAAGCTCTTAATAAGACATTCAAGTTTATGTAAATTAGCATTTAAGCTTCTTATAATTACACTTAAAATTAGATTATCATTGTGTTTTATATTGTTATTAAGAGCTTGAATGTCACGGGCAGTAATTTCATTCTCAATAAAACTAGTTAAATTGTAATCTTGAATCATGTTGAAATTGAAGCAATGTTTCCAGGTCTGTCTCTAGTTGGTGTCGATGCGGTGTTACCATTATTAGTTTATTCGGTGTTGCCATCATTAGTTGATATGCTCATATTAGTTTGCTTAGTTGTCTCTTGGTGGAATTTATCAAAGTTTTCTACTTTACCAAAATGTCTAGGAAAGTCAGGCTTGATAGAATAATCAGTTGAGATTATTCATGATCTTATATTGGACTTTAATATTTCGCACTCAATACTATCTGTTGCCATGTGTGCAGTTTTATAATTTCTTTTATATTTATTATTGCTGTAGCTGCAGTTTACGCAGCATATGGGATTCCTCTTATCACAGTGTTTTGTTAAATGTACTCCTGCACATTTTAGACACTTAGCTACATTTCTACAATTGGTACCTTTATGACCAAAACCGCCACAATTATAACAAGGTTTAACATTTATTGCGTCATATACTCTGCAATTTTGGTTTCCAATGAATAGTCTGTGTTTGTTTTATTTAATGCGTTTATGTATTTCAGCAGTTACTTCCATAATGATGGTTGATTGGCTATTATTGTTATTTGTGTTATTCATATGTGTTATTCATAATCTGTTAATTCATATTTAATAACATTTTATGTACATTGTGGACTTCATGTCATTCTTGAATTTCTTGTTGACTGATTTGTGTGTTTGTATCTTGTTCATTATTTGTCATTAGTTTATGAGAATAATTATTGGTTTGTGGTAGCTGAAGTATGATGCGTAAATCTTTGATTCAATGTTTGCAAGTTGCGAGAGAATACGCCGTCAATAGTAATATTTTTAATTGATCTGAAAATTTGAGGGTGGTTTGTCATGTGTAGATGTAATTTATCATTTAAAAATTATATTGACGATGCCGAGGTGTCATTCTTGAATTAACATTGAAATCCCCGCTTAAGGGGGCCTGAGTTAAACCTAAGAAAATATTTTTTCTTTATGAGGTCAGAAAACTTTCTATGTTTAAAAGAAATCATTCTTAAAAATTGTATGCTATCAGTACTTAATAATATCTTAAATTTTACCGTTGTAAAACCTTTAAAAGTTTTTTTCGATAATTATGTTAAATTTTTCTGGGTTGTGTCTCATATTGGCATACAAGACAACGAAACAGCTGATATACTAGCTAAACAAGCTACCGAACGCGATGCACTTGAGTCAGTATTTCTATCTTTTACAGATTACTACGAAAAATGTAGAAAAAGTTCCATAATGCAAACAAACTTAATTATTAAGGAGCAATCAATATTAAAAGGGAAAATATACTTTGAAAATTACTTCGATGAAAAGTCTAAGCCCTGGTATGACAATAAACAGATAAATCGACGAAGTATTGTGACAATTAACCGTTGTAGGTCTGATCACTACAACCTTTCGGCATCACTCGCAACAGTAGGAATTGTAAGAATCTCTCAGTGCTCCTGCAGTATGATCCAGATGTAAACCATATTATTTTTCACTGTTCTTTATACGATCCCGAAAGTGTTGAACTGATTGGAAATCTACAAAAAATTCAACTACAACTACCTCTAAGCACTCAAATGTTAATAGCGAAGCCTAACATAAAAGCTTTTAAATATATATGTACGTTTCTTGAACAATGTAATCTATACATATAAATTGTGTTCAATTTATGGCCGTTAGAATTCCCCTGTACTAACACAATTGAAGTACAAAAATTGAAAATACGGATTTGCGTAAATATATTACAAAAAAGTACGATAAATTATTTAGCGACACTCCGGGACTGTATAATAAAAGTAAATTGAAAATACACTTAAAGGAAAATGCACGACCCGTAGCATTAAAATGCAAGCACATAGCATACGCGTTAAAACCGCTTGTAGAAAACGAAATTGAACGACTAATAAGGCTAGGTCACCTTGTACCTATAGACGAGAGCGAATGGGTCACGTCAATTGTCCCAACGTTAAAAGGAAACGGGGATATACGTATATGCGGCGATTTTAAATTGACCTTGAATGAGTGGATTATTATAAACTTATACCCGCTGCATATTATTGACGAAATGTTTGCGACATTACAAGGCGGAGATGAGTTTACCGAATTAGACATGAAACATCAATGTATGCAGTTCCCGGTAGACAAAAGCTGATTACATTTGCTTACGATTGTCACTCACAAAGGCCTCTTTCGCTATACAAAAATTCCGGAAGGTATCTCAGCTGCTCCAACTGACATACAGCAAAAGATGGATAAATGCTTACGCGGTATTGATTGCACGATCGCATACTTAGACAATATTTACATCACTGGTCGCACTAAAGAAGAGTATCTAAAAAATTTGGAAAAGGTATGCGCACGACTGCAAGAATGTAATTTACGGTTAAATCTAAGCAAATGTAAACTCATGCAAAAAGTAATTGAAGTCCTCGGTTTTGTAATTGATAAAACCGGATTGCACAAATCACGAGAGAAAGGAAACGCGATGGTAAATGCGCCGCGACCAAAAAATAACAAAGAACTAGCATCATTTCTTGGTTTATGATCTGCTTAAAAAAGATAAATTGGAATGGACCACTGTATGTGAAAATTCGTTTAATTGGGTGAAAAATGAATTGATTTCACCAAATTTTTTAGCTTATTATGACCTCCTATGACACACTATGCCCCAAAGTAGAAAATTGTATTGGCTAGTGATGCGTCAGACTACGTGTTGTCCGCCATTCTATCGTATAGATATAAAGATGGAATAGAAAAACCCATAGCTTACGCATTCAAGAAAATACCCGAAAAAGAATTAAAACCTTCGATTATCCATAAAGAGGCCATGGCAATTATTTTCGGATTTAAAAAGTTCTATCAATATGTTTTTGGAAAGGAAATAACATTACGTACTGACAATAAGCCACTGCAATTGATCATCGGTCCTAGAAAAGGAATCCCTATAAGAGCAGATAATAGGTTGCAACACTACGTATATTATCTGTCCGGTTTCAAATATAAAATTGAACACGTAAAATCCGAATTAAATTCGAATTGCGATGCACTTTCACGACTCCCAATCTAGGACGACACCGATCTATCGGACATATACCAAACAGATAGCTCTTATATTTATTATTTTCAAGATGGAGTCACCGCGTTCGATTGCAAAACGTTAGAATTTGAAAGCAAAAAATATAAAACGATCGGTGATGTCATACGATATGTAATAGGAAATTGGCCTCACTGTGAAGAGCTATCGAATGATAAACTTTATTTTAAAAAACGATTCGAACTAACGGTTGAAAAGGGTTGTCTCTTTTGGGGGATACGCGCGTGCATCCCAGAAAGTACGCAAGAAATTATACTAAAAGAGTTACATGCGACACACTTTGGTATCGTTAAAACAAAAATGTTTGCGCGTTCATACGTGTGGTGGCCAGGAATCGACAGTGCAATAGAAAATGTTGTAAGTGCATGTAAACTGTGTCTGACAGAGCGAAAAAAATACCAAACACGCCATTAACTACATGGCCGTGGCCAAACAAAGTATGGGGTCGCATACACTGCGATTATGCAGGCCCATTTTACGGCGATAAGTTTTTGATAATAGTTGACGCGCACAGTAAGTGGCCGGAAATATTCAACTGTAAAAACAATACAACAGCAAAAAAACTCATATCTCAATTCAAGGATTTGTTCGTGCGATTCGGACTCCCTTTGCATTGCGTCACCGATGGTGGACCACAATTCCATAGTGATGAATTCGGACAGTTCCTAAAACGAAACGGAATTTCGCACACGTTCTCGGCTTCATACCATCCGGCCACAAACGGTGCAACGGAAAACTTTATCCAAACCGTCAAAGATAAAGTAGAGAAAATCTTAAAGGGAGGAGAAACCGCAGAAAACGCGGTAAACACATGATTGACGCACATACAAAAGATCTAAGCCCATACAGAGCTCTATTACCCTTTGGGCGAACTGCATCCACCTGCGGTTTCCACGTTAATTTCGAATCCATAACAACACCGAGGTTGGTGACAGTATCGGAAAAGGGAATGAAAACGTTATCCTGCACCTCAATCTCTGGAAGGTGCAGTTCTTGCAACTTATTAATATTGTAATCTGATCCGAAAATTATGGCTTTTGTCTTCCCGACAAATGTTCGACACTTTCCGATAATTCGCTCTGTGGATTTTTAAACGCCGCCAGTATATAACGGAGATCATTGATATAAAGGCGGAATAGAAGAGATCCCAGAACCGAGCCCTGTGGTACGCCAAGATTGGTTGTGAGCCAATCAGATTCCCCATTTGATTTAGTAACCACTCGCTTGTTACGACCTGTAATATATGACTTGTTCCACAGGACTACGGACCTAGAAAACCCCATTCTGATCAGCTTACGTAGTAATTTAGAGGGCGAAATTGTGTCGAACGCTTTGCTGAAATCAAACATCAGGAGTATGGTAAGGAGCTGTTTCGAGTTGTTAATACCAGCTCGGATATCCTCTGACAGACTCAGTAGTGCTGTTTGCGTACTGTGATGTTGCCGAAAACCAGTTTGACGTGAATCAAGGATTTTTTTTAAGATATGAACTCTAACATCTGTTTGAGGACTATCTTCTCGAGAACCTTGGAGAAAAAGCTAAGGAGGGCAATTGGACGAAAGTCTGAGACGGTTGATGGAATCGCCGTCTTCTTAAGTGGCATCAGATGAGCTCTCTTCCAAGCCTCAGGAAAGACTCCACCAGATAGGGAGTTGTTAAAGATATCAGCCAAATGTTGGACTATTACTGGAAGAGACTTTGTAATGATGTTTTGGGGTATTCCATCCTTCCCCTTTGCCTATGATGAGAAATTGGTAACAGCCAAGACTACGTTCGAAAAAGTGATTTCACGAAAAGTGAAGCCATCATCACTGGTCTTTGATAAAATGTCGTCCAAATCCGCATCAGGCTCAGTCTGGGAGATGGATACCCCTGCATAATGATTGTTTAACTCGTCTGACTTGAAACCATGCAGTTCTTCTTTAGCTTTTGGCAACAACCCAAGCTGACGTACTTCGTTCCAGATATTTTTATTATTATGTAGAGCATCAGTAATTCTACTCTGAATAAAAGCCTCTCGCGCTTCCATTGTGCGCTGTTCCGCTTGAGCAGCGAGAGTCTCAAATTCTTGCCATAACCAATTTTCCCCAGTCTGCGTATACCGCCGCCGAACGGCGTTACGCTGATTGTATAGATGCATCAGCTCAGCGTCCACCCAAGGAGGGTGATCTTTCTTTCTAAGCCTAAACTCTTTCAAAGGGGCAAGTTGAGATGTTCTAACCCACTATCGACGTCCTTGCCTGGGTAACGGATAGGCAACCAATCAGAAGCATTTAGAAGGGATATAAGCTCCTCCTGTCGAATCGATTTAAGATCCCTATATGAAAAACTGTTAAAAGTAGGGGACTCTGTTGTTTCGATGTCAATTGTGATATCAATGATGATGTGTTTACTTGAAAAAGTCACCATCATGTTGTTTGCATCCAGCACTACGTCATTGTCGTCAGTAAATATCATGTCGATCGTCGTGTGAGACTTTCCAACGTGGTGAGTCGCTCTAGGATCAACTAATTTTAGGGTTTAATTCACATGACAATTCTCTATTGAATTCCGCATCCTGAAAAGACGACAGCATGTTCGCGTTTAGATCTCCCATTACAATCCTATGATCGAAATTTCTCAAATAATTCGTAAGATTATCTATTAAGTTCGAGTCGTCCGTAAATGAGATCCCTGGTGGTCGATATATAACGGCTCCAAAGATTGGCGTATGTTATTCTCTGCGAATATTCAATCGCGCGCTATGCTGCTCGCGAACCTTCCCTAAGACATACGTTAAATAAGGGCGCTATATAACAGAATAATTATTTAAGCGAGGGCGAATCTTGGTAGTTAATATTCGCTCGTATTTAGTGCAGTTTTTGCGCTATCTGTTCGGCCGTGGTCTCACTACCAGCGGCCCGCACTATCTGGCAAAAGCAGGTGCTTACCTGCTTCGGTAAGCGCGACCCTCCTGCGCTGGCTGCGTGTGCCGGGTTCGGCTCAGCATCTCAGCGCTCCATCAGGTCCCTACGCAACTAGGGGGTAAGAGGGAAGAAGGGAACGCGAGTATGAGCAACAGGCAAAAATAATACCGAGCAAGTAAATGAACAATACACGTATACTATAAACAATCAAACATATACAAAGAGGCTTCCGGCCTCTGAAATTGTACGTTAGAAAACGAGATATTCGAAGAGTACCGCTACACCCTCTGCGCGCATGTATAAATATCAGTACTGCACAAAGTTGACCGCACGCGACAGCAGTCCGGAAGATTCTCCCCTTCGGGTTTCATGCGCCCCCCTCCCCCCCTCCCTCCCCTGAACACGCGCTCGCGGCAATTAATAGGTCACGCGCGCGGTACCGTTACCAGCCAGCTCCGCGGCGCGAATCCCTCGCATAATAAAATTCACGAGTGATCCCGGTGGCACTCGTTACAGGTTTTAAGTTGTTTAAGACTAAAAAAACTATCAAAACGCATATTTTGGCAATGTGGTCATATTTAGCAGTGAACATGTTTGAACATATGAGATTAAAAAAATCTGAAAAAATTTACGAGCATAGTACATACCAAGACGAAAATTTGTGCCGAAATAAAAAAAAAAATTTTTTTTTTGTTTTTGAGTTTCCAGAGATATTTTCATATATATATATAGAAATATGGTCCTATTTAGCTTCAAACAGCTTTAAACAGATGGGTTTGAAAAAATCTAAAAATTTTATAATCATACTGCATACCAAAAATAACATTTTCACCGAAATAAATTTTTTTTTATTTCTCAAAGAATTACTTATATTTATTAATATACATTCTTCATTTCTCAGAGAATAACCCATGTATATATAAATATGGGTAATTCTCTGGGAAATCGAAAACAAAAGAAATATTTTTTATTTCAATAAAACTGTTTGTTTTGGTATGTAGAATGCTTGTAAATTTTTTCAGATTCTTTTAAACCCATATGTTTAAACCTGTTCGAATATAAATATGACCATATTGCCATATGTATATAAATATTGAAATATCTCTGGGAAATTGAGAACAAAGAAACATTATGAAAAAATTTAAGGAGGATGTTTTAACCAAGAAGAACAGTTTTCCACTGGAGCGTTTCAAAAAGTATTAGGTTTCGAATTTTCGATTTACTCTAACCACAATATATACAATACCACATACATCGTATGAAGTAAAACTGTATAAAATTTGAATAGAATGTGCAGAAGTTGTAAAATGAATATTCTACTGCTTGTGGACAATACAATATCATGTATCTCTACTTGTTGCGAAGGGAAGCGAGTGAGGTAGGCAGAGAAGTAAGTAGCAAGAAGACTATTAGGGATGCGGGTGCCGAAATTTTCAGAAACTTTCAAGATAATTTACTGGTAGCTAGAAATGAAGCGTAGCACCGGTAGTTTTTGTGAATGGGTCCTTTTTCGTAAGATGTCAGCTATTTTGCTCCGAATATGCATTATCTGATTAAAAATGGTATTTCTAGCTGTGACCATAACTCTGCACGTTTTGGCGTTAAACAAAACTGACTTAAAGTGCCTAAAAGTAGTCAAAGAGAGCTTGCATTTGAGACCTGGAACCTTAAAAAATATTAATCTGAGCCAAAGCTATTAATAATTTAAGATATCAACTAAGAATGCATGAATATTCGTGGAAATTGAAGTGTTTTGAATCCGTTGATTTTTCACGCTTTTTTGTTGATATTTGCAATTGTTAATAAATTTGGCTCAGATTAATATTTTTTAACGTTCCAGGTCTCAAATTCAAGCTCTCTTTGACTACTTTTAGGTACTTTAAGGCAGTTTTGTTTAATGTCAAAACGTGCAGAGTCATGATCACAGCTAGAGGAACCATGTTTAATGAAATAATGCATAAAGCGGAGCCGAATAGGTCATATCTTACGAAAAAGGGCCCAATCACAAAAACTACCTGTGCTACGCTTCATTGAATGATCCTGAAAGATTTCGAAAATTTCCGGACCCGCATCCCTGATAGTCTCCTTGTAAGTGTAGATTCAGGTAGATTTTCTGTCCTACATTGCTCTGAGAATGCTCCAAAATACAGAGTATCGCGGAAGAATAACATACATTCTTTTGGTCGGACGAGTAGAAGAGTCGCAATGAGCGCTCCTGCCATCTGGCGACTGGCGCGCAACCAGTGAAACACACGAACATTCCGTCCTCGTCAGGGAGGTCATGGTTATGCTCATAGGGTAGGAAAGAAAAAAAGAAACTCTTAGACCTGTCAAATCCAGGATAAATGTACTCTGCTGTAGAAGAACTTTGACATAATATATTATATAAAAGAAAACTAATTACTTATAATTTAATTTTCAGATTATAAATATATTTTGTCCCCTTAAATAAATTATATTATTATAGTTAAGTAATATTCATCCTTATCTAGGATTTATTTGTTGGTGTGTAATAAAAATACTTTTTAACCGACTTCAAGAAGGAGGAGGTTCTATATTCGACGAGTATATTTTTTTTTATCTAAACAAAACTGCAAAAATTTTAGTAAAAAATAAACTTTTACTTCATACACGATAATAACATACATGATAATATAATAATATAAATACAGATACATGCATGATAATAAACATTGATCGTAAGCCTATTATTCTTTCAATCTCTTTGTTGCTCCCAATGCTCCCAGTTTGTACATCTGACAGCGGCCGATGTGAAAAATCTAGTAGGTCAGGTTAGCTCGCACCGAGCAATAATGCTCCGATCACTCTCGAATGAGAAAGTCCCAGAAAAAAAAGCTGAAGTTACTCAATGCGGTTAATAATTTTTGCGATGCAATTAACACAATTTCTAATGCGTATCTAGAAAAATTAGCTATAGAGACCATGGCAGAATCTTATCATAAAGCTATCAAAAATACGTATAAGAAAATTACTAAAATCACTGAGGCAGCATTAGTTACGATATCCAAAATAGCATCTAACAGCGTGGCGGAAACTGAGCATACGTACGCTGATATTGTAAATTGCGCAACACATAACTCTGTCAATGAAGTATTTATTAATAGCGGTAAACCTTATGCGGCTGGCACTGCGACGCGCATTATTATTATCCCGAGAGAAGATTGTTCCGCACAATTTCCATCCTCTAATGAGACCAAACCTAAAGTTTTAACAGGTCCTTGACCCGCTAGAATTAGGTTTGAAAACTAAGCGCATATCTACATTGTCAAAAAAGAAAGTGTTACTAGAAGCAGATTCAATAAACTGGGAGAAGTTACAGCAGAGTGAAGCCCTAGCTAGTGCAGGCCTACAAGCAAAACTTGAGACCAAACTTGACTCGCGTATAATTGTAAAAGGTGTACCGAAAAATCTAAACAAAGATCAAATTAAAGAATGTTTAATTAAGCAAAATTTACCTGATGTCAATTCTGATGATATTAAAGTCGTTTTTGAATAGCCTGCCAAAGATCGTCAATTTCGGTCTGTCGTAATTGAACTTAAAGCACAACATCGTGAGCAGCTATTAAAAGCAGAAAAAATGTATATTGCTGTCTCGTCCTGCAGATTCACCGATCACATTACAGTTTGACAATGTTATAACTGCCAAAAATTCGGTCATGTTGCAAGTAACTGTGAAAATGGAACATGCTGTGGCTTCTGTGCTGGTAATCATATAACTAAGTCATGCCCTCGGAAAACTAGACTATGCTGTTCAAATTGTACTAGTATAAATACATCGGGTTCTACTGCGCACTGTGCATTCGATAAAAATAAATGTCCACTATTAATCAAAAGGATGAAACTTAAAGCGGATACTATTAATTATGGTTAATTTCGTACAAAACGATATATCGCACTTTTTTAATATAGGACATATCAATGCACAGTCTGCCGAATCTAAAATGCATGATATCATGACCCTTATCGAAGAAAAAAATCCACTCGTTCTAGGTGTCAGTGAAACATGGTTTAATAAGAAAACCAAATCTCTTGTTAATATTCCTAATTATACATTATTTCGTGTCGATAGAGTAGGGAAAAGAGGAGGCGGTGTAGCCATGTACATACGAGACACAGTATGCGCGAAAGTAATATGCCGCTCTAGTCAAAGTTCATTTTATACTAAAAGGCCAGAATTCTTACTTATTGAAATTTGTCTGGACTCACTAAAATTTCTGTGCCCAGTAATTTACAGCCCTCCAAAATCAGGATATTGGGGAGATATCGAAGATGCTCTTTCTTTATGTAATGGCTCTTATGATAATACCATTCTTATGGGCGATTATAACATTGATCAGAATAGTAATTTAACCCTTCGTAGAATTCTTTGTGAATCTCTTACTAGTTTTAATCTTGTACGACCACAATTACTATCGACTACATCTGCCTATATGATAAATCGAAATTAATAGATTTTGAACAGACACATAGACCTGAATTTTTTAATCATGATGCCATATTTATTAAACTACAATACACTTTTTAAAAAATTAAGCCTCAAAGAATAACACGCATATCCTTTAGAAACTTCAATATAGACTTTTTTAATCGTGACCTTGCTTCTATAAATTGGGAATCAATTGTAAATAGTGAAAGTGTACACAAAAAAGTCGAGATTTTTACATCACATATCACATAACTCTACGATAAATATTCCCCGTATCAAACTTTCGTCCCGAAAAAATGCAAACCAGAGTGGCTAAACCCTGCATTACGAGAGTTCATTAGGACACGTAAGGAAGCTTGGCGTGATTATGAAAGGAACCCCACTGCAGACAAGCTAACCTACTATAGAGTAATGCGAAATCGAGTAAAATTGAATATTAGAAATTCCATGCACAATTTTTATAGACAAAAGTTCGAAACTTACCACGGTAGACCTGAAATGTGGAAATTAGTTGATGTATTGGGACTGTCTCGAAAAACTCCAAATAAAACCCTACTGTCAACGAATATAGACGAAATGAATTGCTACTTCATCGGTCCTAATGTACAAACGATCTTACACGATAACCGTATGATATATGAAATATCTTCCGATGACAAATTTTACTTTAAGCACATTAGTGAATCGGAAATTCTTGAAGCTTTCGGATCAGCGCGTTCCAACGCCTTGGTCCAGATCGCATATAAATACCTAAGTAGTACCTACACGTAATACTTCCTATATTCATTAACATCTTCGACTGATCACTAGTCAGGGATCTTTCCCAACCTATGGAAAAAAGCTACAGTTCGCCCGATACCAAAAATAAAACAGCCACTTGAACCTAAAGATTTTCGCCCTATTAGCACCCTTTGTGCGGCTTCTAAAATACTTGAGTCAGTTGCTTATAAGCAAATTTGGGGATTTGTTTCTGAGAATAATCTGCTCGATAACTATCAATCCGGATTTAGAAAAAAACATAGTATACACACCGCACTCTTAAAAATAGTAGACGATGTTAGATCAGCGATGGACGAGGAAGAAATCACTCTTTTAGTCCTTGTAAATATTAATCTCTTTATGAAAAATTTACTGCCCTTGGCTTTTCAGAACCTGCGCGACGATGAATCCGATCACATCTATCTGTTCGCACTCAAGTAGTAGCAGACGATAATAAATTCTCGGCTCCTTTAACAAGAAGTAGTGGAGTACCGCAAGGATCGGTTCTTGGTGCATCTTTTTTCTCATTGTATGAGAATGATATTTATACAGCCTGCATAAACTGCAATATCATATTTATGCTGACGATTTCAAAATCTGTATAAGTGGCCGAATGAAAGATGTCAGAAAAATCATCCGTGCAGTCAATGAAGATCTTTGTCGGATTTCTTCTTGGGCAGAATCTAACGGTTTACAAATTAATCCAAAAAAGACACAAGCAATTTTGGTTGGCACGCGTGGTTTTAAAACGAGACTTGATGCCATGGATTTACCTAATATTTGCATAAATGGAGAAATTATACACGCAACTGAATTGCTTAAAATTCGCTTGGTATTTTCGCGTGGTTATTACACTTGATAGCATACTCACATGGAGAGAACAATGTGTCCAAACAACCAATAAAAACTATGCAGCCCTTGCGCGCCTGCGAAAATGCAACGATAGTCTCCCCAAAGATACTAAATTAACGCTTATTAAGTCATTAGTCTTTCCATATGTTGATTATTGTACCGGTCTCTTTTTAAATCTAACTAACGAGCTCACGGTCAAGCTCAGTAGATGCAAGAATGCGGCAATTCGGTTCGCGCTAGGTATAATTAGATTTGAACATATTACCCCATATTATCAAGAAAATGAAATACTTCCATATACTTATAGATGTCGATTCTTAGCACTCACTTTGTTAGCAAATATCCTGCGCACGGGTGAACCAGCATATTTAGCTGAATGTTTTGAATTTAGGCTTAAAGACAAAATAGGTTCAAAACGATGCTCAGAAAATGACCTTGTTATTCTTTGGCCGAGAATATGTATGGATGAACATGCGTTTAAAGTTGAATGTGCCAGACTCTGGAACGATATGCTGCCCGATCCCAATAATTCGGTCGATATACGTGATTTTTATAAAAAACATAGCTTTAAAACGCTTTTGTTTAAGCGTCTATTCAGTATTGCTTTTAAACCAAATATAAGTGCAATCTAAAGCCTAAAATACAAGTTCTATTTTGATTTTTATTTTCTATTATTTTATGGATCTATGTACATACCGTTACTAAAAAAATAACTGCGATTTACTGCGCAAAAATTATATATATATATATATATATATATATATATATATATATATATATATATATATATATATATATATATATATATTTAATAGCCATCTATTATAATCTTGTTGCGTGGAACACTATAATTAGCTTATAAGTAAATTAATTTATTTTTATAATTATTACTATTTTTATGTTAATGTATAATTATATTTCTATTTTTGTTTGTTCTTTTTATTATTATACTAGTTTTAAGTTCCTGCGAAAATTCTGTAAGCAGTCCTATACACTGCATAATAAGCACAATATCAAGATATGTAATATTTTTGTATAAATAGTGATGGCTAAATGGACCTTAAGTCCTTAGTCAAATAAATAAACAAACATTCTCTCTCTCCCTTTCTCTCTCTCTCTCTCGCTCCCTCACTATTTATTTAATTTCTCTGTGTTTCGGTATGAGTGTATTTATAAGCAAGAATAAACGTGTGATTGCATGAGTGTATGCGTCTTGCGACATGTTATGTAAGTAACAATGCAAAATGTTATACATTTGTATTTATTGAACTTTTTATTGTTTTATCGTGCGAGTGTATTTAAAGCCTTAAATGATCGTATGGGAGAATGAATAAGTGTGATATATTTTTACAAAATAACGTGATAGATAAATATTGTTCAAATTTGATATTATAAGACTGACGGACATTATACGACATTTTAAATTAATAACATTGACTGAAATGTATAAATAATGGAAAATTGAAATGTACATATGTATACTATTTTTTGTTTTACAGCATAATAAAATTCTCTCTCTCTCTCTCTCTCTCTATATATATATATATATATATATATATATATATATATATATATATATATATATATATATATATATATATATATATATATACTATAACTGTAATAAATATACATTACAGTTACAGTATATATATAGACCATAGAAAGTGGTATACATATATATGTCAAACGCGGGCAGCAGCTTCGGACATTAACGATTCAAATGACTTTAGTACACCGGAAATAGTCACCTCACACTGCTCGGTGGTTGTGATACTTTGTGGAGCGTTCAAAAACTACGCAACGCATCAAGGGATGGGTGGGGGTCCTCAAAAATATGATGTTTTTTGACGTTGAGGGTAGAGAGAATTGCACATGATCGTGACGTAACGCTATATTATACGATTTTTTCTTCGAAAGAAAAATAGAAAATAGCGTTCAACAAAAAAAGGTTTTATGCTATATCGAAAATCCATACATAAAATAGAAAAAAAATACAATGAAAAAAACCGCTGCTTATTCATTGGCGCTTAACTCCTCAAATTTAATTAATCATTCTACACGCTCACGCACATACGTGATATACATACTCACAACATAAACATATGTATAATATATACACAACACGTCAATACGTACAAATATTTTTTAAGTAGTGTATTTTGATTACTTACGTCTCAAACCATGTTTCTAAAAAGTTCTTAGCAAAGTTTTATTTAATATCACAAAGCTTTCTCTTTGAGGAAGCAAAATTAAGGCAAAACCTATTATGAAAAAAAAATGCAGTGAAGTACTATGCGTCAACTGCGTCATAGAAGACCCTATAGATTCTGTTTAGTGGATGGATAAGAATGATGTTGAAGATATTTCGAATTGTGTACAATCTTCTCCTTTAAGGTGATGCTAAAACCGCTCGTCCTCAACGATAGGGAACTTGCATGGATCGTAATTAAATTTTTATTTTAATTTTATTCGAAAGTTCATGAAAGAATAATAATATAATAGAAATTCGGTGTTGGTTTAAATTCCTATCAATTGACTTCTTCATTATGACGTGGATATATCTCCGTTATATTCCAGTTATTCGAAACATATACCAGATTGAATAGTATCTCCTTGTACAACAAAAGATTTCTAATAATTTCATAAAAGTAGATTATATGAAACATTTCATTAACATACTTATAAACGTTTTTTTATTATGTTATATAAGATTTTAATATGTTATTAACATTAAAAATAATGCTGTTGAATTATTAGACATGTATTTTCGATACGTTAAAGAATATTGAAATACTTTTTGAAATTTCCTTGTGTTGCGTCACTTTGAAGGGAGGGGGTGAGGGTTTAATAAAATATGACGGTGTGTGACGTGAGCCGGGCGGAAGACAAATATCATGAAAAACGGGGTTGCGTAGTTTTTGAACGCTCCCTTGTGACACGGCTGCAGAGCGAGAGAGATTTTTTGATTGATATGATTGATATGCGTTTATTTGTTTTTTAATATCAAATATAGTGTACAGTCAATTATATATATATATGTATATATATATATTATAATTGTGATATTATGTACCATGTAAAGTGAAATTTTACGACATTATGTAATATATTTATGAAATTGACTGTACACTATATTTTGATACTAAAAAACAAATAAATGCATATCAATCATATCAATCAAAAAATCTCTCTCGCTCTGCAGCCGTGTCACAAAGTATCACAATCACCGATCCGTGTGAGGTGACTATTTCCGGTGTACCAAAGTCATTTGAATCGTTAATGTCCGAAGCTGCTGCCCGCGTTTTTGCCACTATTAAGTTCGCTGGGCTTGTGAATCAAGTACTAAGAAATTCGACCGTGGCCTGTTAAAGGAAAAAAGAAAAACAATAAGTCGGCCCCACCCGTGACTGTTAATGAAATAGATATGCAAGAGAGTGACTCTGAAGATATTTTGCTCGAAACTACCCCGATCACTGCCTTTGTTATAACATTCACTTCACCAAAAGTTCGCGAATTAGTTATTCGCAAAGCCAGTGCACTGGATAAGACTGACGCACAAACCATCTTTGGCGAAGGCGAAAAGATGAATGTGTATATAAATCCACTCTATCCGAAATCGGTTTATAAACTACTCCGCATAGCTCGCATTGTGAGTACTTCTCTGAATTATGCCGGACCGATTGTTCGCAATATGATAGTGTGTATGCGAGAAACAAATTCTCATAATGCACCTCTGCTCGCGGTTCATTCCGACGAGGATCTGGCAGTACTTCCGGACAGACCAAGGCAAAATGAATGACAGTCTGTTGCTCGGACGTTAGCACGAAGTGAACACGCGATAAAATAATTATAGGTCATATCAATGTAAACAGATTAGATTCGCGGGCGCGCTTTGCTTTAATAGAGGAGATATATATAGGCCGTTATTTCGATATTCAGGCAGTTACAGAAACAGTCCTCTAAGATAATGAGCCTGATGTATCTTGCGATTGATGACTACAATTTTTTCAGATTAGATCGTGCTAGCAAGAAGGGTGGTTGTGTTGGATTATATGCATACGACTACGTCATTGTTAAAATTTTAGCCCAGTCTCTGTCCATTTTTGATAATATACCTGAATTTATAATTGTTGAATTAATAATTTCTACGATAAAGTTACTCCTTGCAGTTGTTTATCGCCGCCCCTCTGCCGCTTATCCCGTCCAATTTTTTCATCATTTCTCAGCCTTTCTACCCCATTATTCAAATATTGTAATTACTGGTAACTTTAACATTAATATGTGCTTACAAAGTGCCTCTTCACTTCATCTAAGTGAGCTTGTTAAATCGTATTCTCTTTATTTGATCCCATCCGAGCCGAGCCATCATGTATTTTTGAGAGATCCGTCATCACACACATGCTTGATCTATTTATTGTTAAGCAAAACTCATGCTTTGTGAATGCAACTTTCTGAACAGCATGGGAAAAAGCACTGTTTGTATCTTTGTCTAAAGTTAAGATCCCTGATTCACCCTCTGATACAAGGCCCATGGCTCAGCTTTCAGAGCTTTCAAAAGAGCTAGAGCTACTCGTTCACCAGCAACTATAAGGTTATCTTGAGTTAGACAAGCTGCTCTATGTTCGACAAGCAGGCCACAGGAGGGACCATTGCACCCAGACTGCGCTTCTAGGAGTTGTAGATGATATCAGTTGTGCTATTGATAAAAGAATGATTACCGTGCTAATTCTATTCAACTTTTCTAAGGCTTTCGATAAAATATCCCATGCTCTGAGGTTATCAAAACTACGTGCTCTTAACATTTCTGATCGTATACTTCGTTGGTTTTTTAATTATCTGACAGATCACCTACAAGTGGTAGTAGATGAAGGAGGCTCGATCTCTGACTGACTCAGAGCTGCATCTGGTGTTCCACAAGGCAGTGTTTTAAGCCCACTATTTTTCTCGGTCTATATAAATGACCTTCCAAGTGCACTTCGCTTTGCAAAGTGCATGATTTTTGCGGATGACACTCAAATGTACGACCATTTCTACCCGAGTGGTCTCAGCGACTGCCTTGACAGCCAATGGTTTAAGTTTAAATCTAAATAAAATGGTAGGTATGCTATTGAGTAGTTAACCCTATATGTCAACGATAAACACAAATACCATTCGAAAGATCGTTGTTGACGGCATCCCCCTCCCGTGCGTTTGAAAGGCCATAAACTTGGCTGTGTTGCTAACCCTGATGCTGTACTGGCAACTGGACCATCAAGCACGTCACGCGAAAAGTATATGCGACTCTTTATACTCTAAAATTTCACAAACATGCACTCTCCCAACAATTAAAAAAGAGTTTTGTTGAGAGCCTTATCTTCCCGCGTTTCCGCTAAGCTTGCACAGTCTATAATGACTTAACTGCCATGCGTATTTTAAAATTACAGCGCGCACAAAATGTCTGTATTCGCTTTGTCGAGAGAAACATTGGTCTTCAAGTCCACGTCACCGTGTACAGGCTTCAAAAGATAATTTTTTTTATTAAAAGTATACATTTAGTTTAAATTACATTTTTCTACGTCGCCTTAGAGATACTGTTGTAGGCGCGTTGGGTTTATAATTATTAAAAATTTCCATTTTTAAAGAGAAAGCTGTCTGTTCTTTTTTCATTATGATTTAAATTTACTTTTTCATTTAACTTTTAAAATTCTTTTTATTTTCAATTTTTCATAAAAATACAAACAAAATTATTTAATCTTAAATATCTTGAAAAGTAAAGAAGCTCAGAAATCAGTTAAGCGATAGGAAAAAGATACCCTTTCGGGAAGTTTTAGATACAATGTTCCTGTCTTGCTACATCATACATTTTTTTCCAGATTTAACCGTTTAAATTAAATATGACGTTTTCATTTATAACAAATGAAAAGAAAGTATCGATTTAAAATTTGGGGTTATAAAATATAGATAATTTTATGCTCTTTTAAGGACGATCACCGGCTTAAAATTGACCCTATGTATTATATAATTATTACGAAGTCCGCACAGTTGAAATGGCTGGATAGAGGAACTCGTATAAACAATTGTACTTTGTCGCTAAAGTTATCCGTAATTTCCAAAACTTCCACATGGATACCCTAGCTAAAACTGTGCAAGGAATAAAATGAGCCCTCAAACTTTAAAATCGACTGAAAAATAAAAAAGTTTGAAGAACCTTATGTGAGTTTTCTTTAGTGTGCAATATTTATGTCTGCATCATTCAATTTTTTGTTTAAATTTTTTTTTCAGTACATGAAATGCTCTTATTTTATAGTACAACGTTATTTTAATTGTGCGGGATTTGTAACAATTATATGAATGTTAATACTTAGAGTCGATTTAAAGTCTGTTAACGTGCGTTTAAATGTAATTACATTAAACTTATCATAATATTTCTAATGTATCCAAAAACTTGAAAACTAAAATTAAAAAATCGAAAAATCGTTATAGAATAAAAACAATTCAATAAATCTTAAATTTAAAATTTCTTTTTAATTTTGAATCTTCATTTAGAAATTAAAAAAATTAGTAAGGTTATGCTTTTTTTTAATTTTAATTATTTATATCTCTAGTAGTATTAAATATATAAACTTAAAAATAAAAAAATAAGTTAGTTTTTCGTCGATGTTCATGGGGAAAGTACGTACGCTAAAGTAGAGTGAGATTTTACTCTATTTAAAAGTGAAAGATTTCCACTTTATTTTTAGAGTTAAAAATCCTGTAACGGTACTGGACCCGTGTGCCAACTACAATGCCTGAGCTACGACTACCCGACACACTCTG